>JAQPZY010001465.1:1607500-2207500 GCA_029931535.1 Margaritifera margaritifera
TGGGGGACTACGGGAATTAACATTAGCCGTAGGTTTAACATTGGCCGACAATTGGGGGACGTACGGGAAATCTTATGTTAATATTGTCCATAGGATTAACATTGGCCGACACTTGAGGGACACTTGAGGGACATGCGGGAAATTAACGTTGAGAGTAAATGGTAACATTCTTAGAAGTGGTTGACCTCAAATGGGGCTACATTGTTAGAGTTGACCTCAAAATATGGGGATTGAAGGACGTACGTCAAATCCTATGTTAAAAATTATTCATAGGTTTAATATGTGCCGGACACTTCAGGGACATACGGGAAATCCTATGTTAAAATTGTTAATTAAAGGCCGTTTCCATGTTGAAAAATGTATGGAAAATGTAATGTTAAAAGTTTTTATTACAATCCAACACACACCCGACCATCCAGCACCCACATTTTGATTACAATCCAAAAAACCACCCGACTATCCAGCACCCGCTTGTTTTATTAAAATCCAACACACACACAACTATTAAGCATCCTATCTAATGAAAAGTGTAGAAGTGTTTATACGCACATGCTATACTTACATACATGCAAACATACTATCACACAAGAGGGGGTAGGATATATATATATATATATATATATATATATATATATATATATATATATATATATATATATATATATATATATATACCAGCAAATGGTAAGAGTGATTATAGACACTATATCCTCACACAAACATACTATACTATCATACAACAAGCAGGCAAGGGTAGGAGTGTTTATAGACACAATATATATAGACACCACACGAACATACTATACTATCGCCCATAAGAGAGAGGGCTAAGGGGTTTTAAGTTTTAGTTGTAAACATAGACATAGACATACACAAACATCGGCAATAATTTTGAGTAGTATCTCTCTTTTCAAGAGATCTGGGTGACCCTGAAAAGGGCAGTTGCTGTTGTTAACCAAAGAAGAGTGTTAACACGTACCACACCGCTTTACTGTTCTTCTCCGCAAACTTCGTGTCACAGCTGAGCCGTAGACTAAGACCCTCTTCAGGCATCCTTGTCTCTCCGCATAAATTCTTCTTTTACATATGGCTGTCTCCGTAATCTTCGTGATGGCCCACGATGCCTTCACATAGACCAGGAAGTCTTGGTTGAACAGCATACTGCTAACGATGGTGGATGATTCAACACTAGCATACATCATGGTTGGGTTGTCTTGAGAATAGGTGACACAATGGGACAATGCGCCTGTATATATAGTCTAGGACCGAATGAAAACGGGTTGAATGCTTCACCAATCAGAACGCGCGTAACAAGATTCAGCCATGGCGTGTTGTCTTTCTTCCAATCAGAAGACAGCGGACGCGTGACGTTACTTTCAATATATATGCGCACCTGCGTTCCCACGATTTGCCATTGCGGAACAGTTCAAGTACAATGCTTGTGACTGAAACGAAGACAATGTATTGGGGTGCGCCTGCTGCATATACATCGTGTACTCGAAGTGATAGTACAATTACTACTACTACTACTACTGCTGCTGTAGCCAGTATTCTTCTTCCAGAAGAGGATGACTTCAATTTAGCTTTGGCTGATTTCCAATCATCTCCGCAATAATGTTTGCCTGCGACGGTAGTAGTACCTTCACCTCCTTCTCCATCATTACCCGTCTATGATGATTTCCGAAAGAAACAGAAGAAAGAATGGGAGACTTTTTTGCAACGTCAGAAGAAGTATTTGTTCAACAGCAACAGGAAGAAGATAAAAGAACGCGAGAAAAAGAAGAAGAGAAGAGGAAAACTTTGAACAGTGAAAAGAAGGAAGAGAGTGAAACAGAACGATGAGCTTGTTGCAAGACATTTTGGCGGAGTTAAGGCACCAGAGAGAAATGTATCAGACTTCTCTAGCTCAACCCAAGAGAAAGAGACCTTCACGATCCAAGACTTCTATCTATGACTACATCAGCTCTAGCCGCCACTAAGACGGCAGCAGCAGTTATTACTACCATTACCAAAGCAGCAACTGTGGCAACAGGAGTGGGACTTGGCCGTGGAAAAGGATTAAGACAGTTAAAGTTGATGATGTCAAGTCCATAAATCTTTTGCTATAAAATAAAACGCCAACAGTCCTTTTCAGGGCCACTTATATCTCTTAAAAAAGAAATTCTACTCAATGATTGCCAAACAGCGTGCAAAAGTACCGCCAGCCTGCAGGTCCGATGCCAGCTAATTTCACGGCGGACTGGGGCAAACAATGAGTAGCCAGTCCATCTGGCCAGTTGCATTTTTATGCATATTGAGTAAATTTAATCTACAAATTTTATATTTTTTTTATATTGAAAGAAATCATAGAAACCAAGTGAAAAATAAATAAGGGTGAATTGTTTCTGATGATCACTCGTTAATCTGGGTGAGATCAGAAGATATATCACTCGCGTTTAATCTGCATTCACTAGATGCTTGGAACAACAAATAAAAACTCTTCTCCGACTATGCAATCTCTGGTGACATATGTTACTTCCCATTCCCAACGTCAACATGTGGAGGTGTTTGGATGCTTGCAAGTCACCAGAGGCTAAGAAACCAAACACAGCCAAGGAAGAAAAAAATATTCAAAAGGAATATGACACTATCAAATGATAATGATAGTTGCGTTACATAATTGCCTGGAATATAGAAACAGGATGTATATTAAGACCATGACAATGCTGTTAGAGTTCACTCCGCTCAGCATCGTGAATGATATCCAAGACTGTAGCTCAGTGAATTGTCACGCGAGCCTCTCCAAATGTAACTAAAGTTATCGAATTCCTTTCGTGCACGAATGATTTCAACACCATTTGTATCAACATACAGATCAACACCACTCGTTCGTTATATCCTGAACAAGAGTGGTCTCTGTACATGCAATCACCCATGTTGGTCATGGAGTTATGGAAGAGTCCATTTTTTATACTGGACTAAGCAGTTATGAGAGCCGTCGCGTGCCACAAACATGGTCTACTCATTAGACAAATTATATCACATACATACATTAAGTACAACTTTAAATTAGTTTAAAGAAAACTAGATGATGCAGATGATGTTTGAATTAGGTAAATTTATCTGCGTTTCCAGAGGCTCATGTGAAAAGTTACTGAGCTACATACACGGATAACATTCATGATACAGAGCTGAACGAACTATAACTGTTCAGCTGCATTCTGATGATGTTGATGAATTTGATTCAGTTCCAGTTCCAGCAATCCGCTGCTGAAGCTCATCTTTCTACAGACCTAATTTCATTAGGAGCTGTACGTTGGATACCACAGTCGCATCTTTGGTGGTTTGGGTCTAGTTCTGATACTGTCATTGATGACAAAGTCAATTGATGAAGATCCTGATTCTTATTCAGACTATGATTCAGACTGGTCATCAATGGTTAGATTATGTTAACCAGCTTCTAGAGTTATGTGAGGATCTGGATCAGCTGGACAGTGAGCATCATTGTCCTGGTCAGTAAATGATGGCCATGTTATGTTGAATTTGATAAAATTTAATAAATTTGACATGTGATGTAAATATCTTATTTTGTGTTTTTCTTTATGGTCCATGTTTCATTACATAAATAACCTTACTAAGGGTTGATATTTATGTCTACCTGAATTAACTATATGAGTCATTGACTACATTTTGTCTTCTTGTATGATGAAATGTAGGACCAGTTGGCTATGGACACTACCAGTAGCATTTTCAGGTTACTGGTCCTTTGGGCTTGCATGATTTGTTGGCGAGTTTCACACACTGTTGCCAAATCAACTAAAACTTAAATCCCTCCATGATACAAGGTGTGCTTGTGTAAGTGTGTTTGGTCAAGACAAAAAGACACGTTTTTTTAATGGTATATTCTCCTCAAATCAGAATCACAATGAAATTTCATAGCACAGCTTAAAAGTTTGTCTTGCTTCTTTCTTTCTTTCTTTCAATGTCTTTCTCTTTTTTTAATTCTTTACATGTATGAGTTCTTCCTCTTCTCCTTCAGTTTCTTCCATTTGTCTTGCCTTCTTGAATTTCTTGACGGGTATGGGTTTTTCGTCTTTTGTTTATGAAAAAGCTCCTCTTCCTCTTTCTCCTTGTTCTCTTTTTTCTTGGGACACTCTGAAGACCAATGTCCTTTTTCTTGACATTGATAACAGGGATCTTCACTTTCATATCTCTTTTCTCTTGTCTTTCTTTTTCTTTGACGTTGGCGACACTCTGGAGCACAATGTCCTTTCTCTTGACAGACATAGCAAGTATCTTGACTTTCATCTCGAGTGGAGTAGTCCTTAGTCTTGTTGGAAGTCTACTTTCGAATGACTTTCTGTAAATCTCTGACGAGAAGGGAGGTCTGTTTTGACTCTTGAGTCTTCACAGACTGAAAACTGAATGAATATATTCTCTTAGGGTGAGAAGCTCTATATACAGGGAGAGATTGTGAACCTTAGTAAAATCAAACTTTTGAATCCAGATGAAACGATCACGCCTTGCTGAGAAGAAACCAGTAGAAGCCAAGAGACGACGAATTTTCGGTGTCGCCTTATACGCTAAGTGAAGTGTTAGCATAAGTGCATGCCAGTGATTTTGAAAATGACACGAGTGAGCCTGAAAATGACATGAGTGAGCCTGAACCAATACCATCTACTTCAACCATAAGACAAAGATAGTCAAGATCATCTAAGAAAGAAAGTCGTTCTGTAGCTCCTGAAAATTATTTTCACATTCGAGAGACCCAAAAGGTGACTTCCAGAAAATTTCGAAAGACAGCTTACACGGTGAAATTTAAAGAATGCAAGCCTGAACTGCCACCAGAAAAATGATGCGGGTTTCTTTACATATTTATGGGATTCATTATTACAGATATTGAACTACAATGTCAACCTAAAGATGACGATTGTTTGAGACTATCCATCAATCACGACAGTCTGAAGTCTCCTGTCTGGATCAGTATAGTACACCGGCAGAATTAACACCTTCCAAAAATTATCGACCCTAAGGGCCGGAATACGAGGTCCGAATTTTTATCAGCTGTTTTGGCGCCCGAAGACCTCTGGCGCCCGGGGCAATGCCCCCCCCCCCCCCCCCCGCTAGTATGCTACTGTGTAGATGTATGCCTCAGACTGAATCGAAGTAGTACCGCGTTCCATTTGATGGCAAATGCTTACGACTACAAAACTAGCATCGAAGAAGGAAGACTTTACGTGCACCGTTTGGATGTCTTACCTAAAAATGGAAACGACATCAGTCAAACTTTTAGCAGAACGACAGCCAAGTATCATATAGACGAGTGGAGGTGAAAACTTTCACCATTGCCTCTGGACTCCGATCCAAGATCGAAGATCATGTTTTCTAAGGACAGCCACCAAAACATTTGTTCATTGGCATCGTCAGCAATGCACTCCTAACGGAGTCAACGATCAAAATTACTTTCGAGTTCCAACACTTCAACGTGTCCAAGATGGAAGTCACCCGAGATGGCCGGACAATGTGTACCCGGCCTTTTGAACCTAACTTTACCAGAAAAATTACTTGAGATCTTACTTGACACTGTTTGAAGCCACAGAACAGTTAGGTACCAACAGCAGCCACGGCATTTCGTGCGACGATTTTGCAGGAGGATATGCTTTGTGGGGATTTGATTTCATCCAGACCAAGGCAGCGACAAAGGACATTTCCACCTTATAAAATCGGGCCAACCACGTGTGGAACTTCAGTTTGCAGTAGCTATGGCGAACACAGTGAACATCATCTTGTATGCACAGTTTGACAATACTCAAGGAAAAAGTCAGGTGTTAGCTGATGACTTATCATTATCTGTGAAGTAAAACAAACGACCAAAAGGAATGGATATCTGGGAACTTCATTACCTTCTGGCTCACAGTTCGTGCACATCTTCTTGGAATCCAGTGGTGTGTGCTAAAGATGAACTTTCACATCGAAAACCTAAAAATGTTCAAACCTATGTTATCAACACAGACAACAGTCATTGTCCAGAAACCCACTGGGTATCCGTTTACTTTCCCAACGACCAGTGTGGAATATTTTGATTCTTATGGATAATCTCATCTGGAAGACGAATCATTGACTTTATGAGAAGAAATGCTGTATCTAGTCAACTCAATAATGTGAAATTACATGGATCAGATTCTATTACGTGTGGACGATATTGTGTGTATTTTCTTCATCACAGCAATCTAGAATTTCACTTAGAACATTTAGTGACTTGTTTTAATCGTGAGTACTATACGATGATAATATAGAAAGATGATTGTGTGAACATTATGGTTATCTCTTTTCTTTAGCTCAGAAACGAAGTTTGCATCGATGGCAAAATGGCAGTGTCCTCGATCATCGAAAGTCTAGTCTGGCTCCACAAATTTGTCAACATTGTAAATATGTTCATGGGTAATGTGTCAGTTTGTATTCCTGTTTTCACATTCTCTTTCACATTCTCTCTGTCGATTTTTGTTAAAAGAACTAATGTTTTCTTTCATGCCCGCGTACCGAATAGGATGGATATTTTCCTTCACGTCCGTGCTCCTGCCATATAAAGCGGTGCGTTCACCAGTCTTGCCACATTACAGGAATACTACTCTCAAAAAAAAAAAAAAAAAAAAAAAAAAAACAAATCCCACTTACCCTCTCTCTCATTTCGGTTACTGTATCTGGCAAAAAGACCAAGAAGCAACACACAAACTTCCTGAACCCTCAAAACAAAAGTAGCATTATAAGATGGTTCTAAGCCAAGACCATCAGGCCAAGCCACACAATGTGAGAGCGATTGAAAAACAAGGAACTTAGTAACACTACCCATTAACCTGGTTCACTCTAAAATTCAGAATATATGGTGTTCCTTAGTCCAGATCACCAGGACCCTACTGCACAATGCGGTAACCGATTATCAAAAATACCACTGAAAGTTAAATAAGGTAAGCATATGCACCATAGGATAAGACCAAGAAACAACTATCCCACAACTAAAACTAGACACTATAAGGTGGTCCAAACCCAGACCATCAGGCGCGGCCGCACAAGGCGGCAACGACTGGAAATATTAAGAACAAAAAACCCATTGACCTGGCCATAGGAATTAAGTATATAAGGTGGTATCAAGCCCAGACCACCAGGGCACGACTGCACAATGCAGTAATTAAGATGGAATCACCCCGTTTGTAATAACAATAAATATAATATCAGTGTATATGCTTACGAAAATAGGATAATCAAATCTTTGGACTGATCCGGACACACATATACACACACATAAACAAACACACACACACACATATATATATATATATATATATATATATATATATATATATATATATATATTATCTTCTTTCTAACCACTCTATAACTAACCCCTACTCACAGCCACAAGTAAAGAAAAAAATTCTTCTTAAAAAACAACTAGATAAGGTGCAAGTCGACGTCATTAAAAAGACAATTACGACCCTCGATTACTTGGAGCCTTCCAGAGACGTCGAAGCGCCCTCTTCCGCCGTTTTCCGCCTTTTCCTCTTCCAGACATGAGTAATTCATAAGTGTGCGGTGCACACAGTAAGGCGTGAGTAATCAATCAGTCCTGCCACCCATCGTTGACTTGTCAGGCATCACCATGCCGTCTAAGATTGCGAAGTTGAGCGAAGCCCTGGTACATATGTACAGGGTAAGGCACCATCTGATCGAGAAGAAGACGGAGAAGTTAACCATTTTACTCAAGATGGCCCAAGATCAGGTGGAAGATGTCCTGCGAGAGGAAATCAAAAAGGAAAGAAAAGAATGGGAAGAGAAGCAGCAGCAGCAACAACAACAACAGCAGCAGGAAGAAGAAGTGCAAGAGTTTAAGGTGGAGACAGAGGAGTTCTGTGTCTGCTACAGAAAGATAAAGCCATGTGTTATAGTGAAGCCCATGGTGAGACTTAGCCGTCCAGGATTTCGTCGTCGTTAACATCTCAACGGTCCAGGACGACAACCAAACTGCCCTTTTCAGGACCATCCACACCTCTTAGAAAGGAGATAATATTCAATCATTGCCAATTTTGTATGTTTGTGTATGTCTTTGTCTTCCACAAAATAGACTTTAAAAAACCCAGTATAATAGTGTATTTGTTTGGGTATAGTGTGTATGTATACACACTCCCTAACCTTTGTCTAATGTTAAACCTATGTGCAACAAAAATAAGACGAAAGGTTTCTTTTATGTCCAATCGATTTCTGATGACTAGTATTATGTATTACACCTACAGATGTTTCCTTCAATTCAGTGGTTAAAGCATATAAATCGGTGCGTTCCCCAGTTTTGCCATTCATCGTCAATCGTGTAAAGAAGAAGAAAGAAGAATGGCTAGCGAACATTGCAAGGTGGGCAAGTTGATGGAAGCCATCAGTTTGATGCAGACAGTACAGCGCCTTCTGGGTCGGGTGGAGGAGATAGAATATTATCCCCACAAGAGGCACATAAAGAGGGAGATCACCTCGCTGAGAATAGCCAAGGAGTTTGTAAGAGAAGTGATGGATGAGGAAGTGGTGAAGATAAAGGCGGCGTAAGGAAAAGAGGGTAAAGGAGCAAGAGTCAAGGGAGAGGCAGTCTTGTCGTTTCATTGAAACCTGGATGAAGATTCAAGAAATAATGTGGAAAGGGGCTATACAGATTGGATTCCAGATGAGGAGCTGCCGCAGCAGCAGAAACAACAAGCAGAACCACCTCTGATTCCCCAGACAGAGGATTGGTAGATGGAGACCAATGAGACTAAAACAGGCTCATTGTCTCCACCAAAACATTTTGGAGCAGAAACAAATAGAGACAAAGATGTGCAGCCTGCAATGCCAGGAAAAGGAGTGGTGACAGAAAACCTAACGGCCCTTTTCAGGGCTACCCAGATATCTAGAAAAGAGCGATAATCAAAATTATTGCCAATTTTTGCTTTATGGTTGTGTAGGTTTGTGTATGTCTATATCTGTGTTTGCAACTAAAACTTAAAAACCCTTACCCCTTTCTCTCACGTGTGATAGTATAGTATATTTGTGTGAGGGTATAGTGTCTATAAACATTCGTACCCTTTGCTTGTGTGTGAGAGTGTATATTTCATCCCCTTTCTTTAACATCCTACCCCTCTTCTATGATAGTATGTTTGTATAGTACGCAAGTATAACGTGTGTATAAACACTCCTACCCTTTTCGTTAGATAGTAGTGGGATGTGCTGGATAGTATATCACAAAGTGTGTGCTGGATAGTTTAGTGTGTATTGATTGTAATCAAAAAGCGGGTGCGGGATAGTCGATTGTGTGTTGGAACGTAATCAAAAATCGGGTGCTGGATAGTCGGGTGTATGATGGATTGTATATCAAAAAGCGGGTGCTGGATAGTCAGGTGTGTGATGGATTGTATATCAAAAAGCGGGTGCTAGATAGTCAGGTGTGTGATGGATTGTATATCAAAAAGCGGGTGCTGGATAATCGGGTATAATAAAATATTAACATTACACTTCCCGTACGTCCCCATAAATTTTTCAACATGGAAACGGCCTATAACTAAACATTTTAGCATAGGATTTCCCGTACGTTGCCATAAAGTTCCTTTTGGAACTGTATAAAAACTCTGAACAAGGATGTCAAAAACTATATAACAAACAATGAAGATGAATTCAGGTTATAGAGATACGCAAGGAATCCTGAACACCAGGAAAAATCGTCGAGAAATATCCATGACAAAAGTCCTAAAAAAACAAATCTTCAGCAAATACCGAATTTTCTACACATTTGACGTTTAATAAAATCGGTTTGTCACAAGCAGTTAGTTTTCTTTATAGAAGGTTGCTTGTGAAATGTTGGATTATTTTAACTTTTAAAGAAATTGATATTGTTACTTATCTAAAGGTACTTCTATCTATCTATCTATCTATCTATCTATCTATCTATCTATCTATCTATCTATCTATCTATCTATCTTCAATTGAAAACTCAAGGGGAGTTCGGCCTAAATGAAAAAGTCTAACCTTCCTATTGCAGTGTTATCAAAACTACAGCCAGGCATCAATTTATCAGACGTACGCATTTTTTGCGATAATATTTACCTAAGTAAATATTCAGTAAAGCATTTACATGTATTATTGGCATTCTTCTTCTTCTTATTATTATTATTATTATTATTATTATTATTATTATTATTATTATTATTATTATTGCTACTTTTATCATCATTTTTATTATTATTATTATTATTATTATTATTATTATTATTATTATTATTATTATTAATATTATTATCTGAACTCTTGTTCATTATTCCGCTATACCACGCTCTTGGACATACTTTCTTAGTACTTTTTACCGGGATATAATTTCCTTTGCACATTTTGACGATGGTGTTGTTTTATCGCCGCGCATGGCGTCAGTCCTTTGTTCTAAGCATGGAATTAGGACAAAAAACTTTCGTCCTCTGCGTGATACGCACGATAAACACTTTGAATTTTTTTTACACAATTTTGTTAGGCTGATCACAACATAACATAGATATGTAGTTTACCCGTTTTAGACCGTTTTATAATTTTTTCTTCTTTTTTTCTTCTATTGTTGATCCTCTGTTTGTTTATTTCCCCGTCATTTAAACACGTAGGAGTCAAGATTTCTTATTGGCTTTTGTGTTTAGTGTTTGTTTTTTGGATGTAAATTGTTTCTTCACCTGACGAAGGGCTTGTTTAACTCGTAACGTTGGGAAACTATTTTGTATTTTCGCCGTTATCAATGTGTGTGTCATTATATATATATATATATATATATATATATATATATATATATATATATATATATATATATATATATAAGTCAGGGTCATTACATAGAAAAAACAAGAGTAAAGCAACTAGGCCAAATATGGTGCACGTTACAATGTGAGGTCATTTATACATTATAACGTCTGCTCTCATGATAGCTTATGACATCATCAGCCTTATGTTCCATCACTGTATGTAAAGAATCCAAGGAGTTTTTTCTCCTGCATGTTTGACAAAATCTTCAGATTCTTCACCAAAGACACATAACTGCAAAACCCATAGTAAATACAATCTTAATTACGAGTCATAAAATTATGAAAAAAACATGATTTTCTCCAGGTGACATCATACTACCAAATTTACACTATTTGTGACAGTGATGTTATCCTATCAAGGAGGGGTAACTCACTGTCAGGACTATGCCGAGTTTTAGGCTCGGTAGACCAGACTGCATCTGCACAGAGAATTTGCAGATATCAGACTGAAGGTGGCACCATCGATATTGCGGCGCCAAAATGTACATGACGTTAAAATGACGTTAGACATGTCTACAACTTACAAGTTCTTACAATATATATTTTACTTGGCTTTGCCATAAAGATGTGAATTGGCATGCTTTGTTTTCATTATTACTTTTCTTAATCTTACTCAACACTCGCAGCGCCATCTAGCGCCCCAAAAATTGGAGTCCCTCGTTTTCATTCCAATTTTTTCTTAAGAATTTAAAAAAATAATTTTACAATAATTATTGATAAATTTCAATAAAACAATTTATTTTAATTACAACATTGGATCACTTTAGGGATTAAATCTGTAATTTGAAGCTGAAAAAATAAAAATATAACTAATAACATTCTCAGTAGATGAAATGAATTATGGATAAAATTAAAATGGAAAACAATAGTGTATGCAACCCTGGAGATTGACTTTACTCCTTTGGGTCCTCTGACAAGACATCTTACTCTAACTGCCCAACAAAAACCAACCGAAGCGATTCAATACCTTAAAACCCTATTGCCATATTAAAATATCTGAAATAGTTTGAGGTTTTATGTTATTACATGCATATGCATTTTTAATGGTATTTCATACCTTAAATGCCATTATTTACAAATTATTTTAAATTTATATTTTGCATTAAAAATATACACAAAAAACAATAATCCGATAATCTTTTCTCCTGAAACACTTCATATTTTAATTACCGTCATTAATCCAAATACCCAGGCCCACCAATTTTCCGGACAATGACCCTAAAATGTTTCGTCCATAAAAAAGAATTTAAAAAAACAACAAGAAACAAACAAACTCCAGTTTCTGAATGTTGTGATTGCATTTCTTTTCTTTCAAGACTTCACACTCATTAAGATGCTTACTATTTCTGCCAATATTTTTAGCGCCTGCTGGACATAGACAAGAAAGTATGATTTAATAGTGGCTACCTTTGCATGCTGTTTGTTAATCGTGGTCGGTTGAAATTTACAACAATTTATATCAAATGCAAATTATTTAAGTAATTCAAATAGAGAATGGATATCTAATTATCGTATAACATCGTGCTGCGGAGTAATACTGACAAGGTCTTTTCTCAAAGGAATACAATTAGGTCGTGCAACCATGGTTAACTTTCGGTGAATATAGAGCGAAAAAAATAGCAAAAATGAAATCTTCTTCGGACCAACCAAACCAATCTTTTAGCATGAAACCGGTAACAGACAATATGGCAACTAAGTACTCCAATCTTTTCTTTCCACTCCTCATTTCCATACATGTATGAATTTGCTGTTACAAGCTTAATTATGTCAGTTACTCAGGTAAGAGATATCCTTTGGACTCTTGTTAGTGTTATTCCTGCAACTTTTAAATTAAGAATATTTAAAAAGTAATTGGTTTTTATAGTTTCTAACAATTTCGTACATTGCTATTAGTGATGACACGTTATCAAGTCGTTGTGACGTCGGTGACTCTATTGTCATATATAACAACCACGACTGGAGGGCGGTTAAAAATGGCCACTATTTCCGTCCGATTGTTTTTTTAAAAAGCATTTGACGTTAAAGGCCAAGTCCGTTTCGATTGCAGCCAGTACATAACCCGAGTCAACCGGCATGCTTCGGTGGTTCGACGTACACGATTTAATGGCCGAACACGTAAATATAAAATCAGTCAGTCATGCTTTGGTTTTTGCATAAAAACGAGAGCGCAGTATTGTTCGACGAGGTGTATGAATGTGGTCGTATCCACGTATCAACATCTGATTTCACGCGGCATTGATGCCTTGCTGTGCTGTTATACTTATCCTTCTTCCGGACCGCACCCAAAACAAAATTACCATGCATCCCGCATCGTGTGTGTATTGGCTAAAAAGATTCAATCCCGTTATGTTCTCCAGTCGCAAAGAATAGAGAAATTCTTTGAATAGAGAAATAAGACGTGCTGTCTGGCCCTAACACATCTTATCCACTCAGAGCGTTAGAAATAACGATGCACGCAAAGGGGATTTTCAATTGGTCTGCCCCATAACAACCGGTGTGTATTCTCGTTTCCATCTGAATAAACATACGGTTCAGAATCTGTGTAAGTACACGTAATTACTTGCCAAACATCTGGTAGCTGCATTATTCCTCACAAATGACAGATTATGCTGAACGATTCGCTGAAGTGGTTATTTTGCACTAGATCTTCGAAGATGGCTCTCTTGTGATATACTCATGAGTTTGCGAAGTCCAGGAAACGAATTAAGTTACCCAACGTAGTGGATTGGCGCTTTCCACTAAGGAAACTTTAAATTGAGTTTGAAAATTTCAATTTTTTTTTATTATTATTATTTCATTTTTATGTAAGAATAGCGATCATACATTTTTTTCTTCTCTCTCTACTCTGGTATCAACGTTTGCTGAATCCCTCGGGTGCGTTGAAACTTTCGCCCTTTTTACAAATTTGGAAACAAAAATAGCAAAACAGAAAACCACTGTGTGAACAAGATGTTGAGAGAACTTGGGTAAACTTGAGGGCGGTTACACGACTTCAGTTGAATGTTTATCTTCATCGGGATTGAAAGTGTCACCATGCAGTACACGTAGAGGCTGGGATTCAAGCTCGTCCCCTATGGATCCATTCTCCGATTTAGGAACATTATTTTGAAGGGAATGCTGAAATGTGCTCAGCTTTGCTTCAACATATTCAAGCTGAACTCGCTGTTTTACGGCAGACAACATGGCCAGGAAACAACCACAGATTATGACAACACCTGCATTATGTAAGGAAACGATGGAAATCAGATAAACAAGTATATCATTCTATAAAATTGACTTTGACCAAATTATATAATGTATTTATCCTGAAAGAATGGAAACTAATTATAAGGAATGTCCAAAATAACCATCATGCCCTGATATACCTCATCAATCTATTATACCTAACAGTAAATTATTGTTGTTTTTTTTTTCAAAACGATACCTTTCTACACTCATAATGTATTGTGAGATACTTCTCGCCTCATGTTGATATTTATATCCTGAAAGAGGTAGATCTATCTATCTATCTATCTATCTATCTATCTATCTATCTATCTATCTATCTATCTATCCAAAATACAATACAATTAGGTTGGTTCCCGAATTTACGAATTTACCTGATAAAATAAAGCTGCTAAAGTAGGAGCCAGACTGGGCCAACATCACACCTGAAATGAGCAGAGATTAGGATTTGTCATGGACATAATTGCAAGGAGAGTTAAAAGACTAGCATCAATTGGAGCTCTAGTGCATTTTTATACAAAGATTCAAAGTAAATAGGTTCTTGTACATAGTTTTAGTGATAATGTAAATAGTTCTGTTTACAGTACATGATAAAATAATATGTTTAAGCAAAGGATTGTTGTTACCATAAAGACATTAATAAACCAATACTTTGCATTTACATTGGATCTTTTATCAAAAACTCCCAGCTTTCAGAAAAATTGATAGGCTTACATTTTTGATGTACAAAGATTTGTGTCTCACAAATCAAGCAAGCACGTTCCAGATTAGATATATAGTTTATATCTATAAATACTTTTGAGTTGTGAAAAACTTGAACTGCTGATGTTGATCCTCGTTTGTTTAACCAACTTGGAATATAACTTGTTTCTTTATCAATTGCACTATTTAGTTGTCCTTCACGTACCAGATCAATTGCACTATTAAGTTGTCCTTCACGTATCAGATCAATTGCACTATTAAGTTGTCCTTCACTTTCTTTATCAATTGCACTATTAAGTTGTCCTTCACGTACCAGATCAATTGCACTATTAAGTTGTCCTTCACGTACCAGATCAATTGCACTATTAAGTTGTCCTTCGCGTACCAGATCAATTGCACTATTAAGTTGTCCTTCACGTACCATATATAACACCGATCATAGCTATTTTCTTTTTCTTTTCTCGAAGGTTAACATCATTAACAATATCATAGTTATAACAGCTGTAACAAGACCAATTCTTAGGTAGAAATCTCTCTCTCTCTCTCTCTCTCTCTCTCTCTCTCTCTCTCTCTCTCTCTCTCTCTCTCTCTCTCTCTCTCTCTCTCTCTCTTACACACACACACTAAGTAGGTGCTAAAATATTTCGAAAATAATTGTGATTATATATTTTTATAAATACTTTATAATATTTTAGATAACCTGCTACAGGTGGTCCGGCTAGGTATCCTATTCCACTGGAAAAGCCAATCAAACCCTGACCCATTGACAGGTTATTTACTCCCACTATTGTCAGCGTGATGGCAGTCGTGATTGTAGTGACAACTCCAGTGTACAGCCCGATCAGAATGCAGAACATATATTCCCCTATTTGGAATTCGGCATACAGTGGAAAGGTTATTGCAACGATGCCACTAATTCCTAGGCTTCCGGTGTGGAGTAACATCCCATCTATTCCTCCCTTCCCGACAGTCATTGCGGCCAAGATCCGACCAATTAAATGAGAGACCGTGAACACTGTCATTAGAAAACTGACATGGGAATCTGTCGCTCCTCGTGTCATGATATAGTTGGGTAAATGTGTCAAACATACAGACAAGGTGAAGTTCCAAGTCACATTACTGGCGAGATATAAAATGAATGACCAATTTTTAAAGACATCTACTTGAATGTACTGAAGTATACTTAAATTTCTAGGTTTATCTGAGAGTGTTCCTTGTCTTTGCCTCTCTTTCTTGAAAGCTTTTTCTAGAGATGATGGCTTGCAGATGATTGCGCAGACACAAAGATGAGCGCTCATGCCACTAAAAATTATGAACATTCCCGTCATACCATATTCCTCCAGGACATGGAGAGCGAGGGGTGTGGAAACAATCATTCCTATACCGCACATGACGAAAAGTCCTGAACATACGAACTTTCTCTTCGCCTCGAAGTAATACCCGAGGACAATGAAGAATGTTGTCGCTACAAGAGCTCCACCAATACCTAAAGAAAAGTGAGTAAATACATACATATTTCACTACGAGTAACAATGTATACTTAGAAAGGAAGTAAATACATACATATTTCACTACGAGTAACAATGTATAATGCTACACAAGTAAATACATACATATTTCACTACGAGTAACTATGTATACATAAAGAAAGGAAGTAAATACATACATATTAAACTACGAGTAACAATGTATAATGCTACACAAGTAAATACATACATATTTCACTACGAGTAACAATGTACACCCAAAGAAAGGAAGTAAATACATACATATTTCACTACGAGTAACAATGTATACTGCTACGCAAGTTTCATTAGTTTGGTTTGGTTTCGGTGTTTGTGGCACAGCTGCACTTTGAAGATTATTATCCTGTTGACTGTCTTGACCAAGAACACACCATAGTAGCCGATTCGGGCTGATCTGATGAATGCAACCAAGCCACCACGGCTCTCACACAAGTTTAAAGACAAATGATTTTCATTTAAACAATTTCCATTACCGAAATGAAGTAACTTGTCTATATGGATATATTTTTTACATTGTCTGAATTTCTAACAGAGTGACTAACTAGCTGAGGAAAAGCTCAGCCTATACCTATGTAGTGCAATTATATGAACACAAATCTATGCATCTAGGAAAACCGATGTGGCAATCTGTCGCTCGTCGTTTTGCTATATATGGCAGTTTGATAAATGAAAGTTCTTATTTTGGGAAAGCAATATTTCGAATAATCATACTGGTCTTGTGGCATATTATGGTGGCTCTACTCAGTTTTTTGCAGCAACAGTGTAGGTGTAATTACACATATCAGATGTCATGAAAATGTGAGCAATTTTCAAACTTTGCACTCAAATTCAGTCTCGTTTTAAGTAGCTCAGTTGTTAGAACTTCAGACTTATAATCCAAGGATCGCGGGTTTGATACCCACACATTCCAATCCCGGTTGGCTGGATCGGTGCGTACTTGGGGAAGGCACCTAACTCCCATTTCCTCAGCATAATATAGTCAAATAAAGCGCTGAAGTGATGTTAAATACCAAGTAACAGTGACCCATGTTAAGATGTTATGATGTATCTCTCCTATATTTGCCATTTATTCAGCATGGGAAATGAATTCTTTCCAAACCCCCAACAGATATTTCACGAGATGAATACTGATCCTGTAATAAACATTTTAGTTGTCTAACACCAATATTGGAAGCACTGTATATATTTTCTCTTTGAAACAAGCTGTGTTGTATAATTATTTCGCTAAGCATGTAGTTTATTTTACAAGAATTTGCAACAACGTTACTTGAGATAGAAAACATTTTAAACAAGACTTCCATTGATACCTTTTGTTTCGGAAATGAAGCAATCTTGTTTTAGCATAATCTCCAACAATGCAAACTTACTCGTCCATCCTCTGAAGAATATAGCTTTTGAACTTTTTTGGTATTTAAAAAAGGTGATGGTGAACAAATTCTATAGGTATCCCCAAATGGCCAATTTCAATTTTAAGAACAACATATGCCAATGACTGTAACATACAGATGTATCTGTACCTTAATACCCTCGACATGTTTATGCATGCTAACTGAATGTACCTTCAAAATATACAAAATAACGGACCAATCTGCAAATTCATTGTGTGCTACTTTTATGTTATTATGGGCGACTTTTTGTAATGGCCTTCACTAAAACAAAAAATAGAGCTTTGTTATGTACATAAGGGCCCTACACAAAGAAATATTGCAACCGGCATTTTTCAAAGTGATGTAGGGAGTGACCGACCTAACATTAGGGACCGACCATTTAATTTTCGGGGTGAAGGAGGGGGAAGGTTCCTAGAATTTATTTCCAACCAGGATACTTTTTTCTTTTATCTCAAGATATTTGTTGTCAACTAATACTATGGACAGAATTAGATTTTTTTTTCTACAAAGCAGAGCACAAGTACTTTTGTCAAACTGTTTGGGAGCCTGAAATTTTATTTTCAGAATAACCCCATTCCCATCCCCCTTCCCCTTCTCTCCACCCACCAGAAAATGAGAGGGTTGGTGCCTTATGTGATATAACCTCCAAGGGCTCCATATGAGAAGATAACCATGTCAAGGCTGGTGGAAAAGGCGCTGATTAGGTAGGCGGCCGTGCACAGAATCCCGCCAAGGAAGAGACACAATCTGCAACTGAAGCGGTTGGACAGCATACTCGCGATTGGCCCTGAAATAAAACGGTTTTAATCATGGTATATTAAAGTTTATTTGCAAATATCAGGTTAATATTGTGTCAACATTCAGTCACATATATAATATGTTGTGCTGAAGACTTAGAATAAGTAGATTACAAGCTGTTATGTTAACTTGTATAAACCTTTGTGTCATTAATGGATTAAAATAGGTAATGTCAATTCTTGATGACATAACAGACAATTTGACTTTATCACACTTACAATGGCTCTAGCACAGCAGACTATTCAATAATATCAGAAGGTTTGTTGAACCAAATTCTGCACAAAGTGAGGCAATAAATGATTTAAAAATAAAATATGGTTCGAAAAAAATCTTAGAAAGCCAAGAAATCAAGTTATCAAAACTTACCTTTGCTGATAAGTCGATTTATTAGCTTTCTGAGATCTTTTTCGAACCATATTTTATTCTTATATCATTGTAATTTTTTTTTCTCCATTTATATCTAAATTCCTTGGCGTCTTTCGTTTCGGGGCCAACAAACAACATGACTATTTTGCAATATATATATATATATATATATATATATATATATATATATATATATATATATATATATATATATATATATATATATATATATATATATATATATATATATGAGGTAACAGGAACTAAGTACTTCTCCCAAAGACACACCGACACTACCTATTTGGCCTGGCCTGGGCGGGTATCGAACCTACTACCCTTGGAAGCAAGTGCAGTTGCAATTTTCATTCAAGTCTGAGTTAGGTAGACTACCTTACTTATTGGACACTTTTTTTTTTTTTTTTTCTTTTCTTTTTTTGTTTCAGCAATTACATACTGACATCGCCTTGAGAACTCACCTTCCCACTTGTTTAAAGATGCATACATATGTTCAAAGTTAAATACCAATAGCAAATATACGCTGCATGGTTCTCATCATTGCTATCAATTTTAAATACTATTAATTAGCCTGCAGATGAGTGCCAGCTGTTATTCTACTTAGCAACCAAGCTTTTATTTCCTTTTTTTAAAGTAAAGTACAATGAACTTAATAATGCTATTATTTGGTTTAATATAAAGGAAAATGTGGTTCATCTACAGGATAAACTCCACTCGTATTTTCAATTTAAGACCAATGTTTGCATTAAACCATTTCTAATATGTATTTTTTTAAAAATCTTTATTAAAAGATGTATTCCATCTAAATGTTGCATAACCGCATATGTACTCAGAAATGAGACTGGTAGATTTACGCGTCCGAAAAATCTGGTATCTGAGAGGTTATGTGAACACTGCCCTGCGGCTGATATTGAAGATGATATTAATTCCTTACTGATTGTACATAATATGGTATACACAGCGAAAGACTCCTTAGTATTATCTACAGTATTTGTCCTAAAGAGTTCATATATAGTTATTTACTTTGATTGATTGATAATATCTAATCAGTTTATTTTCTAGTCAGGAGATATTATTTCCCACTGTATTTGGCCCTTGTAGATCCTTGATTGGTTTGGCCCATATAGACCCTTGATTGTATTTGGCCCTTGTAGACCCTTGATTGCTTTGGCCCACATAGACCCTTGATTGTATTTGGCCCTTGTAGACCCTTGATTGGTTTGGCCCACATAGACCCTTGATTGTATTTGGCCCTTGTAGATCCTTAATTGGTTTGGCCCATATAGACCCTTGATTGTATTTGACCCTTGTAGACCCTTGATTGCTTTGGCCCACATAGACCCTTGATTGTATTTGGCCCTTGTAGATCCTTGATTGGTTTGGCCCATATAGACCCCTGATTGTATTTTACCTTGTAGGCCGTTGATTGTATTTGGCCCTTGAGGACCCTTGATTGTATTTGGCCCTTGTAAACCCTTGATTGTATTTGGCCCTTGTAAACCCTTGATTGTATTTGGCCCTTGTAAACCCTTGATTGTATTTGGCCCTTGTAGACACTTCATTGTATTTGGCCCTTGTAGACATTTGATTGTATTTGGCCCTTGTAGACATTTGATTGTATTTGGCCCTTGTAGACACTTCATTGTATTTGGCCATTGTAAACCCTTGATTGGATTTGGCCCTTGTAGACACTTGATTGTATTTGGCCCTTGTAAACCCTTGACTGTATTTGGCCATTATAAACCCTTGATTGTATTTGGCCATTGTAAACCCTTGATTGCATATGGCCCTTGTAGACCCTTGATTGTATTTGACCCTTGTAGACCGTTGATTGTATTTGGCCCTTGTAGACATTTGATTCTGTTTGGCCCTTGTAGACCCTTGATTGTATTTGACCCTTGTAGACACTTGATTGTATTTGGCCCTTGTAAACCATTGATTGTATTTGGCCCTTGCAAACCCTTGATTGTATTAGGCCATTGTAAACCGTTGATTGTATTTGGCCCTTGTAGACACTTGATTTTATTTGGCCCTTGTAGACACTTCATTGTATTTGGAACTTGTAAACCCTTGATTGTATTTGACCCTTGTAAACCCTTGATTGTATTTGACCCTTGTAAACCACTGATTGTATTTCGCCCTTGGAGACACTTCATTGTATTTGGCCCTTGTAGACACTTCATTGTATTTGGCCCTTGTAAACCGTTGATTGTATTTGGTCCTTGTAGACCCTTGATTGTGTTTGGCCATTGTAAAGCCTTGATTGTATTTGGCCCTTGTAAACCCTTGATTGTATTTGGCCATTGTAAACCCTTGATTTTATTTGGCCCTTGTAGACCCTTGATTGTATTTGACCCTTGTAGACACTTCATTGTATTTGGCCCTTGTAAACCCTTGATTGTATTTGGCCCTTGTAAACCCTTGATTGTATTAGGCCATTGTAGACCCTTGATTCTATTTGGCCCTTGCAGACCGTTGATTGTATTTGGCCCTTGTAAACCCTTGATTGTATTTGGCCCTTGTAAACCCTTGATTGTATTTGGCCCTTGTAGACCCTTGATTGTATTTGACCCTTGTAAACCCTTGATTGTATTTGGCCATTGTAAACATTTAATTGTATTTGGCCCTTGTAGACCCTTGATTGTATTTGACCCTTGTACACACTTCATTGTATTTGGCCCTTTTAAACCCTAGATTGTATTAGGCCATTGTAGACCGTTGATTGTATTTGGCCCTTGTAGACCGTTGACTGTATTTGTCCCTTGTTGATCCTTGATTCTATTTGGCCCATATAGACCCTTGATTGTATTTGGCTCTTGTAGACCCTTGATTGTATTTGACCCTTGTACACACTTCATTGTATTTGGCCCTTGTAAACCCTTGATTGTATTAGGCCATTGTAGACCGTTGATTGTATTTGGCCCTTGTAGACCGTTGACTGTATTTGTCCCTTGTTGATCCTTGATTCTATTTGGCCCATATAGACCCTTGATTGTATTTGGCTCTTGTAAACCCTTGATTGTATTTGGCCCACATAGACCCTTGATTGTATTTGACCCATATAGACCCTTGATTGCATTTGGCCCTTGTAAACCCTTGATTGTATTTGGCCCTTGTAAACCCTTGATTGTATTTGGCCATTGTAGACCGTTGATTGTATTTGGCCCTTGTAGACCCTTGATTGTATTTGGCTATTGTAGACCCTTGATTGTATTTGACCCGTGTAGACTTTTCATTGTACTTGGCCCTTGTAAACCCTTGATTGCATTAGGCCATTGTAGACCCTTGATTCTATTTGGCTCTTGTATACCCTTGATCGTATTTTACCCTTGTAGACCCTTGATTGTATTTGGCCCTTGTAAACCCTTGATTGTATTTGACCCTTGTAGTCCCTTGATTGTATTTAGGCCTTGTAGACACTTCATTGTTTTTGGCCCTTGTAGACCCTTGATTGTATTTGGCAAGTGTAGACCCTTGATTGGTTTGTCCCACATAGACCCTTGATTGTATTTGACCGATATAGAGCCTTGATTGTATTTTACCGTTGTAGACACGTTAATTGTATTTTGCCCTTGTAAATCCTAGATTGTATTTTTCCCTTGTAGACCCTTGGTTGTGTTTGGCCATTGTAGACCCTTGATTTGTTTGGTCCATATAGACACTTGATTGTATTTGGCCCTTGTAAACCCTTGATTGTATTTCACCCTTGTTGACCGTTTATTGTATTTGGCCCTTGTAAACCCTTGATTGTATTTGACCCTTGTTGACCGTTTATTGTATTTGGCCCTTGTAAACCCTTGATTGTACTTGACCCTTGTTGACCGTTTATTGTATTTGGCCACTGTAGACCCTTGATTGTATTTGGCCATTGTAAACTCTTGATTGTATTTGGCCCTTGTAAACCCTTGATTGTATTTGACCCTTGTTGACCGTTTATTGTATTTGGCCATTGTAGACCGTTGATTGTATTTGGCCATTGTAGACCCTTGATTGTATTTGGCCCTTGTAAACCCTTGATTGTATTTGGCCATTGTAAACCCTTGATTGTATTTGGCCATTGTAGACCCTTGATTGTATTTGGCCATTGTAAACCCTTGACTGTATTTGGCCATTGTAAACCCTTGATTGTATTTGGCCCTTGTAGACCTTTGATTGTAGTTGACTCTTGTCAACCTTTGATTGTATTTGACCCTTGTATACACTTGATTGTATTTGGCCATTGTAGACACTTCATTGTATTTGGCCTTTGTAAACCCTTGATTGTATTTGGCCCTTGTAGACCTTTGATTGTAGTTGACTCTTGTCAACCTTTGATTGTATTTGACCCTTGTAGACACTTGATTGTATTTGGCCATTGTAAACCCTTGATTGTATTTGGAACTTGTAAACCCTTGATTGTATTTGGCCCTTGTAGACCCTTGATTGTATTTGACCCTTGTAAACCATTGATTGTATTTGGCCCTTGTAGACCCTTGATTGTATTTGACCCTTGTAAACCATTGATTGTATTTGGCCCTTGTAGACACTTCATTGTATTAGGCCCTTGTAAACCCTTGATTGTATTTGGCCATTGTAAACCCTTGATTGTATTTGGCCCTTGTAAACCCTTGATTGTATTTGGCCATTGTAAACCCTTGATTGTATTTGGCCCTTGTAGACCCTTGATTGTATTTGACCCTTGTATACTCTTCATTGTATTTGGCCTTTGTAAACCCTTGATTGTATTTGGCCCTTGTAAACCCTTGATTGTATTAGGCCATTGTAAACCGTTGATTGTATTTGGCCCTTGTAGACCGTTGACTGTATTTGGCCCTTGTTGACCCTTGATTCTATTTGGCCCATATAGACCCTTGATTGTATTTGGCCCTTGTTGACCCTTGATTGTATCTGGCCCATATAGACCCTTGATTGTATTTGACCCATATAGACCCTTGATTGTATTTGGCCCTTGTAGACCGTTGATTATATTTGGCCCTTGTAAATCCTTGTTTGTATTTGGCCATTGTAGACCGTTGATTGTATTTGGCCCATATAGACCCTTGATTTTATTTGGCCCCTGTAGACCCTGGATCGTATTTTACCCTTGTAAACCCTTGATTGTATTTTACCCATGTAGACCCTCGATCGTTTTTTACCCTTGTAAACCCTTGATTGTATTTGGCCCTTCTAAACCCTTGATTGTATTTGACCCTTGTTGACCGTTTATTTTATTTGGCTCTTGTAAACCCTTGATTGTATTTGACCTTTGTTGACCGTTTATTGTATTTGGCCATTGTAGACCCTTGATTGTATTTGACCCTTGTAGACCCTTGATTGTATTTGGCCCTTGTAGACCCTTGATTGTATTTGACCCTTGTTGACCGTTTATTGTATTTGGTCCATATAGATCCTTGATTGTATTTGACCCTTGTTGACCGTTTATTGTATTTGGCCCTTGTAGACCCTTGATTGTATTTGACCCTTGTAGACCCTTGATTGTATTTGGCCCTTGTAGATCCTTGATTGTATTTGACCCTTGTTGACCGTTTATTGTATTTGGCCCTTGTAAACCCTTGATTCTATTTGACCCTTGTTGACCGTTTATTGTATTTGGCCATTGTAGACCCTTTATTGTATTTGGCCCTTATTGACCGTTTATTGTATTTGACCATTGTAGATTCTTGATTGGTTTGGCCCATATAGATCCTTGATTGTATTTGGCCCTTGTAGACTCTTGATTGTATTTGGCCCTTGTAGACCCTTGATTGTATTTGGCCATTGTAGACCCTTGATTGGTTAATCAAATATTCGTATTCTTATTCCTATAAACAACGAAATCTTAATAATCCGGACTCCAGTGGACTTGTAAAATTAGTTCGAGAGCGAACGAGATGAGCGTTTCAGATAAACCTTTATCTAAAGACTATTTAATGACGAATGCAGTCTGTACAGCAATAAAAAAAATTAATTCGGCTGGATTTTGTTATTCGTTCAGCTATGTAACTTTCTTTCTTAACGCTCTAAAGAGTGAGTGGACCATTGAAGTGAAATGTCGCCCATGGCCATACGGACTTTCTTGATAAGCTTACTGGGCGGTTGGAGGCTGGCAGAGTAATCCTACTGATTACTATTTTGCTGAACTGCAAAATTAAGTTCCAGAGATTCGGGTTCACAAACTGGTTTGAATTCTCCTTTTTTCAGGAGAGCCACAATAATAATTCATATCTACGTCATATTTCTCGTATCGAACTGTATTCCACTCCAACATTCGAATAATCTCTCTACGTATGAAACATCCTCCTCTACCTGGCATGTCGTACAAAGGTACTAACAGAAGCAACCTTTTTGCTCTGGGATGCGTCTCGTACTGATGTTTCCGCTGAGAATGTTTTGGATTTGTTTAAAAGAGTAAGGATTATATAAAATATCTGACTTGAATTTTAAGGATTTTACCGATTTAACCCTTATCTTTGTTTGTATGCCATGTTTGGAATGCCTGAACTTACAAGGCATTATATATCCAGGACTGAGTATATATATATATATATATATATATATATATATATATATATATATATATATATATATATATATATATATATATATATATGAGTAAGAACAGTCACTTTGTTAAGTATTCAAAAAATGCATCTGAAGCTACGAATTGACGTTTGTCAGGGCACTTAGAAGAAGACAAGTCAAATATTATTTCAATTGATCGTGTCTATATTGTAAGAAAAAATAAAAGTACGGAAAAGTAGTATTAGCACCATGAACCCATTAAAGTCAGAAAGCTGGCATTATGCAAAAAATCATCACATTTACTAGGATCCATTTCAAATTGCATATTTAAAATATATTCGTTGTTGGGCCAACCATAAACGTATTAAAATATAAACTCCAATTAATTAATATCACATCGTCGCACTGTTTTTTTTTTTTTTGTTTGTTTGTTTTTTTTTTTGTTGTTTTTTTTTTTGTTTTGTTTGAGGGTTTTGGGGGTTTTTTTCTTCGATTTTTCACCTCAAAGTTAATTTTTTTCTACAACTAACTCAAACCCTCCTCCTTAGCTTTTTTAAGACCTATGGGCATACGAAAGAGATGTGAGCAGGCTTAAATTGGCTTACTTCGGATAAAACAGATGGAATTGCTTTAAGACTCATCTTTCTTTTATTCGTTTTTATTTTCTTCTTTTCTAACTCAATTAATAATTAATAGTATCCACAGCAATCCTAGTAAGCATTCGAAATACGAGCACAGTAGAGTCTTTACTTCCGATAAATATGAGAGCCATCCTAGTAAGTACAGTAGCAGTGGCAGCGCAGAGGGGGGGGGGGGGCAATTGCCCCCGTGCGCCAGGCGAAGGTGGGCGCTGTCTGGCGCTTTTATTTTTGGCACCTGAAATTCTGATCCTGTTTCACCTCACCTTAGTGTAACGGGGGCAATTCTTGGGAGTGGGGGGAGGTTGGCAACTGACATAAAAACTGTTCTCTGTGACAAAGTAGGGGCGCCACTAAAGAACATTGCCCCCGGGCGCCTTGAACCCTCGCGCCGCCACTGTGCAGTAGAGTCTTTACTTCCGATAGATATGACGGCCGTCCTGGTAAGCATTTTAAATACGAGTACAGTAGAGTCTTTAATGATTTAATATAGGGAAAAAACCCTTTGACAAATCGGCGCTATCATATATTTTAGATTCGACTATGTGCTGATGATTTGACTCACCAATGACAAAACAGAAAACATAAATTCTATTATATTACTTTAAACTATAGATACTAAGCGCGTACATGAAAATAAGCGAACACAGAAAATAAGACACACGCGGACCCACATTTGTGTGAAAGAATGATGAAGTATAGGACCCAAGATGTGATATTCAAACAATTATTCTATTCCTTATTAAGTGACTAGCGTGATTATTTATCTCTGAATCGTATCCTGATTCTTTTCCTTTTTTTTTTTTTTTTTTTTGCAAAATATTAAAAAGGATGAGTGAATACTGAAACTTTGCAAATAGCTGTATTGTGACGTATATCACTATCGATACGTGCATACAACCTTCAGTATTTTTTTAAATAGGCTTATCCAGATATTATATTATATTATATTATATTATATTATATTATATTATATTATATTATATTATATTATATTATATTATATTATATTATATTATATTATATTATAGTTGTTTACGTCTCTATTGCGGTCTGCTAAGAGTTCTAAAGCTTCATGCTTTTTCAAGCTCTGTAGCTATACTGAACGCACCTACATGTTAACCCACAAAGGCACACATTTTTTTCCCAATGAAAAGCGCAGCCACGTGGATAGTGACTATCAACAGCTGCGTTAAAATGTTAGATAATACTAATTATTGTCATCAGCAATTAAAATGTAAACAGCAGCCATCATCAATAGAATATCAACTGTCATATGATTATCCCATGTACTGCATGATGAATACTAACAGAATTAGTGAGCAGAAGCTAACTCAATATTATCCTCACCACATTGGAAACAGTCAACAATTGTAAGCAATATTGAATAAATCATATACAAAAGATCATAGTGACACTGATTTATTCTGCGATACACATCTACATAAAGATGCGCCTACATTACTGCTGTGGTGGCAGTAGGTGATGGTGGTGTATCGGAAAAACAACCCATACGCGCTATTTTTGTACTGTTTAAATCAACCATGGAAAATATGTCACAATACAATCCAGTCGAGATGTACAACACTCCTTCTACTAAATATTCATAAGAGCTATCGTTCAGACAGACGGACAAATGACTCCTAAATACCGGCCAGTGATATGTCAATACAATGAAATAGTAAAATAATGTTGGCGTGCTTACCCAGTAGACAGAAGATACCCGTGTTGAGCGCCCCGACCAGAGCTGTCCTGGCTTTGTCTTCCTTAAACCTTTCCAAGAGGGCCACATACACGATTCCTCCTGTGTAACTGCACATACACACTACGAAAAATCCAGCATAGGTGGCAAATAGGACGAGGTACGCCCATCCTCCGTCAATGTCTTTACCTGGTCTCATCCCCGTGTTAGTTCCAGCAAGAAATGCTCAGGTTTAATTGTGCTTAATAATGAAAATAAATAAGATTACGTGAAAGGCTCATAAATATTGATATCATTTAACTCTTTTCATAAATATTATTAAAAGGCGGAAATCTAAGATTCTATTTATCATATGACAAAATAACAGTAATATTTCCATCGGCTACCTCGTCGTTTGATCGCTGTACAACATAAACCAGTAATATAAAAAGGTTATATGAACTAATATAGAGATAAAATGGTTCTCTGAGTGAAACAGTGCAGTGAGATTTTTTTTTTTTTTTTTTTTCTCCAATCTCATATCAGGTATCACAAACTCCCATTTGCTTAATAATAAATTTATTCAGAAATGCCTTACCCACACAGCCTTTCTTTTATTACGTCACGGAAAACCCATGCATTTGGGTTTTCCGTCCATTGAATGGCCATTTCTAGGTAATTCTATGTAAAGTAATCACATCGTGCAGTTACATCGGGGGCATTATGCTTGGTGACTAGGTTCTGTTGTTCAAGCAGGGGAATGATGTTTGGTGCCTAGGTTATGCTGTTACACTGGCGGCATCACGTTTTGTGCCTAGGTTATGCTATTACACCGGAGGCATTAATTTTGGTGACTAGGTTCTGCTGTTACACCAGGGCCATGATGTTTTGTGCCTAGGTTATGCTGTTACACTGGCGGCATCCCGTTTTGTGCCCAGGCTATGCTACTACACCGGAGGCATTATTTTTGGTGACTAGGTTCTGCTGTTACATCTGGGGCATGATGTTTGGTGCCTATGTTATGCTGTTACACTAGCCGCATCACGTTTTGTGCCTAGGTTATGCTATTACACCGGAGGCTTTATTTTTTGTGACTAGGTTCTGCTGTTACACCTGGGGCATGATGTTTGGTGCCTATGTTATGCTGTTACACTGGCGGCATCCCGATTTGTGCCGAGGTTATGCTATTACACCGGAGGCATTAATTTTGGTGACTATGTTCTGCTGTTACACCTGGGACATGATGTTTGGTGCCTAGGTTATGCTGTTACACTGGCGGCATCATGTTTTGTGCCTAGGTTCTGCTGTTACACCGGAGGCATTATTTTTGGTGACTAGGTTCTGCTGTTACACCTAGGGCACTATGTGCGGTGCCTAGATTATGCTAGATATGATCTTATGAATCCCTAAACTTCAAAGACTTCAATCAGTTCTTACTTTTAGCAGTTTTCTATCATATATCTATGATTTTTAATTCTTAATTGAAAACAATAAAGACGATGAATCAGGACCTGATTTAATATTGTATTGTCTACAATGCTGTTGATTCCATCGAAAAGCTACTTTGCAGTTCATATTTTTCAAAATGAAAGTTTTTCATCCTAACTTAAAGAACATTTCACACATTATTGTGTTATTACATAAATTGTCTTGCTTATTGAGGTTGATTTTCACATTACTGTTTATACGACAATGTTCATAAATACAAATTTCACTTTGCTATTCCAATTCAAAGCCTGGCATAATTAACAAAATACTAAAAAAATGTCCCGAATATTTATTTAAATGAATACTTTAGATACCAGAGTCATACTTTATTCAGAGAAAAAGACAACTTTTAAAGCGATTATTTAACTTCGACTTTTTGCTAATCTCTGTCGATAATATGAAGCAACAAGCGTTGTTTCGTAAACCAAATTGTACTTCAAAGTTCAACATTTGCAGAATATGTTAGAATCCATGTATGTTTTGAGTTTAAAAAAGTTCATATATTTTTTAATATACCTCTTATCTGCATTTGAGATAACAAAGAGTTATTGTTTGTCCGGTTCAAGGAGATGTCACGTGTGAGACTATCTTTCTTTTGGGAAATAAGTAGTAAATGATCTACACACAATGTGATTAAATTATTTAAATACAAGCAACATAAAAATGCATACAATATGACTTTTAGTCAGCCTGGTTACTCTCTGTTGAAAATATTAAAAGCTCGTCTGACGGCAGGGATATCCTCTGTACTAACAATAGAACATTATTGCATCATCACAAGAACCTTCCATATCTTAAAGCAGAGAACTTAATGTGTTATTTAGTTCCCTGCTTAAAATAGGTTTCCATCACAAGAACCTCCCATATCTAAAAGCAGATAACCAAATGTGTTATTTAGTTCCCTGCTTAAAACAGGTTTCCATCACAAGAACCTTCCATAATTAAAAGCAGAGAACCAAATGTGTTATTTAGTTCCCTGCTTAAAACAGGTTTCCAGATCGACATTCTTCTGAATTTGTATCCCCTAGCATAGCACGGAGTAGATGTACAGGAAGTGCGCAGAGCGCATGTGTAATCAGTTATATAGGCTTAAAAATAAAAAAGAAATTGATAATAATAATAATAATAATAATAATAATAATAATAATAATTGCATATATTGTTGTATTGTATATTTCCAATATTTATCATGAAAGTTCAATTTTATTCTTTGGGCTGCATTTTCATTTATGATTACTCGTCTCTCTTTACTGCATATCCAGGTTCCCTAGGGTAAGCCAGTTTTTGGGCGTTGGTGGCGCACCTTAGTTCCAAAAGTAATTAAATAAATTCAATGTCAAAGCATGATACTTTGGAAATTGCTAAATATAGTAATATATTCTTATAGGGACTATAACTACACCATCACATTAAAGTCAGTGTTACGTCTTGTATATGTCCCTGATGATTGCTTAAATAATGTGTCTAAATCCTTTTCTTTTCTTTATCGTTTACAAGGATTTGTGATGATTTGATTGCTTGCGACATGCTTGAAAAAATCTAATGAGCAGTAAGGTCACTCGGAAAGCTGCCCGGTTTGACAGAGTATACTCGGTAAATCCCTATTTTCTGCGTCTTTCTTCTTCATATTCTAACAATATTTTTGTATCGATTAATAATTAAACTGAATTACACGTTCAAGGAAAGTCGCGACAGTCATTATGATCACGAAACCACAATTCTACTTTTTGATCGTTTCTGAAGTTGAAACAATAATGTTAAAACAGGGATTGCATGGGAGATATTTATCGTTCCTCCCTATTTACCCAGCTACGAATAAAATCATTCTTTTCTTTACAAAGAAAGACACTCTTCGCCTACAATCTTAATCTTGAAGAAAAATAAAAACAGTGTAGTTATGTTTTGCAATTTTATAAACATTGTAACTCTCCTTCGATATGAAAAGAACATACACATGACTAACTTGTAACATGGTTTTGACAAAAATGTATCAATGTGCCGATGTCCAATTCCTCAATGGCAATTGATTAGACGACACCTTCGTACTGAATTTCAGTCAGGCCGTTCCCTGTAATTAAGTGAATTTATCTGTCTGTCTCTCTGTTCCATTCTGAATCTTCTTACAGCTTTAAATTAGTTTGCTGCATTTTAGGTTTGGTAGTGAGCAAAATATTTGTATATGATCTCTTTACTAAAAATACAAACTCAAGAATATCTCCGCTTAGAAGATAATTTTTCATGGACAAAACTAATCCTCAGATTTCATTATTTGTAGTTTGTGAGTCACTGACTTACATAACTGGACAGAAGTTGACTAAAAGAGTATAACTGGCGTTTCAATTCATGATTCCTGTGCTGCTTGATGTTTCTGTGCATGCCATTTTCCAGCTTGGTCTCGAAAAGATATGAATTAATTAAATAGTACGCTGTGCGTACATTCTTAAGGCAGTCGTACATGACTGAACGGCCGAAAAACGACTTCAATTCAGTTTCACTCACAGTCTACCGTTCATTCTCAGCGAACAGAGCAACAAGCAACAAGCAAGAGAACCACTAGAGATGGAAGTGATAATACTCGTCCAGACCCTGGAGGCTTAGGCCTTAGTATTGCATGAACAGAAAAAGAGACAAGGGGAGACCGAGAGGAAGAAGGCAGACGCTGAGGGAGCAATCATAACAGACCCAGTCTAAGCCAAGCGCCCCTAACGAGGAACCCAGAACAGCTACAACGCCACAACAATCACCACTTCCAGCAAAGGAAACAGATGCTTGGAAACAGGAGGCAGAGCAGGAAAACAAGGAATGGGAGGAGAAATGAGCAAAAAACAGTAGGAGGAGAAACAAGAGGCGGAAGCGTGAAAGCAGCCCCCACTCCTTGCGTTGTCGACTCTAAACCTACGGCTGTCGTGTTCGCAAACAAAAAGACCAATGAGGATCTAGAACAACAGGTCTGGCAATATGTTTGCGACCAAACTAAGAAGCTGAGAATTGTAGGCTTGTACCACAACCAAGAAGCCGCCAGGCAACACACAGACGACATTCGGGTGGTTATGGACGCCCTTAAAGGGTGACAGACCAAGAATAGAGCCTTTAAAGCCCGTTTGAGGAACGCAGCTTCGAACATAAGAATGAAAGGGGGAAAACTGCGGCGAATGCTCAATCACGCTAGCATCGCTCATCTGCAACATGCTAATGGATTAGCACGAGATGGAGCAGATATATATAACCTACCATTCGCCAAAAGTCACATCATAGTATCCAACCTCATCGAACGGAGAGCCAACGAGACAGAATCAGACGCCGGTTCTAACCGCCCAACCACCCCAAACAATTCCAGACTCCTCTGCCGCCAGACAAGCCCATTTATGGACCAAGAACCTCAAAATTGCATAGGGATTTTCAGTTTGGCCTTGAAAACCCGATTTGATGACAACTTAGTCCAATTACAAATTTGATCCATTCGGTTCAACCTATAAAAAAAAAACATCTAGATAATCTCATGCGAACATGATTAAGATCACTAAAACATTTAAAGGGGAACTTTTACCCAGTATTGTATAACATTTTTGGAAACATTAAGTACATTAAGTACACTTTGTACACTAAATTCTTAAAATCGATTAATTAGGTAAATTGCAACTAGTTACACTGATTACACTCAAATTATGCGGCTAAAACATAATTGGAACGATAGGGAAAGCCTGAACTAGATAACTAGGCTGAATTTGACTCTGGCGCTTCAATTCATGATTCGGGTGCTGCTTGGTTGCTGGACATTGTTTTCAATTTGGCTCTCGTAAACCCCATTTTGATTACAACTCTATGCAATGACCAATTTCACTCTTTCGACCCAATGTCTATATCAAAACAATAATTTCATCATGAATTTGGAAAAATTATTAAGATCACGAAATTATTTAAGGGTGTTCCTTAAATCGCTCGAGGTTACCGCGAAATTGACCAGGCAACAACGTCTCTCGCCCGCTGACCTGATCATGAGTCTGCGGCCACTCATTACTGGATCTGTGATGGTTATTTTGACACTGATGGATCTGATACCACCGATGAAACTGGAAGTTCCAAACTGCGCGATTACTGTCACATCACTGGCGCGTACAGAGGAGCCACACACAACGCATGAAACCTGCAGCTGCGAATTTACCCCTGCAAAACAAGAATTCTGGTTGTGCTTCATACCCTGCACAGGTACGACGGTCACTTGATCATGCAAGGAATCGCAATGGCATCGAATGCACCAATAAGTGTCATTCCCAACAACATGGAAAAGTAGATGACGATCGGGCAGGGTCAGTTGCAGTTCATTGACTTGCTGCAGGTTCTCAATTCCAGCCAGGACAAAGTCGTCAACATCCTAGAGGCATGAGCTTCCAGATCCACAGGCGACGACCGCTTTACAATCACTCATCGATACGGATCTGTGGTGGATGGCAACGCCCACCCGCCGAACGCTCTAAAGTTACTTACACACAAAGGAATCTACCCTACGAGTACATGAGTGACTGGAAAAACGTCTTAGGGACTCAGTTGCAACCGATTGACCCCTTCTATTCGTTGCCTTCCCGCGAAGGTAATTCCGCCGACGACTACGTGCACTCGAACAATGTCTGGTCCGCGTTTGGTTGTCAAAATCTCGGTGACTACCACAACCTGTATTTGCGCACCGAACGTGGAAAAGGTCTCGGTGATCATGGACGCAAACGTGAGACGGCAAAGTCGTCCATGAGAACTAGCACCTCGCGCGAGACGGCTTTGATGGCTTCACCACTCTCGTTCGGGTCCGAAATGCGTGTCTGTAGACTAGCAACAGATCAGTGAACTCGTAGATCGTCTGGAAACACTTGTGGGACCGGTTCGCGCTTGTAACAACGCGCCAGAAATCATCAATGAGGCTGCATCGATTTGTCAGCGGTTGCTCACCGGCAACATCATGAACTCAAAGACGTTTTGCTCCTTGATGAATGAATTCATTGAAGACATCGATGATATATTCGACACCGATGATGAGTTCTGAGGCGCTTTCCGTGTGCTCCACGAAATCAATGCAGCGATGCAGCGTGTCGTTGCAAATACAAGCCGGAGCGCCATCTCGATGATTACAATCTCACCAACGAAACCGGAATTATACGTGGTTTTTTCCGCACCAATTACCGGGGGACAATCTAGCACACTCGAGATCGCTCTAGCGTCGTTGCGCGTTTATCGTAGTTGGCCTAATATCCGATCAACGCAGTTTGGGGGCGTCAACTTAAAAAAAAACTCGCTTGTGTTTTTGTCGGATGGGGGCTCAACTTTAAACTTCCCTCGGGCGCGTACGAGATTGAATCGATCAATGCTGAGGTCCAAAGAAGGGTTTCGATGTTTACCAAAAAAGGTTCCAAAATCAACATACGCGTACACGAAAGTCATCTCGACTGAATTTCTGCAGTACACAGTTAACATTGGACGATCGTCGTTGATAACAATTCTCGGCTGGCCCGAAGATACTTCCGAACACAAACAAATTCTGCGTGCAGGATACCATATCGCGCCAGGTATTGTCGGGATCACCATGACGATTCAAGATAATCTAACCTGTGACGCTATCAGCGGCAGCTACCGAATGAACCTTTCGGGTGCGGAAAGCGTAGCTGCCACACAGGGAATATTTTTATTCCTCGCGGCGATTCCAACGTTGATGGCGGCTGCGGCTCCCGCGTTTGAAAAAGCGGCTGCGTTAGGAGCCGTCGGAACCGCATCCGGGATGGTTCTGAAAAAGGTGATTGGCGCGCAGGGTCTACAAAAAAATGAAAAGGTCTTCGATTATACGGGACAACCCGGAAAGGAAAAGGTCTTCGGCTGTGGACGCCGTCTTAGCATTGACCAATTTTGATTTACTCGCGATGACAAAATCAATCAAGGGCTTCAGAGGCGTTTTCATGCGGGATGATTTTGTGTCGATGATCCCCCGAACGTGGGGTACCGGTATCATTAACCTGGATTCAGCAACAGAACATGGAATGCATTAGGTCCCATACCGGTAACGCCTCGATATCTTTTATATTTTGACTCGTACAGGCTCGAACCGCCACATGAAGTTGTTGATCACTTGCATAGACGACAGAGTCGTATACCGCTGTTTTATTCAACGCTGCCGTTGCAAACTCGAATGGACGGCCCAATATATGGACATCTCGCCGTTGAAGCGCTGCGTGTACTTGAGCGTTCACCGACCCCGCATGCGCTTGTCGATGCTGCGTTGTCACTTAGAAACTACACTTAACATATACAAAATGCCAGTTTACATTTACGGAAGCGCGAGCGGAGCGGCCTGACGCGGCGCGGATATGGATCTGACCAGGTTTGCCACCAAAACGGATTTGGTTTAGTTGAACAACCGGGTTGTCGTCAGCGTCGACCCGGGCGAGCTTGTTATTTTTGAAAATCAAACTGGAAAACTGCAAACGTCTAACATGGACGTCAACGAAGTTGTTGTGAAGCCGTTATGATACGCCGCCGCGAAAAACCAGGCCGAGATTAACGAAAACGAAGGAATCAGAAACTCTGGTGCGTCGGTGGAATTTATAAATAAAATACGTGGATCAAACGAACACTGAGCAGCTATCAGTCATACCCTCACAATACGTGTAATAAATTCATGGGGTTTATTCGGAGAAATATTAACCAGCGGGGGAGAGGAAAAAAATGATGAAAGAGCAAATAGTCGACTTCTTTTCATTGATGTCGGAAAAGGCTTTGATAGTTTGGATCGTACTTGTTCATCTTAACAGGATTTAGAGTCTGGTAGGATGCAACAAAATGGTGGTAAATGGTCACCAACGTCATACTTCACCAGTAACGCATAACCCCAGAGACGATGTTGTTCACTTTTTCACATATGATGTATCATTATCATTAGACGCCGGAGATGAGATTCTGTTTGAAGGAATCAAAATCTAACCAATAGGATCCTTAACCACCTTTGGCGTTCGTGTTTAAGATTTATCATTTAAATATACGTGATGGATCCTGATCAGCCATACGATGATGGTGACGGGGTGCTGGATCAACTGGGAGGGCATGCTAACATCGACGATAATTGTGTTCCACTCGTTGACGAATATATGCGTATGAACGGAGTTAACATACCCTCGTATACGATCAAATATAATTACGCCGAGGGTCAAATAAAAATTGATAGTTGGGATCACTCTAATGTACCAATACCAACTCGAGGTCAACATGTAATCATTGCATTAGCACGCGAAAACGCCACATCGCTGATTACACCGTCGGACGTAAAAACATCCAGAGACAGTTTCTACAACGATGAAGTAGAATTCACCGACAAAACCACCGCTATAAAATTCTCCGCTTATTATATCGACCCATCAAGGTTAACTTGACCGGCAAAGGAAAAATCCAGACTAATATTCAACAAAAAGACACACTTGTCCGTGTTACAGTTCTAGGACAAACGAGAACGATCGCTGACAACACCAAGCAGGGGCATAATCCATGTAGTTCTAGGTAAACCTAAAAGTGTGCAAACAATCACCGGAAATATAATATTACCCCGGAAGACATTTTGTATGATTGCATGGCAGTTGTACCAGTAAAGAAAAAAAAATTTTGGAAGTGGGTGTGCGTGTTGCGCCCGGCTGTGATGCGTCTGGACAAGGTCTGCCTGTCGAGCAATTGTACTTCGCGGTGACGTTATTAATAGAAGAACTGTGATGGACCCTCAAAGCTGCTTACGCGAAAAATAATCGAAGCGGAACAACAGCTGCGAGATGAAATCACCAAAAAGACAGCCGTACTCGCGAAATATAAACGCTTGTGTGTCGGAGCTATATCGATAGCAACCGGTGTGGTAGGCGGCGCTGTAAAATTAATTTCGGTACGGCTGCACAAACGAGCACGTGTCTATTCGGAAATTCTCGCGGTGGCACAAAGTAGTCTCAGTAAAATTACTAAGCTGTACTCGGTGACCATCGAAGATAAAACGATTACCACGGCGGAGTTCGCGACCGTGTTGGCGGAAATGGAAAACTTCCAACGACTCCGCGCACAGATACGGAACCGCGAGGTAGAACCAAAACAGGGATGTGATTTACAGGCTGTAAAAATCGAGTAAACGGTCAGAGATGCCACAGCGGGTAATCATGGACCTTTAGGGGGCGCCGCGGAGGTTTTCTCGCGCGAGGTATCGTACGGTCACGTACGGAATACACTCGCGCTACACTTATAGGGTATAGAATGCGTTAACCCAGATCGGAAACGAAAATCTAAAATTCTCATTTCACACTACTGCCTTATTGTAGAATACTAAGTAAAATCTTTTCATTTTTTAAACAAAGTAGAAATTCATCCCAGAGCAAGTAGGTATCTTTCGTTTCCGTATATAGCCATATTTATGTACAAGAAAAAAAAACATGATCAAAATAGAAAAAAGGATTAAAAATGGCACTTATCTATCTCAATAACTCTCCGCTGCAAATCTCCAAGGCCAAGGCCGAGTCACGCTTATCGTCCTGATGTTTCGAAGTAGTATGATTAACAATCAAGATTACCAATATACCATAACCTGTACTATTCTAATAGGCTTATTACGATTACCTGTTACGAGTTCAGAGCAGGCACTGCTGTATATTAGATAGAAACACACACTCGTAAATACATTGATAAAAAGATGACTCGACAGATACATATATACATACGATATAGATATACAAGTACACCGATAGAACTATACCGTCATAAATACCGTTATGTAGATACGTAGGTGCAAAGTACAGGCACATGCTGTACATGTATATTCTCGTGTATATGTACATGCTAGTATTATATATTGAGAGTGCTGGCGTTGTATAATATTTGTACAACCAACCCACGACAACACTAACATAAAAATACAAAAGCGCTAGCGCACGAGCGCAACACACCATCACTCTCGTCCAGTGATACTACGACATCAAAACAATTTTAAAAATCGATATTCACTAGCGTAATAAGACTTGATGGTAATATTATACAACAATTTATAGTCAGTAGCGTAGTAAGATTATGTATTATTTCAAACAAATTGATAGTCACTAGTACAACTTGTATCGTGCTATTTGAAATGTTGCTAAAATAACTGCAGATGATAGAATGTTACAGTTAAGCTACTGAAAAATCGCCAGATCTGATTGATGTTAGCGAAGGATCAATAGCGCAGTTGTTTGCCTTGAGCTGAGCGCAGAGAAAGAGTAATGTCAACATACAGTTTATGTAATTTAGTTTTACAGTGTGTTAGTAACTGAGGTCGCTTAGCCGTGTGATCGAAATGTCTGCTGTTCAGTTCAAGCCAGCGGTAATATTTTTTAAAATTAATTGAGCATACCTGCATCCTCTCGTGGATTTATCGTCAAGTATGACATTGTAATTCAGTTGAATGGCTTGAGTCAAAAGGAATATGATATCAATCGGTGTCAAGGATATAAGTTTACATTACTTCAGATTATAGGGCATGTGAAACTGCCGGGTACCTTAATCGCTGGAGAATGGTTTACTATGCTTACAGGTTGAAATACTTCAGGAGCCACCTTCAAATTTGTCTTCCAAGAAAGTGTATAAACAGTTACTGCATTTCTCAATGTCAGAGTTTGCAAAGAATTATATAATTATGCCCGGATTATTGCCTGATAAAATTGTGTCGCGGGTAAAATACATCGAGAGTCATGCTTTTTTTATGTCACCGTTAACCCGTAATATATATATATATATATATATATATATATATATATATATATATATACACACATATGGTGTATCATTGATATACCACTTGTATACATTTCTCATGTGTGTGTGCGTCTGTGTGTCCTTTAGATTCCACCATCCCCTCCTTCGTGCCTTGGAAATTTGGAAAAGGTCTTTCATTTGCATACAAACAATAATTAACCCTAATTCTGCATCAAAGGAACACCTAAAAAGTATATTAAATACCCTGAGAAGACATCTTCCAGACTGGGTAGAATTCTTTATGTTTTATATTTTAAAGCGATTTATCCTTTCTTGTATGAATTGGGCCTCTGTAATTATGCATATGTGTGAGGCGTATTGTAATGGGGAAAAAAGATATGCAAATCAAACCTTTCTCTAATTAAATATGACAGGAAGGTCAGGACCTGAATGTCGAACCCACGGTCAAAGCATTGCTGTAAAACGTATGACCTTATCCCCAAGGTCAAAAGGGGGGAGGGAGCATGTCGCAGGCAATTGTCTAAGCTTCATAATTATTGTTTCGATGTATGAACAAAATCCGTCAAGGGATTTAGGAACTATGAGCAAATGAATAAACTTTTACAAAACCTTAATCCAAATTTTCTATGACGGTGACTTTAACCCCATTGTCAAAGAGGCAAACGTGCATCTCACTGAATGAATTGTCTTACTTTATAATGATTCATCTCAAGTATGAAGAAAATCCATCAAAGGGTTTAGGAAATATAAGCAAATGAAAAATCTTTCACCAAAACCTGAGCGCAAATCTTCTATGACTATGACCTTAACCCCAGGGTAAACGGGGTTAGCGAATATATCGTAGAATGAATTGTCTTAGCTTCATAAGGATTCATGACAACTGTGATGAGACTCTGTAAAGGGGTTTATGAAATATACGAAAATGAAAACATGTAACCAAAACCTTCACAAACTGTTGACGACGTAGCCGCCACCGTCGGAAAAGTGACTGCTATGTATCGCTTCCCACTTGACAAAAATGTTACAGTTTATCATGTCAATATATGTATTTTCGCATAGGAATATCAAGAGATTAGCCGAAATAAAATTATGAAACTATATCATACCAAACTTGCAATGGACGCAAAAGTTTGTCTAAGAGAGAGTAAAAATTTAAAAGTTAGAATCAGGATTACATGGTACAGACAGACAGGTAGATATAAAGACATACCTCTTGGAATTGGCAGCAAATAGACGAATATCCTGAGACATTTGAAGTGGAGTTCTAAGCTTTCTTCAGAGTAAACATGCAAATGCAATACAATAGCAGACGATAACTGACCAAGGCCATTCTTAGTTCAGCCCCTTATTAACTTCACATTTGACTGTGGCCTTGACGTACATTAGGACCCAGGTCTTGGCGTGCATAGAGCCATGCCTTGATGATATACTCCGTTTGATTCCTATAATTACTTAGTTTTTCTTTAAGTGTTATCTAAATCCATTTGATTTAGCAATCCTTCAAAATCCCCCAGTTATTGCTATTGGCATACGCACTAACCATTCAGTTTTGGATTTTTCCATCATTTACTTTTACAGTTTTTTTTTTTCTTTTCTAAGTTGTCTATATTTGGCATAGCAGTTTGTACACTCTTTGTATGTGGAACATGTTCACTTCTTTCAACAGCCTATATATACTGACCTCCTATTAGCAAGTACATGGCTTTGTGATGGTCAATACAGTAGGTGAACACAAGCACATGGCTTTGTGATGGTCAGTACAGTAGGTGAACACAAGTACAAGGCCTTGTGATGGTCAGTACAGTAGGTGAACACATGTTGCATGTGCACTCCTGTACTTGTAAGAGTGGTTATTCTAAAATAGAAAGGGATGGTTATACATACAATAACGAAAATAGATTAAAATTAAGGGCTCATATGTCGAAAATGCACATTTTATGATTTGCATGTAGAAATCAATAAATGCCAATACAATAAGACATGTTTCACAAATTTAAAAAAAGTTCTGCCTATACTATATTTTCCTTCTGTCTGTACTACATGACCAGTTCATAACTTGTTTGGCTTGTCCTAGGTTCCACGATAAGTTTTGTAATACTAGAATGTGTTTACACCTCTATGAGGGTCAACTATGGCGTGTCATGAAGAGCACTCTTCATACGTTTACAGTGAGCTCTTTTGTCAATTTAGATATAGGTGACAAATCATTGAAACATTTAATTAATACATGAAAAATATCCAAGTTGTTTGTGTAATTAAGCACACACATTCAACAAATTTATGTTGTATTAAGTGCTCATTTGAGTTCATGTTTAATTGTTGTTTTAATAATGCCGACGTTAAATAAATCTTACTTTTGCGCAAGTTGATTTGAGTAAAGTGACAAAAACTGAGTTATAACAGCATTTCAACTGACTATATTCCCTCCTGCTTGTGTAATCTGTAGCGTACTAACGGGGGGTAGGGGACGGACAGGGCGTTTGCCCCGGGCGCAAGCGGTCTTGGGGCGCCAAAACAGCTGATCAAAATTCGGGCCTCGTATTCTGGCCCTTTGGACCATCATCGTCGCCCCGGGCGCCATTACCCTTAGTACGCCACTGTGTGTAATCATTTTGTAGTGTCACATATGACAAGTTCAAACAATAATGATGATGACGACAACGATGATGACGATAAAGAGGACAACGAATATAGCCACCACCACCATAATAAATAATACCAGGATTATCATCAACCGTTTACATATATACTGAGTTATACCAATTCTACCGATGAAAATTTGTGAAAAACCAATGCGTTAGTAGAATTTACTTATACTTAAATCTCCGTGTGTAATTCCACGGCGTTAGTTGAATTTACTAGTATCAGTTACATATCTGGCCAGTAATCATCTGTTCTGCAAGTGCAACAAATAAATCTTCGCATACTTTCTTTGTGCAATGACGTGTTGATTGATTACGGTCTACCTACCATGTGTTTTACCACTTTGTTGTTCATAGCTTTATATGTTTTACTTCTTGACTAATATAAAATATCCATTGAATGTACATCCTGTGCCACACAGGTATGATTTCGTTACTGAGAAGGTTTTAGTTTTAGTTTTCTATGCATACCTGGGTGATTATGTATGTTAAAGAAAATCAATAAAGCGACACCTCGTTACCTTGCAGTGTGTGCGCAAGTCAGTCCCGCCGAGAGGGGGTCGCGTGGAGGGCAATTGCCCAGGGGTCCAGCGATTTCTAGGGGCCCGCCGTCAACTCAGTTATAAAAAATAAATTAATCTTTGCAGTAAATAGTAAAACTTGTTCCTTGCAAGAGTGTAAGTTATGGTAGATTACTACAGGTTTTATAGGCAAAACTGTACACAGGTTTTTATATACAACAAAATTAAACTAGTTTTGGGGTCCATGACTACTCTGCCCAGGAGCCCGAAATTTCTGTCAGCGGGCCTGGCTCAAGTGTACAGTTAGACGGTGTTTTTTTTTTGTTTGTGTTTTTGCCCGATTCTCTTGTATATTCAAAGATTACACTACGTTGATTGAGCTGTGCAATATAGTATGAGTGTATCTGTATTATGGGTTCAAAATACACATACTTGAATCTCGAAAATCAATTTCGCATATTGAATAAACAACGGAAGCTATTGTTATCACACTGTGAACAAAGCACTATACATTAGCAGTGACTTGAATTACAGTATCGGAACCTGTGTGCGTTTATTCTCTTATTTCCTGTAGATCTGTATTTTTTATTATTATTTTTTTTTTATATATATATTTACGGTGTTAATAGCAAATTGTAGAAAAAGAAACGACAAAAAGCCGTACAAAATCAATTAAAATAAGACAAATTAGGCACAGATATTACCTGTACACACAATACCGGAAATACTACAGAGCTCACATGTGCCGATAATATGCGAATTACAATCCCAAATAGGAACAAAATAGAACAGCGTTGAAATTTATGTATTTTTCCCATCGTCCAGACCCTTCTACGGAGCCCCGCAGGGGACATGAGGTGAAAAATACTATTTCGTTCCCTCAAATTAATATTTCGTTCCCTCAAATTAATAATTCGTTCCCTCAAGTTAGTATTTCGTTCCCTCAAAATAATAATTCGTTCCCTCAAAATAATAATTCGTTCCCTCAAATTAATAATTCGTTGCCTCAAATTAGCATTTCGTTCCCTCAAATTATCATTTCGTTCCATCAAGTTAATAATTCGTTCCCTCAAATTATCATTTCGTTCCATCAAGTTATCAATTCGTTCCCTCAAATTATCATTTCGTTCCCTCAAATTAATAATTCGTTCCCTCAAGTTCGTATTTCGTTCCCTCAAAATAATAATTCGTTCCCTCAAATTAATATTTCGTTCCCTCAAATTATTAATTCTTTTCCTTAAATTAATATTTCGTTCCCTCAAGTTATTAATTTGTTCCCTCAAAATAATATTCCTTAAATAGAAACAGTGAATTCGTCTGCAGCGTAACGTGCCAGTAGACATTAGACAGGCAACAACAGGTCTGTTTAGGTGTGGAGATCAGTCTACTACTTAGTTGAGATGGTGAATGTGATTTTTATACAAGATATGTAATTAGAGTGATATTTTTTCAATGGTTTCTTCACTTTTACATGTCAGACATACAGACATTGGTACATAAGTCCGTCAGGGTCACAGATTGCATCACAAGAGAATTATTTCAGCAAATTATATAGCATAAACTAAAGACTACAGAATTTACATAGATAAGGTTGAAAAACTATTTTTAACAGGCAGAGACTACAACAAACCGAAACAGAAAAAAACAAATAGCAAATTCTAGACAATCTTGAAACCTGATTAAATGTTAAAAGACCATGTTAAGTGCAAAAACAAATATATATATATATATATATATATATATATATATATATATATATATATATATATATATATATATATATATATACATATATACACAGTGTTTCCCCTTGGAGTACAAGATTGAAAGTAAAAAAATCCCCTTGGTGTCAGAACTAGGGGTTAAATTACAAATTTGGGGAACTCTGATGCACAAATGAGGGTAGAGGGAAACACTGTATAAATGAAGTGTCAATTTATTAATTTTACTGTGTTTCATTTCACTTTTCTGTCAACATCTGTTTAAAAACATATTTTTTAATCCTTTCAGCTTGTAACTATTTTAAGTGCTTAGTAGTTATGCACAAACCTGAAAGGCGGCAAGTGATAAGGTTAAGACTTTTGATCACTGTCTATAGAAGTGTAGATCATAAATAAATATTGTAAGGGTAGGTATCAGGGAACGAAATGTTAATGTGATTATTATTTTGAGGGAACGAATTATTAATTTGAGGGAGCGAATGATAACTTGAGAGAACAAAATAATAACTTGTTGGAACGAATTATCAATTTGAGGGAACGAAATGATAATTTGAGGGAAAGAATTGTTATTTTGAGGGAACACATTATTAATTTGAGGGAACGAAATATTGATTTGAGGGAACGAAATATTAATTTGAGGGAAAGAAATATTAATTTGAGGGAACGAATTATTAATTTGAGCGAACGAAATGATAATTTGAGGGAACGAAATATTATTTTGAGGGAACGAAATATTAACTTGAGGGGACGAGTTTTTAATTTGAGGGAACGAAATATTAATTTGAGGGAACGAAATAGTATTTTTCACCTCATGTCCTCTCCGGGGCTCAGTACCCTTCATCATACAACTTTACTCGACTTGAAATCTAACTGGAAAATATTCTAAACAATCAGAGGGCTGCATGTGTACATTTCGAGCAAGACTTTTACTTCTGGATTAACATTTATTACTCGAAATAGGCCTACAGAGTAAAGTTTACGATGACTGCTTGCGGGGGGGGGGGGGCAGAAAAGAAGATAGGAGGCGATATATATTTTGAAAGTATTGAGTTTTATTTATTTATGTATCTATTTATTTGGTAAGAGGTCAGTCTTCCATGTAGGCCTCAACATATTGACATGCAAGATAAAGTCATAGAAAACATGCAAATGTGTGTCTATCGCTATGTATGTATGTATGTATGTATGTATGTATGTATGTATGTATGTATGTATGTATGTATGTATGTATGTATGTATGTATGTATGTATGTATGTATGCATGTATGTATGTATGTATGTATGTGTGTATGCAGATTACCATTGTTTGTCTTTATTTCCTCTATCTGAGATTAGAGTTTAAAAAAAACAACAACACATACAATAGTTGCGAGCATACAAACTATAATCATGTATATATCGACATACAAATGAGTACGACACACTTCATCAGCATGCAAGTGAGAATCATATGAACGTGCAAATGCCTAAAGTATATGTATAACATAAAGTTGAGTTTCAGATATATGTACATACGAACGTGTATGACACACTTGTTATCGTGCAAACTGGTATAAAATTTAGCGAGGGACGCTTAACTGATCATCTAATAATAATGAGCATTGCAAACTGTTTGACATATTTATGAGTGTATTAACAAAATGTAATATCAGACTCAATAAAGTATAATAATATATTCATATGTCCATTCAATTATTATATGTACAAATACACCAATATTGTCGGTGATTCATGACTAATATTATAATATTTACAATTAGTATTAACCGTTGTCTTGAGTTCAGCATCATGAAGTATATTGAATAGGACACTAATCGTTAACAATGCATTTTCCAAAGCGGATACAACCATAAATCACAATTCATCAACCACATTTAACAAAGGGTTATTTCCAACAATCTGTTTATTGTTAGGGTGGAGGTACTATGGCATTACCCGAATGGTTATGGTCATTCAGCAGCAGTCACATCCCCACACCCCTATACACAAGTGTGGAGAAATGTGACCGGAAGAGTACGGGTTCGACTCCCACCATTGAATCATGCTGGATCGGCTATTGTGGTGCTTCCTTGGACTAAGAATTTATATTTACTCTGCTTGGCTTGGCAGCCTCGGCACGATATAACTTAAAACACGAATCCAAACCCTTAGTTGGTGTGTGGCCGCATCATGTCTACTTCATCTATATTCTCCGAATCATTCTAGGAAGAGCTTTTTTCGGTTATATACGTTTTGAATATCTGGTACGAGTGCAAATATAACAAAAATAGAATATTTGCGTACATGCAAATAGAATTCTAGAGTAATCCTAAATTGGAAAATCTGCACGTACCGCAAACATTCCCGTCTTGGATTGCATAAGCATATTACGTACATACAATGGACAGACTATAGCACTGGTCTAACGATAGATAAACTCAGACCCCAATATTCCAATTTAAGAATATCTGCACCCAGCTCAAAATATTTCAGCTGGGCGCAGATATTATTAAAATGGAATATTTGAGCTGGGATGTGTTTATCTCAAATGTGTTTTGAGATGTGTTTTTCTCAGATATTCACACGTTTTCACATGTTTTAGTACTCTCTTGCTAAAATGTAAAAGGCCTATGATTGCATTGTAGTTTACCAAATACTCATAGTTTATTATCAATTCCACTCCGAATTTACCACCTAAAAATCCACGGGTTGCTGAACTTCTGTGCGGACTGCTAACTCATGCGTGCAGTCTCCACCGTTCAATTTGCCGCTTTATGGTTGTAATGTCAGAAACGAATATAAAAGTTTCTGGGAGCAACTTGTTGGTCTACGTGTAGTCCTCCGTTGCATGATGAAGTCTCCTTCAGTAGACGCAATATGTCATCAGTCTGTGATTTCACTTCCGGACCAGCAACAATGCCTCATTATTCACTGTTATTATTCACTGTGCACTGTCGCCAAAATATACACAGACAACCACACCATACGGCTCATATTCTAAAGAATAAACATTTACTTTTGAATCAATACCAAGAATGCCAAATCTAACTCATGCATCACCACGAAAATGAGAGAGGAAAAAATGCTCTCAAAATAGACTGGAACTACCTTCGTGGTTACTGACCCGGAAGTAATAATTGTTACCCGAGTCCATATGACTGAAGCTGCGCTCGCTTGGCTTTGTCTATTTCATGTTAAATTTAATTTGAAATCAGCACAAATGTAAAAAAAACAAATTTGTATCACAGGACGAAAAGAATACTGATTTTCTTTGACGAAACTGCAAAATAGAGTAGTTAAATGACTTTGCAATACATTAGGATGCCCCATGGATCATTACGCCTCTGCCTTGCATGACGTCGTGACGTCATTTGTGACTTCATTAAGTGTTATTATTCGTCAATCGGAACGTCATTGGCCTTTTTCATCGTTGTAGGTAAAAGCTAGTCGACTCGCATCAAAAATAGACGCAGATGTTACGAATGATTATACGTGTTGCATATGGAAAAAATATGATACGGGTATATTAACCTAAATAATACAGTAGGCATGTGATAAACTGAATTATGCGACAAGCGCAATATTCCTCTCTTGGAATATAGCTCAAAACTTTCTTATAGAAGATACTTATGGACTCTAATTTTGGAATAGATATGGAAGCAGCAAATATTCGAATTTCGGGTCAATCCGAATAACCTTTTATAACTCAATAATTAACGATTTCAGATATTCCAAAGTGTTGATTCCTCAAAAAGAAGATTCAAAATTTTTTGAGAATGAGAATGGATCTAAATCCTACATGACTGGCTGACCATAACTGAGAGATAGAAGATATGGGGGAGAGAGAGAGAGAGAGAGAGAGAGAGAGAGAGAGAGAGAGAGAGAGAGAGAGAGAATTCCAGTTCCACAGTTCAAGTAAAACGCTACTCCACCCCACCACACACCCACCCTCCTTATGTCTTTCTTCAGTGTAATTTTGTTTTCCATCTCTAATCTTCTTTATTTTCTACTTGATAAAGTCCTTTAGGAAAAGCACAGGGCACTCCTTGTTTCATTGATATACAGTAGTACAAAGAAGTACATATCGACAATATTAGCCCATAGGTTCTTCTGTCTATTACTGGTTTAACTTGTATACCGATCAAACGATGATGTAGCCTGTGGAACAAGCCAGAGAAAGAAAAAAAGCAAGATTAAGATACTTTTCATCAAAATTTTTAAAAAAACACAAGTATTAGCTTTCAATAAAACTTGAAAACTTCGCTATATTCAAGTCACCCTTGGTTTGGAAAAGAAAAACAAACAAACAAACAAATACTTTTTTTTAATAATGCGGGGCAGGATAAGTAGGTAATATGTTTGAAGACGGGATAACTTCTTATACTGAGCAGGTGTGGGATAACTTCGAGGTGGGGTTTTTATTTTATGTTATTTTTGTTTTTGTTATTGTTGAGCATAATTTCGTCTCAAGGGCTAAGTGAATCCCTATATCTTGAAATATCAGTGCACGGATTGGATTACTTAAAATGTATCAGAGTCTGACTCCAGTCTACATACATGTGCTTTTTGTATGACGCGACTATTTGCGGCAGTAACCAAACATGACTGACAGATTATAGTATCTAGGGTATCTTTTTTTTTTTGTGGACCCCTCTTAGACCTCTAGCTATGTTAAGCTATCAGCCCATAAGGTGTCCCCCTTTGTGCCGAAATGTTTTAAAAGGTTTTTTTATATCTGTTTGTACCCCCATAAAGTCTGTTGTTGTGGGTTTTGAAAAAAATCAAAAAGAATTTTGAAAAGAAAATTTTATTGTTACTTTTTAGACTCGGGTTCCTTTTTGTATATTATTTTTGAAGGGTGTACTTGATTTGAAACCCGTTTCCAGGTTCCCAATCGTTCCACCCTAGGCCTAAAGAATTTACTCCATGGCTTGTACTCCCCTCCTCAGGTATTGCCCTTGCGGCTGGTTTCCTTGCCATGTTATAAAAGTTGTTTTCGGTGATCCTTGCCAGGGATCTTTTAAAGTCCAGTGTATGCTATATGTATGTTGCTATATTGTGTTATCGTGTGCTATAAACCCCTGTATACTTGTTTGGACTGGCTTTTTAGTTTCCAAATTTTGTTGTAGTTGTTATTTACTTTTAAAGAAAAGATAAAAAATATATACATATATATAGTTTTGAAATAATGAAATAAGTTCCAAAATGTATAATCTCTTAAAGGAGATTAAAAATTGGATGCTGGTGGCGCAAAATTTGTTGGCCCATGTTGGAGGTATTATGGTTTGCAGATTTTATTGGTACCTTTCCTCCATCCATAGGCCATACTTGTGCTCCCCCTGTGTCCTTTTGCTCTGGTTTCTAAGACCATATTTAAAATTTCCAAATTATATTTCTTATTTATGTATACAAGTAAAAAAAAAAAAAAAAAAAAATATGGTTGGTTTGTGTGTCTGAGATGCGTGTAGGCATGGTAGAATTTCGCAGTTGTTAGTATATTTTCTTGTTTTCCCCTTGTTTTCTTGCTTTGTAATGTTTATATCGGTTATGCCTCATTTTTCGGGTACTCTGATGTGACCCTTACTACTTCGCGTTAGCCCTGTAGCCTCGGTGTCACTCGTCCTCATATCCTACTTTGAGTTACATAACCCCCCCCCCCCCCCTGTATTTAAATCTGCTTCCATTTTGTTCCTATCTGTTTGTTAGATTATGTTAGCACTGCGAAGTTCTTATTAAATGTTATAAAACAATGGTATACATTTCTACTATTTTATTTTACACTTTTCAGGGATGAGGGGTCCAGCTCCTTAAAGGTACTCCCTTTAAGAGGGAATTTATCCTTCGCCCTCATCCCGCTAGTGTTTTATCATCTATTAGAGTATACAATCTTACTGTTTTTATTTTACACTTTTCAGGGATGAGGGGTCCAGCTCCTTAAAGGTACTCCCTTTAAGAGGGAATTTGTCCTTCGCCCTCATCCCACTATTGTTTTATTATCTATTAGAATATTTTAACAAGTTTTTTTTTTTTTTTTTTTTTTTTTTTTTTTTAAATCCTTCTACCCCTCTATAGCATTTTATCATATTTCTTGTAATATACTCTACTATGTTATCATATAATTTTTTATTCCTTATATTATGGGTATATAATGAGTTTTCTTCCTTATACACTCCATTTTCCCTTTTTATCATATTGATTATTGAAGCCCTCTCCTGTTCTGTATCCTTACATTTTAGGATTACATGTTTTTTTGTGTATAACGCATTTTTATACAAAGGACATTTTATTATTACGGGTGATATATGCCTTTTAAAGGCCACATCTCCCGTCAACCACACATCATGAATATATTTATATACTAAACTTTGTTTATAATTTGATTTAATCCCTTTCCATTTTTCCCATATTGCCCCCCATTGTTGCCCCGGATTTTCTTTTTGTACCTTATGTATGGCGTGTTGGTTTACACCCTTCATTATGTTTATATACGTTAAAATATCTTTCTCTTCTATCCATATTTTAATATCCCCCCTATATTTCATGATAACATTTTTTATTGGAAGCAGTTTCCTCGGTGGTTCAATTGTTTTAATTAGTTTATTATTTCTATATATTTCAGGCATATTATTAATAAGAAATCCATAATTATATATATATATATAAAGCCGCCCACACGTATTCCTTTTTCTCCCATAGGTTTCTTATTCTGTTTATAATATACGCTCTTTTTCTATATTTCAGGTATGGTATACCCAATCCTCCCTCTATTTTGGATTTATATAGATTCTCTCTTTGGAGAAGGTGCATCCCCCCTCCCCATATAAAATGAATTATCTTTTTATCTATAGTTTCTAACCATGTGTCCTTAAAATCAATAATTTGCATAATATACCACAGAGTGCTATATATATAGGTATGTGCTACTTGTACCCTTTCCATTATATTTAAAGGTGTACATATCCATAAGTCAATTTGTTCTTGCACTTTATCTTTTAAAACATTAAAATTAGTTTTTCCAGCGTTTTTCCCAAAATACACCCCTAAAGCTTTCACTTTTTGTTTTATTAATTCTGGTGGTAAACCTGGGTGATTCCCACGCCAATTTCCTATTAAAAGTATTTCAGTTTTCATATGATTAATTTTTGATCCCGATGCTTTCCCAAAATCAAAAATTCTTTTTCCAAATGTGTAAAAGAAAAGCCATCGTTTATAAAATTTGTGCAGTCATCTGCATGTTGAAGCATTTTAAATTCCTTTTTTATATTAGGTATTTTTATTCCTTGTATATTTCGATTATTATTTATTTTAATACATAAAACTTCAATTGCTAATACATATAGCAGCATAGACAGGGGACATCCCTGTCTTACCGACCTTTCAATTTTAAAACTTTTTGTTTTGGCTCCATTGGTCTGTACTACCGATGTTATGTTTGTATACATTACTTTGATCCATTTACAAAAGATGGGTCCAAAACCATAGTTTTTTAAAATATTCTCTATATAGCTATGTTCTACACGATCAAACGCTTTTTCCTGATCATATAGAATCATAGCTCCTTTCTCTCCTTTATTCTCTATATACTCTATTACATTTTGTATATTTAATAGATTATTTTTAATACTCCTCCCCCCTTCCCCACAACTTTGATTTATATTTATTATTTTACCCATACACATTTTAAGTCTATTAGACATAATTTTACTTAAAATTTTATAATCCGTATTTAGTAAAGAGATCGGTCTCCAGTTTTTTAAATCTTGTATATCCCCTTTCCCTTTATATATTACCATGATTATTCCCTCCTTCATTTTACCTGTCATTTCTTTATTTATCAAGATATTATTATATACATATTCTAAAATTGGAGTTATTTGTATTTGGAATTTTTTTATAAAAATCTGCAGTGAGGCCATCTGAACCGGGTGATTTACCTTTATTTAATTGTATTATAGCTTTTTTAATCTCTTCTGCTGTTATGAAATTTTCACATATATTTCTATGATCTTCATCTATTTTTATAAATTGTACATTCTTACAATAGCTATCTATTTCTTCATACCTTATATTTTGCGAGGTATACAACTCTTTATAAAAATCATGTATTTCTTGTAATATTTCCCCCTTTTCCTTAAGTATTATATTATTTTTCTTTAGAGTTTCCATGTTTTTCCCCTTTCCCCTCCGTATTTCCTCCCTCCTATATATTCCCTTTGCTTTTATGTACATACTATCAAATTTCCCCGCTCTAATATTATTACCTGCCCTTTTATATTTTTGTACATTCTCATATTCTTCCTTATATTTATCCTTTTCCTCCTCACTTGCATCTTTATTTATACATATATTTTTATACCTTTGTTCCACTCCCCTTATTTTATCTTGTTTTATAGTACTATATATCCTCGTAAGTTTTTTCATCAATTCTTTTAAATCTTCCCATGCTTTGAGGATATCCCTTGTACCTTCTGTATTAAACCTATTTAAAATTTCTGCTATTCTGTCTGTATATTCACTTTCCATTAAGATAGAATTGTTGAGTTTCCAATATCCTTGTCCCCATTTATTTCTGTATTCCATATTTATATTTAGTATAACCGGATAATGATCAGCTATTTTATCCCTTTGAATTTCACACATTACAACTTTATTTATTTCTGTTTTAGATATATAAAATTTATCCAATCTACTCCCTTGTCTGATTCCATATTCATATGTATATTCTATTTTATCAGGGTTTAGTTTTCTCCAAACATCTTCTATCTCATTTTTTCTATAAAGTTTTTTATTATTTCCCCCCTTCTTGCATTTAATTCTTGCCCTTTCATACCCCCGGTCCTATCTAAATTATTTGTTACCCAATTAAAATCTCCTCCAATTATGAAATTTTCCATAGAAAAATCTTGTATATATTCTGTTAAATCATGTATAAATTGTAATTTTTTTGTTATACTTGTCTTTATATTGTTTGATACTGGCACATATACATTTAAAATATGCCATCCATTTATTTTTATATGTTTTAATCTCCCATTGAATTTCTTTTCAGTTATAATTTCCTCCCATGTTAGATTTAAAGCTTTATTTTGTAAAATTATTGCCACCCCCGCCCAACTTTCATTATTACTGTTATTTTCTAGCACTATCCCATTTAGTTTTTCCTCTATCTCCCTTTTTAATTTTTTATCTATATTATGTGTTTCCTGTAACAAAATTATATCAAATGATTTTGTTGTTTCTCTTAGTTTATCTATTTTATCCTTTATTCTATTTATGTTTATGGTTATCACACGGAGGTTTTGTCCCTCCATGGTACCATAACACATTTGTTGTTAACGTTCCAATTTTGTTTTTTAAATTTATTTATTTTATTTTTAAACATTTCTACGATTACTGTGTCACGTTCAGGTCACTCTCTGATTCTATTTCTGTATCACTCTCTAATTCTGTTTCTTCTTTTGGTTTTAACTTAGTTTGTGACTTTTCCCTATACTGTTCTATTGTTATTCTTTTTTTTCTCCCAGTCTTTTTTTCCTCCCTCGGCAGGGAGGCAGATCTCCCTGATTTGGGGGTTTTTGGAATATTTTTCCTTTCATCTGAGTCCTCTCTTGAGGGCCATTCTGCCATTTCTTTTCTGTGACAGTTTTGGTGTGGAGGTTGTTGGGAATGTCCCATCCACACTCTGACTGATCTCTTCTTGCATTGTTATATGGGCCGTTTGCTCCTCCATTTCCTTTTCAGTGTATTTGGGAGCAAAAGCCACTTCTTCTATCTGGGTTTTCCCAGTTCCATCTTCCGAGTCATTGAAACTCGGTTCAATTAACAGGTAGTATGGTGCCTTACTCTGTTCCTTCAGTATCATTTCCCTTTTTTTTTGCTTCAGCATTTTTTTCTTTTTGTTTCTTATTTTTCTTTTCCCATTTTGGGTTTCGAAGGGCAGCGAATTCTTATTTTCGAAATCTTCCCATTCAAGCCCCATGTCCCCTTGATTTGTTTCTTCCAAAGTCTTTCCCAGATCATTTATTTCCCCCTGGGTTTTGCTTTTGTCCCCTTCCTGTTCAGGGTCTTCTCCCTCTAGGGCTTCAAAGTCGCCCGAGGGTGTACTAACTGGTATATTTGCTGCTTTTGCAGCATATGTATTTTCCTGTATGAACGGCGGGTTTTTACAGTCCCTGGGCACATGCCCGGTTTGCCTACACCGGGTGCAGGGTCGGTGATAAATACACCCCCTGTACCATGATTTCAACAGGAAACCCATAACGTAAAAAAAGGTTGGTAATGTCTTTGCTTGCTCTGTCTCCATTACTACAACCCATACTCCTGTTTTTATATTGGGATAACCCCAGTAAGTGGCACTCTTTTCTTTTTGGCAATGTATTTTGAATTTAGATTCTAATTTGTCCGTAAGTTCCTTAGTTGGAACCTCCAACGGGAGTCCAGTAAAATGGACTTCTACCGTCTTTGCTTCTATATTTCTTTCTATAGGGGGTGCCCTGACTACTTTCATTGGCTTCCCCCTACAAAGGAACTCTCCTTCAGGTAAGATAGGAAAACTTCCTACTGCACACAAGTAGTACCGCTTTCTCCCTCCATTTTGTAGGTCCACCTATTTCCTCCACCGGTATTCCTTTCTTTACCAGTTCCTGCAGGATTTCTGCTGGTCTAGGTCTTTCCATTTCAGGCCAATCCTGGCAGTCCAACATTTGGCACCCAGAAAACCTGTGCGCCAAGAGGACTCTATTGCCATCATTATTATCTATTTGGGTCTTAAAATATTCTTCTAATTTTTTCCCCATTTTGTTTTGGATTTTAAACTCAAATTATTGTTTATCTCACAGTTGCAATAAACTCCACTCCTTTCTCTAGTCTAGATTAAATGTTTTGGTTTCTATTCACACTAAAACGAATATCTAAACCATCAAATGTTCATTTAACACATTTAACTAGACAAATTTTCCATGCAAAATTCAAATATTCAAACAAAAGGTGGCTTTTAAATAACCACTTCAAATAAAGTACATACAAAAAGCATTCAAACAAACACAGGTTTGTTTAAATATTCAAAAGTAAGACATATCAGCAAGAAAAAGAAAGACAAGGAAAGAAAAGTGCATTTGAATACAAAACAGACAATACCTCTAATACCCAAACGGCGTATCAGGGTTCCTACAATCCTCATGTACTGTAAGATTTTGGATTTTTTCACAGATCGCTGGTGAGCGATCCGTGAGTAGAATTCGCCAAATTTTGTTCGTCAACAACTCTCCTTCACAAGTATCAGGGTATCTAGGCAGATATTTCTACTACTTTATTGTACAACTGGCAGCTGACAGGCTATTGAAGTGATAGATTTATTTTTTTTTCTCTTCAAATTGAGGTGTAATTTATTGGCACTTCAAGTACCGTGCTTTTACACGGTGCGCTATTTGAAGCGGCTGTAACTTAATTAAAGTACTCCGCAACATATGTTTTTCTCTTTGCTATTCTATACGGACAGGAAGATTTTAAAAGCTATTTTATTTTACATTTCATTTTGAAATAACTTACATGATGACATGAGATATGTAATCGGATATTGCAAGTTGCCTACCTTGCACATGTATTGAATGTTACGTGCCTAATGACCATAGTCGCAAGCCAAGGGAGAAAATCCACTGCGCTCTCTTTTCAACATTGGTTGCCTACAATAAGATTTTCTCGTTTCTCAAGAATATGCTTACAATTGCTTAACCAATCATTGCGAGCCCGAGTAAAATTTTCTCGGAAGGTTGACCCAACATGGCCTTTCATGCTGACTGAGTGAACCAATCAGATATTCTCTACCAAAACATAATCACTTATCGATCAATAAAAGGTCGCTTCGATTGATGTATAAAAGCTTATTTCATTGGCTTCTTGACGAAGTATATTTGTCTATGCACATTCATGTGAAAGAGAAAATCTTAGTGCAGGCAGCCACGGGTGAAAAGAGAGCGTAGCGGATTTTCACCAGTGGCTTGCGACGATGACTTAATGATTAGCCATTAAAGTTATCGCCTGAATTCCCCAATGCAGATCCCATGAATATAATCGCATTAAAAATTAAGATAAATGGCTTTTTCAAATTTCGAATGCAGCGTAGATTGGCATCACATGGTCTATAATATATGCATGCTAATACACAAGCCTTATATGACAGTTTTTAAATCCGGGTACTTTGAAGTAATCTGTCATTTGGCTGAGGTGAAAACTCGGTGTATATCCCTTATGAAAAGACTGAGTGCATGACCTTACTTTGTAACACAGATTATATTATGTACTTACATAATGTGCTTAAGGTGTTATTAAAGGATTTATTTGTAAATAATGCAACACACATGTAAATTATTTAAGTGAAGTGATTCATCGCATCGAATGAATCCGTTTATGTAAAGGAGACAACAAACAATGGCTAATTAAGTCATAAAAAACATCGAATACAAATACACATGTAACAATTTTATTCTACACCGGTCTGCAATTTATACCTTAGACAACAAAACTGCCGTAAACAGTGCATGCACCATCACACCATGAGACAGTAAATTTAATTCTACACCGGTATGTCTTTATGCGACTTCTTACGTGGATTTCGGGTACATTTACCAAAAAAATAAAAAATACCTGAAATACCTTCCGAATTAGTATACTCCATGCCTTTACGCAAAACAATAATTACATAATAATATCTTGTTAACATCGTCTCCATAAACTTTATTTTTACCTCACCTGGCCATAAGTCCAAGTAAGCTTATGGTATGATCCTTTTTCTGTCGTGCGACGTCCGTCGTGTGTCGTCTGTTCATAACTGCTATTTACATCCTCTTCTCAAAATAGCTTGACAGAATCTGTCCAGATTTGACTGAAAGCGTCCTGGCATGAAGCTCTCTCAACTTCGTTTACATGATGCCGATCTGCTATCAAATATGGCCGCCGTTACTATATATACAAAATACAAACTTAAAAGCGACTTCTTCTCAAGAGCCGCCTAACAGATATTGATAAAATTTGACAGAAAGCATTTGATATTAGAAATACATTTTTTAAATGAAAACTATGATATCTACAAAATATTTTACATGCCAAAATATATTGTCAACGACATGCCACTGTGTAAATTCAGTGTAAAACAAAAAGGTGATTTCATTCACTCGCTCTGCTGAATAGAAAATAAAATGGTAAACGCTTTGACCTTAATTTCCTGGCTTGTATTTTTAAAAGACATTTTTTTTTTTTTTTTTTTTTTTTTTGTAAGGTTCATAAGCCTGACGATAAAGGGCAAAAAAAACAAAACAAAACTATAAAATTCATGATTTTCTGAAACCTGTCGATAAAAGTAATTCGCATAGTCAAGAAGAAGCAACGTTACTATAAAAACAAAACGCTCGCGAGTACTAAATGAAGTAAATCTGTAATAGATACTACCTGCAAACTTACCTGATTATGATCTAGGCAGGAATAACAAGAATCAACAAAAGAAATGAACTATTTTGTGTGTTTCCAAATAGAAAAGTATCTTTGTCGAATCGTTTGCGGTCGAAGGCATTGTTCAGACTGTATATAATTAGCCAATTTCTTTAATAAGTGCATTTTTCTTTGAATGTTGGACATTAAGTCAAGAGAAAACTTCATTGTTTGGATGTTGGACATCAAGTCAAGAGAAAACTTCATTGTTTGGATGTTGGACATCAAGTCAAGAGAAAACTTCATTGTTTGGATGTTGGACATCAAGTCAAGAGAAAACTTCATTGTTTGGATGTTGGACATCAAGTCAAGAGAAAACTTCATTGTTTGGATGTTGGACATCAAGTCAAGAGAAAACTTTCATTGTTTGGATGTTGGACATCAAGTCAAGAGAAAACTTTCATTGTTTGGACTTAATGTTAAATAACTACATGACTCTCTCCATAATGTTGCATCTTTTCTGCTTTAGAGGGCAAAATAGTATCGACGTTACATCTCTAAGGGGTGATAACTCTGCACCTAACGCATAACGCACGATTACCATATTTCACTTCTGTGTTTCTTTGGAAGGCCGGTGACATCAATTTTCTCAGTTTATTATTATCAAATAGTAATTATTTCCCTACACCGAGATTTTCATTAAATTCCAATTGTAGATTTTCAAATATTGCATTTTATGTGTACGTCTCTCTCTCAAAATCCAAATCTGCAGAGGAAGATAATTGGAATAATTTTAATGACTATAATTATCGCAAGTGTCATTTCAACAAAACAGAAACATTCACTTTATTCGATGAAACAAATTCCGTCCAAACCCACCCATATTTACTTGGAGTTTTGATTCAGTTAGCTATCAATTACTTTCTCAGATCGTCCATCGACCAGTCATAGGTGGGACCACCGTATCTCGAAAAGGAAATAGGTAACATTCTAATTTTCCCCCGCTTTTGACTGAGCCACTCTCATAGAACTCACATGCAAAGTTTCAGGAAAATTTCAATTGTAGATTTGAATAATGTAATTTGTCCTTAAGGTATGTGCTTGTACTAATGACGTCATCCAAGATGTGCTTGTACTATTGACGTCATCGAATATATGCGTGTACTAATGACGTCTAGATGACGTCCGTTTGTTGACAACAAATATCAGGCTTATGCTGCTTTTGTATTCCTAAAGATGAATATCTGGGCTGGCCGCATACATTCAGAAATTACAATATTTAAAGAGAGCATTAATCGTCCTTACAAAAGTTTAAATATTTTGCAGAATCATTCGAATGTCGAATATTTTTTTATGCTCGTTGATATTTTGTAGATTGGAATATTCAAGTCCACGCCCCTGTCCTATAAGAGGACATCATTTACACTTAGGACCAACTAGACTTCGGGATAATGTCTATCAAATTTCAAGACGATCCTTCCAGTGGTTTTGGAGAAGTGATTACAAGAACACCCAGAATGCCCCTTACATTTTATTATATCATGTAAATCTGAAGTTTTGATGTCATTCCTCCCAATTGTTTAGAAGAAGTAACGTTAAAAACTTAAAGATGGCAACTTTGCCATCATATTTAATGTCAGAGGGGCACCATTTTTCCATAAGATCCTTAAAGTCCAACAAGAATGAATGTGTTAGTAACGTTTCATGATAATCTCCAATATCTAAAGTGGTTTCAGGGAAATTGCGATAACCTACAACTGCTAACGGACCAACGCCACACGCCTATAGAACCACAGACTAGCCCCATTTTGCATAAGTTCTTCCTGTCTTCGCCCTCTAGAGCTAAAAGTTGATATACAAACCTATTTCACAAATGTGTCATGTCGATTTTATAATGAGTAAGAGTTGAAAAGTTGATATACAAACCTATTTCACAAATGTGTCATGTCGATTTTATAATGAGTAAGAGCTGAAAAGTTGATATACAAACCTATTTCACAAATGTGTCATGTCGATTTTATAATGAGTAAGAGTTGAAAAGTTGATATACAAACCTATTTCACAAATGTGTCATGTCGATTTTATAATGAGTAAGAGCTGAAAAGTTGATATACAAACCTATTTCACAAATGTGTCATGTCGATTTTATAATGAGTAAGAGTTGAAAAGTTGATATACAAACCTATTTCACAAATGTGTCATGTCGATTTTATAATGAGTAAGAGATGAAAAGTTGATGTACAAACCTATTTCACAAATGTGTCATGTCGATTTTATAATGAGTAAGAGCTGAAACGTTGATACACACAATTTTTTCACAAATGTGTCATATCGATTTTATAATGAGTAAGAGCTGAAACGTTGATATACAAACCTATTTCACAAATGTGTCATATCGATTTTATAATGAGTAAGAGCTGAAACGTTGATATACAAACCTATTTCACAAATGTGTCATATCGATTTTATAATGAGTAAGAGTTGAAACGTTGATATACAAACCTATTTCACAAATGTGTCATGTCGATATTATAATGAGTAAGAGCTGAAACGTTGATATACAAACCTATTTCACAAATGTGTCATATCGATTTTATAATGAGTAAGAGTTGAAACGTTGATATACAAACCTATTTCACAAATGTGTCATGTCGATATTATAATGAGTAAGAGCTGAAACGTTGATATACAAACCTATTTCACAAATGTGTCATATCGATTTTATAATGAGTAAGAGTTGAAACGTTGATATACAAACCTATTTCACAAATGTGTCATGTCGATTTTATAATGAGTAAGAGCTAAAAGTTGATTCAGCTAATAAGAAATAAATTCAATAGCATTCTCCTTTTGTTTTTGCGTCTATTTGCGAAAAAATATTTTTCGCGTCAGTGAATGTTTGCGTGTTAGCTTTTTACAACTCTTTGCCGAGCTCGAAAAAAATAATTAAAAATCCCTCCATTCTAAAAGCAGCTATTCTGTTAGTGTAATAGGATCACTGAAATTATGAATTTTGAATAAATAATTTCTGGCAGTTTTCTTATATTAAATATGCAGATTCTTTGTTTTATTTTAGCGGCTGGTTTTCAAAACAATTACTGGGTTGTAACTATCCACACAAATTTAATTCTGCACTTTATTATACCCGCTTTTTTGTCCATTTGTCACCATATACCAGTACACGTTTTGACTAATGACTGGGGGGTGTTCATTTTTTCACCATATACTAGTACACCTTTTGACTGATGACTGCTTTGTTTTGTTTTGTCCATTAGTTACTATATACTAGTACACATTTTGACTCTTTTGACTGACGACTTTTTTTGGGGGGGGGTCCATTTATCACCATATACTAGTACACCTATGGACTTATAGCTGGTTCGACGTTGTTTAAGAAAGTTCTCGGCTCAGTGAAAGAAGGACCTTGTACGGGGTTTGATTGTTTGTGAAAACTACATATACAACCATTTGTCCAGCGCAGTTTCCAGTAGAATCCAAAGATCTATTAAATAACCAATGGTGTGTAAAATCAAAATTTTGAAATGATACATGAATTGTTAACCAGAAGACTGCAATCATGTATCTTCCCACGGACTGTTGCTTTATTAAGCACTTTCGTGGCTTTATCAAACGTTGTGATCCAATGTTATTGTATACGCACAATCGGAACCTGTACGATTTTGTTTTTTTCTTATTTCAGTTAATTTGTGCACCACATTGATTTATTCCCATTATTTCTGTGACTTTTTTATTTTTTTATTTTTCTCATAGATAGCATTATATTTTATGGATTTTCTTTAAATCGGTAAGATGACGCATACACGAGACTGAGATAAGACAACTAGGCGCACAGATTGCGGTAGCATTATAAGAGTCTACGAGTCATATATTCTAAGAAACATTCAGTCAGCATAATCCATTACTTGTAGCAAATTTAAATACAGTGTCCAATCAAGCATAGTCATGGCCCTAAGATTATAAAACCATTCTCATATTCAGACTCAAAATTAACTCATATTTCTGATGGTTGATTGGTTCGTGATTGGACGTTAGCTAATAAGATTTCTGTATTTTGAGTTGTGTTTGAGTTTAAGTATGAGCATGGTTGTATAATCTTTGGACCTGGAGATATACTCAACTAACAATTCTTAGGTTTGCTAGCGTCAAATAACTGACCAATCAGATGTAAGAAAGAGTGTAAAAATTGTTTGTCATCTCAGGACCTGATATATGTGTTAAATAAAAAGCGAGCAAAAGTCATGAATGCAAGGACTGTATCTTGGACAACTTAACTCGTCGGGAAATTCATATACAGTATGTAGCACACTGATTTCCCTGCAAGTTAATGCATAGCCAGCATTGTGATCCATACAAAGATTTCCCTGCAAGTTAATGCATAGCCAGCATTGTGATCCATACAAAGATTTCCTTGCAAGTTTATACACAGCCAGGAATATGATCCATCCAAAGATTTCCCAGATTTCCCTGCAAGTTAATACACAGCCAGGAATATGATCCATGCAAAGATTTCCCTGTAATTTAATACACAGCTTGGAATATGATCCATGCACAGATTTCCCTGCAGGTTAATACATATCCAGGAATTTGATCCATGCAATGATTTCCCTCTGATTTAATACAGAGCCGGGAATATGATACATACAAAGATTTCCATGCACGTCAGTATATATCCAGGAATAGTATCCATACAAAGATTTCCCTGCCAGTTAATATATATATATATATATATATATATATATATATATATATATATATATATATATATATATATCCAGGAATATGATCCACACAAAGATTTCCATGCACGTTAATATATATCCAGGAATATGATCCAGACAAAGATTTCCATGCACGTTAATATATATCCAGGAATATGATCAATACATATATTTTCCTGCAAGGTAATACATAGCCAGGAATATGATCCATACAAAGATTTCCCTGCAAGTTAATATATATCCAGGAATATCATCCATACAAAGATTTCCATGAAAGTTAATACAGAACCAGGAGTATGGTCCATACAAATTTCCCTGCAAGCTAATACATAGCCAGAAATATGATCCAATGATCCATAAGGAAGAAAAAAAAAGAATTTGTTTAATGATGACCCATAATCATCTGTCTACGGCCAAAGTAGTGAATTACTAATGTATTTTTGAAGTTAGAATGACATACAAGAAGAGAACGATAGAGTACGTTCAATAATATTATTTTGGATTCTGAGTAAATAAAAATGTACGTTCAATTTTGCTAACTACTAAGTAAGTATGAATCTCTCTCTCTCTCTCTCTCTCTCTCTCTCTCTCTCTCTCTCTCTCTGAAGAAAAGGGTTTTATAAACGATGAATTATAGTCATACTGTTTCACAGTTATCGTTCAAATATAGCTCTTTTAAAGGTACTATTTCATATTTCTTTACTGTTCCATTGGAAACAGTTTCGCTAGAGATGTCAGTGTTTTTCTCTGTTACAATGTCATGTACGCGTCTGTTGGTGGAGAGTAGCGAGAGCTTGGTTTTATCGTCATTTACATCTGGTGGTCTTCTAAAGTAAGATGAAGCCACGGCGAGCATGGATCCCGTAAAAATGACAGCGCCTGCAAATTGAAAATAAAAGTTGAATTTATCACCACCTTAAATTCTGTGAAACTTACATTCAAATCGTTCACATTTTTGGCAAGATATTTGATGAATGTTAAAACCATTTAATCAATTTTGTATAATCGATTGAATTGACTTTCAAATCTTCGTCGTTTGTTGTATTTGAATGCAATTTCATCATCAGATTCATTCAGTCCATTCACTTTTTTAAAGTATATGTCCAGTACACGGTGGTCACTTGCCCAATGTCATCATAAATGGTCTCCAATAAATATTTTTTTCTAAATAGCGCTCAGAAATAATGATCAGTTTTACTAATCGATATCGATTTTCCACCGTATTGAATGTTTAACTATCATGGCATGATCTTTTATATAGTTATACCACGAAAGACTTTATTCTTCCGTTTTAAATCTTCTCTCTCTCTCTCTCTCTCTCTCTCTCTCTCTCTCTCTCTCCACTTCTTTCTAATGTTAAATTGCATTCTCTCTTAGGATGTATTTTAAGCAGGTTATATCGTGCGCTATGAACTACCCCGTTATTGGTGTATCAATCATAGAAATATAATACTACAGTTACATCGTAGCACTCGTGTATAAATCATACTGTAAAAATGTTCATTACGCTTTTTGCTTGTTTGTTTTTATATGGAGGGTGGGAGTCAGATGGGGAGGGTATTATAAACTGCAGTTCCTAGCTTCACATTTCACTCATATAATAATTGGCCATCTCCATGCATCATCACCGATCTTCATCCAGCATGCACGTTCGCATGACAAGATACGCGAATAATATCCGGGTCAGAACACACACACACAGACAGAGCGAGAGAGAGAACTTCATCCTGGGCTTCAACTCGATTCCAAAATCCAACAATCTGATTTGAATGACTGAAGTCAAATTTATGTTTGACAAAATTAAGTGATTTAGATCCAGACTTAAAACAATTGACGACTATGCCGCCGGGAGCAGTGGATTTGTTTCTCCTGGTCACTACTGGTCTTTAGCTTGAAAATTAAATTCACGGGACATTTCACATAACTTAATCTTCCAGACAGCAAAACCTCTCAAAATATAGAACTATCTTACCTGATATTACAAAACTAGTTTCAAACACTCCAGATTGACTAATCAGAAACCCTGAAATAAAAATAATGCAGCATGAAGAAGCATCTTTGAAACAAATGCTTAGAGTTGCTTTCTTTCTCGACAAAAATACTTTTATTTCACAAAATTATGAGAGATAACAAAATGATTAAGCCTTTTTCTTATGAAATATGTTGAAATAATGTAGGTTAAAAAAAAGTGTTATTTGAAGAAAAGTGAAAAGTTTGCACGACAGTTTGGAGTAACAGCGACACTGCGCCTTTACTGTTCTATGAATATTTGATGCAAAATCATTTACGAGTATTCTGAGATTGTAATGACAACTCGGTTATACACTCGGGTCGGAGTAAAAACTTCTGTTCTACAGGAGTTCCATTTGAGAATGGGGTGATTCGTTTTGAAGAAAAAAAATGGACATCTCTCTATGATTTACAGTTAAAAGTGTATTATTTCGACTGGAAGGGGAATGGGAAGCTCGACTAAATTACCCATCTAAATCCGCCCCTAACAAACACTTAATTTAGATCTGACGATAGCATTGATATATAATCCTGTGTCGAGGTTTTTGCTTTCTTTATTTTGACTCAAAAATATTGACTTTATCACCAACCTGCTAAAGGTGGACCTATAAGGTATCCGATTCCGCTGGCAAAGTAACATAATCCGTTGGATGACGCCAAGTGTTCTATTCCAGCGATGTCTACAGCAATAGGGGTCATCAGTGCATTCGGAGCTCCCGTGTAAAATCCCGTCACCCCAGCAAGAATGTACGATCCTGCGGGGATATCCGAATATAGCGGAAATGTCATAGACACCACACTGATTATACCTAGACTCCCAAAGTGAATCAGTATTCCATCCAGTCCACCTTTTCCCATGGTTAAAGCACCAAGAAAACGCCCTAGTGCATTGCAGATACTAAATGTACACATAACAAGATAAATGTGTATATCACCGAATTCTTTAACTTTGATAAAATATGGTAGATGTAGGAGAACAACAGATTGCGAAAGATTCCATGCTACTGTACTCAGTAGATACAATACAAAGCTGATGTTGTTGAAAACATTCATCTTACCCAACCATTTCCCACAATAATGTAAATATTTAGATTTAGATTTGGCTCTATGCTGTGTATCTTTTGTTCTCTTCTTGCAGAGCTTTTCTAAAGCTGATGGTTTACAAATTACTGCAGTAATACATATCTGACACTGCAGCGCTGCTAGGGCAATAAAAGTGACATTCATTCCAAACTTGTCTAAGAAAAAAGACGTAAATGGTGTGGACAGAAACATTCCAAAAGCTGCACAAACAGTGAGCATAGAAAGCACTGTATTTCTCTTTTTTGTAAAGTAGTAGCCAAGGACGATTGAAAGGGGGATAACTATAAAGGCAGTACCCGTGCCTGCAAAGAAAAATGAAATGTTAACATCCATTATAATTTATTGATAATGAACCCAATATTGAGAAGCAAAAATTATTATACTTGAAATTACGCTTCATCTAAATTAATTAGTTTATAATCTACTGAACGTTACACATGCTTTAAATATGAAACTTTAAAAACCTACACTTTGCAAATGACGTTCTGTTCCCCTGCACTATCTATGATTACTATCTCTTCGACCATTAGGTATCAGTATACCATTCATGCAATGTTTTGTACTGTGTCATTCAGCTCAAGAATGTTTAAAGAAACATTGTACATTAACAAATTCTTACCACCAAGAAGACCGTAGGAAACTAGCACGACATCGAGATTGTTAGCATAGGCGGAAATCAGCAATCCAAGAGTGGACAAGATGGCGCCCATCATTATTACAACTCTGCATGACAGCACATGCGTCAATCCTCCGGCAAGAGGACCTAAGGTATGTTTTAAAATATATATATATATATATATATATATATATATATATATATATATATATATATATATATATATATGTTGTTTTTATGCCCATTATAGGAAACCTGCAAACAGTTCATATTAAGTATTTTCGATGTATAATTGTTTCAGGGTATAGTGGTCTTTGAGATGGAGACAATTGATGAAAAGTGGAGAAAACAACCAACCTGGGATACCTGACTATTTCTAGCACATTCCTGAACTGTGGATTGAATCCGGGACAAGAGAGGTGCTGAGCGAGTTTGCTACTACTTCGCTATCCATCCTCCATTACAATGACTTAATGTGATTATTTCAATTTTTCTACAAACAACAGAAAATTTGAAAGTGCATATAAACACAAAAGAAAAGCGAATCAACTCATCCTGTAGAGAGAACAAGAATTATAGCATGCCATGTAGAATATAACAGGTCGGTTGAACCAAAGGAAAGAGACAACAACAAAAACATTATATTTAATCAGTTAGAGTACCGATTAAATTGAATCTATTATTGGTACATGTGGACATGGAACCGTTAACGTGGTGAAAACATGTCATTACAAGATCCATACGTAGGTAATATCTGTTTTAATTTCCATATTATGTAAGTTTAGATGAAAACAAATGCACCTTGAAAGCATCTATAGCAATATGAAAATTGGTATTCTACAGAGAGTAAAGAGACTAAACATTTTAATGCAACTCCCAAATATAACAAAATTCAATTGTAGTCAAAGATATATATGTATATATATATATATATATATATATATATATATATATATATATATATATGGCGATTACACAGCGAATTCAAATGTACTCGTCACGAGCAATAGTGCTTATAAACATTCAAAAAGGCTTTAAAAATAATCTAAGAAAGTGTACCCCCATTAAAACATTTTGTACGCACACAAGTTTCGTGTACCCCCATTAAAACATTTTATACGCACGCAAGTTTCGTGACCCATTAATTCTTACCTAAGAGGCACACCATGCTTATATAAAGAGAACCGATAAGAGCGGTCTTGGTTTTACTTTCTCTGTACTTTTCCAGCCAGACAATGTACAGCAGCCCTCCACTGTAGATCGTCACGGACGTAATGAACATAGCGCCATAACAAGCCACCAGCACCACCCAGGCCCACCCACCATCGATATCCCTCCTCGATAATCGATTAACTTCATCCTTCGTCTTTTCCTTCGGCAATGGTTGACTCTTTTCTTCCTCCATGATCGCATGCATAACTGTGGTCACGAGGGATCACTATTGCCTTCTCTGTCGTGAATCTTCATCTTGAAGCTGTAACATCAAAATTTCTGCAAGAATTTATGGAATTTCATATAAAAAGAAAACATATGTAAGATTTTATTCAACACGAAACTAAGTACTGATTTGTTTTCCCCTATAAAGTTTGGTTTTGGTAGTGGATGAGTGTTTTGTCTTAAAAATACCCCACCTACCCCACCACCATAAAAAACACGTTCTAAATCCTATCGTCCTTAACCTATTTCAAAAACACTTAAATGATATAAGACGCCGGTCATGCATCTTTCCGTTTAATGGCACCACTTTTGTGCTGAGGTAGTGTATCCAGAACAATGTTATTTAAAATAAGCAACACAAACACGTAAAAAGTATCTAAACGCATGAACAAACAGATTTGACATAAATAACTTTATTGATCCCTCTTTTTCATCTCAATGGCGGGTTTCATAATTAAAAAGACTTTTCATTAAAACCAAAATGATATCGTTAATTCAGAAATGGAACGTCTGTTAAAAAAAGACATTGGATTCACCATCTGAATACTATCTATCCAAATGGTTTAAATTCTAAGATTTTATATGCGCTTCGTTGATAAATGTATTGTATTGTTATTGGTGTGTGTCAGAAACACACGCTCACTATCTGGTTTGGTTGGGCTGAGCCCGCTTTAAAGTAATTTGCCTACAAGGTTTTCGTTCATTACTATTTTCAAGCGGCAACTTTCTTTATACATAAAGCAGCATGGTAATTTCTATTTCCCTACTGCTTTATATATAATGAAAATTGCCTAACCATAAAACTGGAACTGAACTTTTTATAATTGTATTTATTATTTGTAGAAAACTGACAAAAATATCGATACAAAAGTATTGTGCAACTGAAAAATGTATATTCCTCTCATGGTCTTTTTTGAACTATTTATTTGTCATATCAATAAAAAAAATTCAATTATATTATTTCTTATTTTAAAATCTGATATAATACAATTTTACAATCTTAATAACTTTGTACAATAATTGTACAAAAGGGTCATAATTCAATTTTAGCTCTGAAATGAAATGTCCATTAAAGGAAACATATTGGATTTACCATTTGGATACTGCCAGACATATCTAAAAAGTTATAATTCTATTTATAATATTCATTAATTGATAAAATAATTATTTTTAATCAATTATACATATTTAAAGGGAAATAAAACTGTTTGTCTCTATATCTTTATATATGTTCTACAAAATAATATTAGAAATTTGTAAAACAGGCCGCTTAGGAGAAGCTATAAGTTTAGGGATTTAACCAATATATACCACAATAATCACATTAATTTTTATTTTGTAAACATTTGTGTTAAAATTCAACGCAAACATTTCGTTGATAACAACTAAAGACGAGGCTGACCTCAAGGTCAACGGTCTTTTCAGGCAGTGGTGCAGGTTTACTAACGTAAATTGGGGAGGAGTTTGAAGGTACTAACCCATGTCAACTGGTCCTCTTCGGCTTGTATCGCTATGCAATAGAAACACAAACCAAATTATGTTTGCAGGTACAATCTGGGCAGGCCAAAACTAAACAAGGAACATGTGTCCGCTTTGGCGACCTCGGTAGTATTTCAGAAATGTTTTCAGTTTACTGACGTAAAGAACTTGTCTGTTTTGATGTAGTGTACAACATGTTTGAAACTTTTTCTGTCAAGGAAAAGAACTCGAAAATGACCTATAGGTTTCTCTTATTTGCAAACAAGATGTTTGAATTTTGATTGGTCCTTGTACGAGTTTCCTCTGGCCTTCCCCACCTTTGTTAGATATTCAGACAAAATGTTGAGGTGGGGGGGGGGGGAGTCAGAATGCATCCCCTATCAGGGGTCACGCTACCAGGCGAAGTGGGCGAGTAAGTCGCCAAAAAAACGAAAACTTCGCCATCTTCTATTAGGAAGGCGAAAACGACTTCGCCCCGGTGATTGTTTAGATGTACACTGAGTGACACTATTTTATGACTTTTGAGATGCTCCCTCGACCCAGCCGAGTAGTTACAGAGTTGTAGCCCCAAGCTAAATGTATTGCATGCGACCTTAGCAGGTGTTGATATAAATAGCAAAGATCGATCATGCTATTAATAGGCCGGTAATTTATTTTTAGAAAATTAGCATTGTTTAAATTCCCAGTTGTTATTCAAGCCATATTGTAATCTGCCGTTTTGTATGAGCATGATACGTGTTGCATGAAACGATTTTAAAACATTTAAATGGATCCCACGAAAGAAAAACAAGTTAGCAGGAGTTAAGCATTGTTGTTATGGGACTTGTAACAGTGATACCAGGTACAGACACCGAAATGAAATGAAAGATGTGTTTTTTCATCCCTTTCCAAAGTCAAAAACACAGACGGAGAAATGTGAAAAATGGAGCAAGGCATGTGGCAAGCCAGATGACGATTTTAAGGCGCAGAAAATAAAACGTTCTATATACATTTGTAGCAAACATTTTATCGGCGAGAAAAGGCCAACATTAGAGCATCCTGACCCGATTCCTGCTTTGTTACACACAGATGAACAGGTGCGTGACCTATAAATAGTACAACGTTTACATTTTTCGTCCTGTCAGTATTGTTTATTTTTTTTTGTTTTATGTTCAGTTTACGTAATATGGTTGCAAAACTTTTTTTTTTTATAGAATAAACAAAAAGTTAATATAGGCAAACCTTGGCGTATAAACTATATTCCTTACTAACTTTGAATTGCTGCACTGTACATGTAGAATTATAAAATCCTAAAGATCTAATTAAACCTTTTAAACGTGTATATATTGTTTTATTTACTTTTCTTTAATCCTTTTCAGGTGAAGCGCTTTCAGAGGGAAAAAAAGAGCATCAACCCAAAGAAGCAACCCTGTGAAATTGTAGAAAAAAGTGAACTTTTTCGTATGTTGGTACGTCTAAGAAGATGATACAGCCTTGATCCTAATTCTAGCCATAAATTGTTTACCCAGAATCCAGTTTTCACAACATTTAAAGCAAACAATTAAGCCATTATAAAGGCCTGGTAATCATTTCTTGACTAATATTCATTATGAATCCCATACATCGTGTCAGGTGAGGTGTACGGATCGAAATCCCAAATGTTAGTACTGATGTAGTTGTGACATTTTCTTAATTTAGTATCAGAGATTGGTGATTTTAACAGACTATTAAGATTGTTAGCCTGTTTAACTGTTGATGTAGTAACTCTGAAACAACGACTAACCTTCCATTGTATGGAGTCTGACTGTAATTATGTACCTAGAACCATATATATATATATATATATATATATATATATATATATATATATATATATATATATATATATATATATATATATATATATATATATGAGCTTTATAATTGACATTTTTCCTTTGGGTTTTTAAAAAAAGGTCCAAACTTGAGTCCTCAGAATTCCTTTGCGTTCATCCCAAACTTCATAGTCTGAATATTTGCAATCAAAAAGACTTTTCCCCACATTGATACTTTGCCTGTCCTAACTGTTAATTGGCTTTTCTTTAGCTTGCAGGCCTGGGATCAAAATCACAGAGTCTTGTCTGTTTTTCCTTGTTTGATGAATATGTTGCATCAGTCACTTTCCTTGGAGTTTTGCTGACTCTTTCCTTTTTTCCTTTCACACTGCTTGCTAGTGCAATACTGTGAATTATATCCAAACTCCTTGCAATACTCATCTAATGTAAGTAGTACTGTTGCAACATGATTACATCGTCCAAGTGCTGATCCTTGATACGTACAACTAGTATCTCGCACAGCTCCACTAATGCATGATATTGTGACATGAACACTTCGTTTTTCATTTAGCATAGATGCCGCCACTTCTGCTTTTACGTAATAGTTTCCATTATGTTCTGTATCCATCACATTGGTTACGATGCCACTGTTTACTTATTGCTATCCTTTAGTTAGAGGCTTTGATGTCATATGCGATAAGTTGGTATCCTCTGACTTGCAGTCCTCTTCTGGAAGTACAACACTTTCTAGCAAGTAGTGGTATAAATGACAATAATTAAAGTTACTTGGTATAGCATTTTAGGGAAACGGTTTGCATCCTAAGACAGGCAGAATTGTGAGATGTACTTTTACATCTTTTGCTTCTTTGATCTTTATCCTTGGTCAAAATTGATTTCAATGTCTTTTAGCTTGCCTTGCCTGCATTGACTGAATCTCTACATCTGTATGTGAAAAATAAAAACATTATTCAAGTTCCTAATAGACAATCTTTTCAAAGTATTTTGATCCCATTAATACCGTAGTAAGGAGAATAAAACGTTTATACTAGTGGCAGATTAGGAAGTGTGGATGTGGGGTGGGTGGGGTGGTAAAATTTATTAAAAATTCTAAGTAAAATTCGATAACATTGCCATTGAAACCACTTCATTTTTAACTGGCAAAACCCCCCGAAATAACCCCTCCTTTCTCCAAAACCCTGGATACACATTAACATGGATGTATACATAGCTATATACGTCCCCGACATTAAGTTCATTTTTGTTTTTAATGTATTTGACCTTGACTTGTTTACATCAATATCTGATCAAGATGTGCTTTCTAAATTGTATTATGAATGACAAAAGTAATGGTTTACGTTAATATTCCTTTCGTATACAGTAGTGAACAGAAAATACCTAATTTAAATATTTGTTACGCCTTTCTTTCAACTGCCAATCGTTTACCTAAACACGTTTTATCCGTACAGGTCAATGATTATTTAGTTCAGAGAAGGTTTATTGACAAAGGAAGTCGGAGTTGTTCTGTGTTTACTCACCTTTGAAGTTGGTCCCATGGATTTCCAACTGTTTTTAATCCCCTGTCTTCTAGTCATCTCTTTAATTGAAAATTTCCGTAGTCATCAAGTCGATCAGTGTTGATTTTAGGACCCAGAATATCCTCAGAAGTTAAAATAATTTTTTTGAAAGCTTGAGTAGTGGACACCATCGATTTGTTTGTATGATACTGGTTCACGTGATACAGATATGAATAATCATAAACACGCTGTGACGGTACGAGCGATCTTTGGTACTGCACCGACAAAACAAACCTTTGAACATTCACAAGCAAGTGGTTCAATAGCTGACAGACCATTAACCCTTTCCCCCGCAAGTTATTATTTTTTTATCACTGCTCAATTTCCGCAAGTTATCATTTGTATGATGAAAACATACAAACATTTGATTCGAAAAAACTTGAAACATCAAAATGTACTTAACAATTTGTGTTTTAAAAATAGAATGGGTTAAAGCACTTTCTAAATATGTTTTTGAAGATTTTAACTGCCATGCTTGCGTTATTTTCTTCATAAAATCAGTTTGAAACCGCAAGTGAACCTGTCAAGGGGTCATAATGGCAGACATCGCTGTGTCTAGGAAGTACCTCTTCATTACACTGTCTGTTTTCGTAATTTATTGGGCACATATATTGAGGAAAATATACAATTCGTAGAAAGCAAAGTCTAAATATTATGTGATAGAAGATTCAGTCAAAAATTAAACATGTTCAGGTCAGAAACACATGGGACAATGCTATGTTGTGGAATTCGAGAAGCTCTGTAAGGTCAAGGTTGTTTTCTTACATCACTCATTTTTGTGAAAATACAAAAAAGCAAATAATATCTAACCAATATACGACGCTATTACGAGTACATAGACAAATATTAAAACCATAAATTTGCATTCTTATCTATGGATTGTTGTAACGAAGCTAGAAAGTGTGAGTAGTTATATTAAGAAAATCCCTATTTCTAAAAATAGATGCACTCACGTGGCATGCGTGGCGCCATATTTGTTCTTGGATATGTGCCGATTCAGTTGAAAAGACTGATCTAGTACAATCATATATCAACTTTATGGGCTATTGGTAATGAGAATAGGCTTCATAGTGTGTGTGGTATAGTCAAATATCACGTATAGTAAGTAATATGTGAAAACTGTTACAGTATTCACTTTTTTTTAAACAAATGTCAATGAAATGTGCATGCAGAATCTGTTTTGCGGAAACTGTATTTATAAGACCTAAAATAGGCAATTTGATATTGCATATTACGAGCTATAGATCACGGAATTAAGATCGAATGAAGCTATTGCATTGTAATTATCATGTTGCCTAAAGACTAAACAAGATGCAACGAGCGTTAAATTTTGCATATACATGGGGCCTTACGTACACCGCATGTGGCAAACATCACGATGCCGTGTAATGGAGGCTGCAGTATTGGTCTTCTTCCAGTCAATATAGTCCCATGACACGCATATCTGTAACCCGATGACTATCAAACTTTCCATATAGAGAGTACTGTTGTGGTCGGTACTTTTAATAGCAAAGAAATTCATCAGCGTTCATGAAATATATAATATCAAATGACTTATTTCTTTGTTTACCTTTCATTTTTTGTCCTCCCTCCTTTCACCGCATGTAGTTCTGTAAATATTAATCTGTCGATCTTTATATCTTTCAGTATTATCAGTCCTTTGTTCTTAATACTCTTGTAAAGATAATGAAAAGTACTTAACGTAGCTAAATATCCTAAATATACCTTATATTTATGCACAAATGGAAGATATATTGATTTTGATTGTAAGTATTAGAGCTATTGTAGTTGTAGGCTGTGTTTCCGCTAGTGTGTAAGAAGGTATTTCCCGGAAGGCATGATTGTGGTTCAATAGAAGAAAATCACAAATTTTAAGAAAATAACGAACTGATCAGGTGAGATATATGAGCAGTTGCATACTTTGGAAGAAGGTAGTCCCTTCAGCTCTGTTGGATGTTACGATTGTCACTAATCGTTAATGTTAATCTAAGAACAGCGAAATATGTTCAGTAACGGTGAATATGACATGTATATATGTATATATCCATGTGCGTTTTCTACAGTGGATTCTACGGTGTCGAATAGGCCAAAGAGTTGACACTTATTTGTACAATTAGTTGTATAAACATTGGTGATGTGTTAGTGACATTTTTTAGTATTTGTGATAAATAGATATTGATATTGTTCTGTGTGTGACATTTGAAGATTGGGTAATTTAGTTTTCATCGTCGTACAGTGTAGTCATTTGTAAAGACATGGGTTCCTTTAGAAAGCTGGATATAAGGAAGCGATTTAATGTAGCTGGTGGTCTACATGGGCCATCAGTTCAAATATTGACTTACTAACATGGCAAAGGTGATGTGCAACAAATGATATAGAAACTAACATGTTATTTATGTATGTATGTCACTTTATGGTAATTACATGGAATGTCACGTGACCAACCATTTTTTATACGGATCCGGGCCGGTTGGGCTTGGTAATTGCCGTCCCCTGCATATATCAAGTACCTTCAACAGCACCTATGTTGTCTTACTGTGGTCATTTCAGTGCAAAGAAACACTGGTAACAGCAGAAATTAACAGTTCATGGATAAGTCACCACTGTACTCTCCCTCTTTATGGAGCCTCGAATGAAACCTATGGGCAAAAAGATGTTGAAGTCATTGTGTTACCGCTATACTATTCAGGCCTGACAATATCTTCATATACATTAATATCAGAGTCTCCTGTCACTTACAAGTGAATGTAATTTGGCTAAGTACCAGAGAATTACACTGGACACAACGGTAAGTATTATTACTGTCTCGTCATTTTTCATTTAATGCTTAGAATATGCATATACGATAATAAGATGGCAATTGCAGTAGTAGTAGTTAGATGTGGGTATTGGGGGTCAATGGGGTCTCCTATGTTAAACAGGGTAAAGATTTATAGGGTCTAGGGGAATTTAACATGGAGATGGCACTCGAGGGACAAGGGGAATTGAACATGGAGAGGGTAGTTGGGGTCATACGAGAAAGAGTGGGGCACTTGGGGTCATACGAGAAATTAACATGGCGGGGGGCAGTATAGGTACAATGGGAAATTAACATTGGGGCCTCTACAGGTATAATGGGATTTTTAACATGGCGGGGACACTATGGGGTCGTACGAGAAATTAACATGGCGGGGACACTACGGGGTCTTACGGGAATTTTAACATTTTGGGTTGGCACTACGGGGTCGTACGGGAAGTTTAACAGGGTAGGCAATCATTGGAAAAATGACCTTCTGCCTAGTGGCTATATCTGACTGACTGAATTTGAATTATAGACGTGTGCGACGATGGCTATATCTGTATAGCCTAGAGTTATATATAAAGCATTACCTATACCTCAGATCATGTTGGAGGTGTCAGTAAATTTGCATATATTGTACCTATGTTATAAATAGCTTTTATCAAGGGAACTAACTCATAATAACACTAAAATGGACGTGACGAAAAGTTGTATTAAACATCGGGAACCGTCACGGACTTTAGCGTTGACTAGAAAAAATCCGGAAAATTAGATTATAATGGCCTAGACTAAAAGTAACACTAAAATTCCGAAATTGTACCGGACGTTAGCGGAGACTGAAAATAATCCGGATTTTTGTAAAAAAAAAAAAAAAAAAAAAAATTGGCTGAGACTAAAAGTGACACTAAAATTCCGAAATTGTACCGGACGTTAGCGAAGACTGAAAATAATCCGGAAAAAAAATGGAAAAAATTGACTTAGACCAAAAATAGTACTAAAATTTCGTAACTCATTTTAATTTTTTTTTTGTTATTTTATATTTTTTTATATACAAACCCAAATAAACCCAAAACCCAAACCCAAACCTAACACACTATCCCAAATGCCTTGTGTGCTGCCTAAAAACCCCAAAAACCTGCTATCAGACGAAAGGGTATGACAAAGGGATGAAATCACGCCAACATACTATCCAACATATGCACCATCCATTTTTTTATTTTTTAAATTTTTTTTATATCAAACACAAACTTTCACACAACACAAAACATACAAGGGAAAGGGTTTTTTTGTTGGGTAAAACATCACAAAACAAACAATCATATAAAACACACATATAGATATGGCAATATGAGAGTAGTGATCTTTTCTAGAGATTTGGGGTGGCCCTTAAAAGGACCGTTGGGTTTAAGAAGTTATGTTTTTTTTAACTTCTTATGGGTGAAGTAGCAGTGGCAGCAGCTCCAGCAGGGCGGCCACGTTTAGCAATGGGTCTCACAGCTTTAAGACAGGCAGGTCTCTTTCGGGTGAAAGAGAAAGCAAATTCTTCACAGTCAATCTTGCAACTTACTTCTCCGTCAGGTAGTTTGTTGGACTGTATAAGTTGTCTTTGCTGTTGTTGTTGTTGCTGCTGCTGCTGCTGTAGTAGTTGTGCCACCTCCCATTCAGTTCTTTCCAGAAGTATTTATTCTCTCAGGACCTCTTCTACTAGATCATGCGCCATTTGAATGAACGTCATCGTCTTTCTCTCCGGGTGGGTTTCCATTAAATGATTCTTCACCCTCTGAATGTTGACCATAGCTTCATTCAGCTTTGTAATCTTGGTTGCGGCCATCTTCTTTTTTTAACTGTTGAGATCTTGTCGAGTCAACGAGAATGACTACACTGGCCAACGAACCGCTTTATATGCTTAACGCGCGGACGCGATGGAAAACATGGTAGGGTTTCAGATCGACAGTGAGATAACAGATAGAGGAGAGGGTAACTTTTTTTAGATTGATAGAAAGAGAGAGAGAACATAATTATTATTTTTTTCAAATTCAATAAAAAAAACACACAACACCATATATTTTTTTCAACAATAACAATTTTTTAATTAACAATAACCATTCTAACATAAAAATATTAACAATTTAACAAGAAATTTTAAACAGCAACATATTTACAGGGTTGACAACGTTGGGAAGGTAAACTAAACTTCCACCTTTCTACATCGACATCATTCTGATGGACATTACGTTTCTGAGCTAAAGACAAGAGATAACCATAATGTTCACAAAACCATCGTTGTACTTTAGCATCGTTTCGAGCATAGTCTCTATTAAACCAAGTCACTAAATGTTCTAAGGAATATCCAAGACAGCGTTGATGAAGATAATGTACACAATATTGTCCACACACCATAGAATCTGATCCTTGTAATCTCACATTATTGAATCGAGTTGAGACGGCATTTCTTCTCATAAAGTCGATGATGTCGTTTTCCAAAGGAGGTAATCCATAAGAATCAAAATATTCCACACAATGATCGTTGGGAAAGTACACGGCAACCCAATGGATTCCTGGTAGATGACTGTCGTCGGTATTGATGACATAGGCATGAACATCTTTCGGTTTACGATGAGGTAGTTCATCTTTAGCACATACCACAGGATTCCAAGAAGAAGTGTAGGAACTTCGAGTCAATAGGTAATAAAGTTCTCTAGGATCCATTTTTTTCTTCTTTTTGTTTTCTTCAATGGAAATAATAGGTCACCAATTCACACCTGACTTTATGTTTGAATTGATCTGTCTTGTAATTCCACGAATATTCACGTCGGATAGGCTCTGCACTCTGTTGAATGAGTCCTTCAATGCGTCTGATCTCCAGAGGAGTAAGTGGAGGAAAAGAAGAAGTCTGTAAGTCTTTATACCACTGTTTCAACACGTGTTCATCTGAGATTTTGGACCAGGCTGTTTCCAAATATACATCCAATTTTTCTTCACCTGTCAACATCATAGATTTGTCGTGTTGTATCTGACTGGGATGATTGTTTTGACATCCATAACATTGTTCTTCAATCAGACTGTTAATTTTTACAGTCAATTCCTGAGCATAATAGGACACTAACTGTTTTTCTTGTTCTGGCCATCGACAAACCATAAATCCAGTAAACACAGGAACTGAATTGTTTTCTTCTTTTTTAGGTTCTGAACGAATGACTTCGTCATCATCATCATCATCATCATCCTTTGTGGTAGTTTGTGACTGTTGAACTTCACAAAATCCCTCATCTATTTCCATAGGTTCTTCGTGCTGCATCTTTTTTTTCTTCTAATAGTCTAGAATTACTTCTCTCAAACTGTTGATCTCGAGAGTATTATCAAATTCTGCAAACAAGACGACGTTCACTGTCTCGGGTAGAGGAGCTGTAAACTGAAGTTCCACTCGAAGGGGGCCTGATTTTATAGGGTGGAAATGTCCTTCATCGCTGCCTTGGTCCGGAGTGAAATCAAATCCCCACAAGGCATACCCTCCTGCATAATCGTCGTACAAAATGCCGTGGCTACTGTTGGTGCCTAACTGTCCTGTGGCTTCAAACAGGCTCAAGTAAGATCGTTAGTAATTTTTTACGTTGGCGGCAAAGTCAGGTTCAAAAGGTCTGGTACACAAGGTCTTGCCATCTCGACTAACTTCTATCTTGGAGACGTTAAAGTGCTGAAACTGGAACGGATTCTGATCGTGGACTCCGTTGAAGGCTGAATTTCTGACCATACCAATTAGCAAGCGTTTGGGGAGCTGTCCTTGGAAGATGTGATCTTGGACTATGGATCGGAGTCAAGCGACCACAGTAAAGGTTTTCTCTTCCACACGTCTAAGAAGATACTTATCAATGGTTCTGCTCAAGGTTTGACTATGGATCGGAGTCCAGCGGCCACAGTAAAGGTTTTCACTTCCACACGTCTAAGAGGATACTTAGCAGTGGTTCTGCTCAAGGTTTGACTGATGTCGTTGGCCACTTTCGGTAAGACTTCTACACGTCGTACATAAAGTTTGGCTTCTTGGATGACAGTTTTCCACTCGTTAGCATTAGTCATCAAATGGAAAGCGGCACTGCTTCGATTTAGTCTCAGGCGTACATCTACTCCGTTCATCAAATACTTGTCTTGCAACCACATGTCCAAATGCAAACGATCCATCATTTCTAAACTGCGATTTTTGATTTTCTTTCGACGGTCGTTAAATCCCACATTGTGAGGGACTGCTGGAGTTATATCTCTAGTTTCATGACCATGACCATCAGCAATAGGAGCAACCCTCGCCGGCACTGACACCTCTGTGTTGTCGAACAATGTCGGAGTGTCAGGTTTCCAGACCACTGAAGCATCCAGATGAGTGTTCTTGGCTTCTTTTCCATACGTCAAGAGATTTTCCAAGTAAGCACGGTAAGGGTAAGTATCCAAACTGCTGCTGACCAGTTTGTTATTCAAGTACAAATCTATTCCACTGAACAAGGAATGCATGAAATTATTGACGGGGGCTACTCTGGCATCGCCCCCAGGAAGGCTGCTGTCCACCGTTTTGATTACTTTGAGTTTCAGGTACAAGTGGCTGTCATTCAGATTGATGTAATCTTCGGTTTGTCCTTTGATTTCAAATTCGATAGGAGCTGAATCCGACAAAGACGATACAGGATGAAATTCTACCCATTGGGATTCTTGCATCGTCATCATGGTGGGAGGCATGGTAAACATATCCAGTTCTGACTTGGTACATTCGCAAGAATCTCGGTGCATCATTTTCAATGGTTTAATAATCAAACACGTCTAATTCTCTGACGGTTCTTCTTCTTTTCTTATTCTTTTTTGAACTACCGTGTGTTCTTTTATGAACTTTGAAAGGATTTCGATGTTGTCGTCGTCTCTTTCTGCCTTGTCCTTGCTGTGAAGTAATGCCAGAGCCTGAAGCGTGAAGCGTATTTATAGGATTTTCTCGGAGACCTAAAAGATCTTTACCAGTGTTCATCAACACATTTTTGCCTGCTCTCATAAAGGCTTCTTTAGGATTTTGTTTGTCGATGAGGACGTTTTGCAAAAATTCTTTTCCTTGTGTCAAAGCGGCATCTTTTAAGGCATGAAATCCTCGACTCACCATTGGTTTCAAAATAGGAGCTACCGTCCGAAAAGCCGATCTTAACATATCTCCTAAACCATGTCCTTGTTGTCGAGCCACTCCTCGGTACACTGGATACATTTTTTTTGGGATGTTACAAGGCGTTAGAGAACCTTTTTTCGAAAATGTAGTTTCACCGTGACTTTTCCTTTGTCAATGAATGGCACACTTTGTCCCAAATCTCCTTTTATACTAATGTTGACACTGTCAAAATACGATTTACTGACTGGAAGATAATGAGGGTGTACAAATTCACGGTGAACGTGAAACGTGTTTCCACCTTCTTCGTACGCACCAGCAGCAGTATCCACTTTGAAAGGAATGACTCTTAGTAAGGGAGCAGCTGTGTGTCCCACCACGTTATACTCCACCACATCAGAGTACACAAGCATTAAATTTAGTCCCACGTTCAATTCGATAGGGGTTTTAAAACCATCTGCGAATTCTACGTTGCTTGCGACTTTTTTATTAGTATACGTTTTATTTCCACCCAATATAGCATACAACCCAGGAGAAAATTCAATGGTCATGAATTTTCTGTCCTGCACGGGTAAGTTTTTGTCTTTTTTGTCGTCAATGAGTTCCCCATTCTCTTTAAAAAATTGTAAGAGGAAACGGCGTGCCACATCATGGTAAGCGATTCGTACCCCTTTTTGGTTTTTTTCCAAGGCTTTGCCAAATTGAGCTACGAAGATGGTTTCAGTGGTGTCCACCAAATGTTTAGCACTAAAATAATACCCCTTAGGAATTCTCATGGTATGGCTCGCAAAGGGAGGAGTGGTCGCCATGTATATCTTTCTGGAATGCTCAAGGCCAGGTTGAATTTTCTCCAACTCATCATGCACTCCCTTGTTCAAGATTTCCACGATGAAAGTGTTTTGACCTTCGTCGATGTTTTGAATTTGCGTAGGATGAATGATTTCTACCAAAGCCATTTCCCAATGAGCATCGTGATCTAATTGGATGGATTGAGGTAATTTGGCCGTGAAACAACATAAGGTGTTGTTGGGAAACACATCCATAGAACTGTCACTAGGTAAAGTTAAATAAAATTGGTCATTCATAGTAGCTCCAAAGTGGTTTTGGCGTCCGAGGAGTCACTCGAGTTCAAAGGATGTTCAAAGGGTTCCAAAAGAGGACTACTGTGGTGACTGGAAGAAGAAGGTGGACTGGCGTTGCTCGTACTCCCGTGGTGGTGACTGTTGTCCGTCGTTGTCGTAAATTTCAAAGAGGGACTGGGTAAAAGATAACCGATGCAACTGCTGAGTAAAATGGTCCACAATTGTTTGTCTCCTTGTTGCAAACTCAAATTGGCAATAGCTGCTCCGATGACACAATACACTACAAAAATTTGGCAGAAAAACACGATTTGATTTTTAGGCACACGTTCTCCGCACCACACCCAAAGCGGTTGTTTTTGTAATTTTTGAAGAGAAGAACTCTGCGAAGGAGTCGTTGAAGTCGTGGTTGCTGTGTTGAATGGCATGTTGTTGGGTTACTTCTTTTTCTTTTTATAGTCGACGACTTGAGAAGCAGCAATCCAAGAATCAAAACTAGGAGGATATCCTTTCCAACGTACTTTGACTTCTTCTACTCGACGTTTGCCTACTTTGCGTGTTCTTTGTTCGAGAATGCTTTCGATGTCGTACAAGGCGTCTTCTTTTTTGGTCACTCGTTGTAACTCAGGCAAGTAAAATGTTCCTTTGAGTACTTCACCGTGCATGTCTTCCAATTTATAGACGGGAGGATCACGTCCACGCACGGGGGTAGTGACACGAAACAATTCGGTGGTCCAGTTGGGTAAATAACCTTTTGTCAAAAGTACGTTTGGTTTTTCCGATGCGAACCCAATCTCCCGTCTTTAACTCCAACAAGGTTTTCTTCTTTTTTTTTCTGGGGTGAACCAAACAATCGATCAAACACGGTCACTTCGTTTTCAGGGCTGACCTCTTCGGGGGCACATCCGATGCTACGATGGTACGATTGATTGTACGCTTTGACCAAATGGGGTAACACGTCGATGTACTTGAGAGTATGTTGATGTGTAAAATATTTCCACATGCGTTCTTTCAAAGTTCTTTGAAAACGTTTCACGATACTGGCTTTGGTTTCAGGATTTTCGGTAGTAAAAAAATGAATCTGTCTTTGTTTCAATTCTTTTTGAAAAGCTTCATTTAGAAATTCGGTGCCTTTGTCAGTTTGCCATCGTAAAGGTTGGCGTCCACTTTGTTTCAAGACCAATTTTAAGGCACGTACCAATTCGGTACTGCTTTTAGAGGTCAAAGGCACGACCCAAGCAAATTTGGAAAACACGTCGATGACACAAAACAAATATTTGTGACCACGATTGTAAGTGGCTAAATGAGAGACATCGGCTAAATCGGCTTGCCATTGATGATCGACGATGCCTTCCACTTGAGTTGTACTTCTAGAAAATTTACGTCGAATGGGTTTGTGTAACGTGTACGTCGATTGTTCTTGTAACCATCGTCGTACTTCGGGTAAACGTACACTTTTCAATTTACTTTTAGCAGCTCGATATAATTTTTGAACTCCTCCGTAACCAGCAGCATGGCCAGGATTGTAATAAATGGTGGCTAAAAGTTTCTCCATGATTCCCTCAAGAATAAGTCAACCAAGTACCAATCCTCTTTTCTTCGTGAGGTATCTTTTTGGATTGTTTACGTGTCCGACGTGCCACTGGTGTAAAGGAGGAGGATGTTGTTTGAACAGGGGTCATCGGTTCTGTTTTGACTTCTGACTTCACTTCTTTCTTTTTCTTTTCTGAGGGTAATGGGGTTGACATCATCTTTTTTATCCAACCCGGTGTGGCTAACTTTTTTTTCTTTTTAAGAGTAGGTGGAGTTGGTAATTCTTCTTCTTCTTCTTCTTCTTTGACGGTCATCCCTGTACCGGTGTCTGTTTTAATGGTGGTGACTTTAGGTTCGCTTTTCATCATGGTCTTAAAATCTCTCAGAGTGGGTGGAGCTGTTTCGTCGACTGCTTTTTGGCGAAAGAGTTGCAGACGTTGTAAAAGTTGACCGTACCGTTGCGATTTTTCTGTTTCTGACAAATTGCTTCGTTCCATCAGAGTTTGTAATTCTTGTTGTAACTGAGACATCTCGTTGAGAATAGAATTGGGTGGTAAATGAGGTATCCGTTGTTCGTTCCAACGATGAAATTCCATCCATCGTTTGTAAGGTACTAAAGTCAGTTTTCGTCCTTCCATTTCATCCAAAGGTACCAAAAAGGTGTGGTCTTTTCAGAGAAGGGTGGTCCTTTTTATCTTCTTTCTTTTTTGGTTATCGCATGACACCTCCTAAAAGCGGTCCAGCAATCGTTCCTAACAAAGGAGCTGCTATTTTTAACAACGGTCCTATCAGCATAGGTAGAAATCCTCCTCGTTGCACCAACATTTTTTTCTTTTGTTGAAGAGGTATTTTCTTTTTCACCATTTGACGAAGAACGTTGCGATGTTTCCCTAATTTTTGTTTCTGTATCTTGGACAAAGGTACCGTTCCTTTCAAAACGTTCAAACAACATTCACACACGGTATCGATGATTTCTTTAGGAGCTGTTTGAATGAGTTGTTTTCGCATAGGAGGATTGGATTTGGTTAGGACAGACAAGACATCCCAATGTTTTGCCAGACGAGGTGGAAGTCGTCCTTTTTTGGTGGTTTTACTTTTCTTCTTTTTTGGTGGTGGTGGTGGTGCATACGATTAGGAGTCATCTTTTTTTAGTAGGGTAGAAAACAAGTCTGAAGTCTCTGGCAGGGTACCCTTCTATTTTATACTGGAACACGTCTCCACTGATTGTCCGCACGACGTACCATCTTCATGACAGGTCTCACTCGACGTTGAGGTGTTTTCAATGGACTAAATCGTTTCAATTCTTCTTTGGATAAATCCACTAAACTTTGTAAGATACCGGTTCTTTCTTGGACTTTGGTTTTAGGGGATGGTACTTTGTTGGTTACTGCTGCCATGGCCAAATCAGCTGAAGTCGAGGGTCCTGAAGGGGTGACTTTCGAAATAGGTTTCCATTTTTGCATCAAATTAGGAAACACGGATCTTAAGTCTGGTTTGGCAGGCATCATCATGAAGGGTGGTGAAGAAGAAGACAAAGATGATGAAGTGGACGCAAAAGGAGACCTCGTCATTGGGGACTGTTGTGGTGGTGGTGATGGCAATGATGCCGGTGGTGTTTTGCGGGTGTACGTTTGCGTCCTGGCCGCAGTACCTCTCTTACGCCGGGTGGTAGTGGTGGTGGTAGTTGTGATAGGTGTTGTTTTCTTCTTCTTGGCACGACTTTTCTTTTTAGGACTTTTCTTCTTCTTTTTGGGTACTTTGAGTTTTTTGGTTTGGGCATTAGGATCCCATTTCAAAAGGGAACGAATCATGACCCCTCCTAAAGAATCGCTTCCACCAGGGGTTAAAATGATTTGTTTTTTAGTCCGTGAATCGATTCTAGGATCAGCTAGTTGTGACAATGCCCTTTTATGGTTTTCAAAAAAACGTTGAGTTTGATGAGGGATGTGAATGATTCCTTGCAGTAATTGACGTGCCGTCAAAGTAAACCATCGTAACACTTCTTTAAGACTCGCTTCTAACAAATGAGTACGGACTTGTACATTTTTTTCACGACTGATGCCATACAAGGCACGAATCAATTTAGCCGAAGGATGAGCTTGAAAGGAAGTCATCTCGAAAGAGTGTGAGACAGAAATGACGTGGTAGGTTGTTTTTATAGTTTTTTAAAAAAAATTGGCTGAAGGGGACGTGTAAATGACAGGACCACCTTCTTGACACCAAGGGTGAAACAATTGGGCACGAAATCTCAAATAGTCAGGAGTGGTGGGTTTTAAGTCGATGAGTAAATACTCGTGAGGGGCTTGAGTGGCATCGTCGTACGCATAATTGAGCCAAGGAGCCCCTAACTGTTTGGCTAACACTTGTACTTGAGATTTGTCTCTGGGGCTTTTAAACAAGACCACGTAATGAGCGTTCAGACTGATGGTCCGATGGGCTTTACTTTGTTGAAATAAATTTTGAGTAATGTAGACAATACTAGCATTACGATGGTGTCCTTTTCGTGTAAACCAAAGTTTAATTTCTTCTTCGTCTTCTCCTAACATGTCATCAAAAATAACCAAATGGGTTTGACTCACGTCAGACACGATCCCATCGTCTTCGTGAGGGATGCCTTCTACAAACGAAATGGTTTCTCCTTGACTTTCTTGGAGTAGTATGTAAGACTTTTGCCACTCTTTGTAACACCACACGATACGTTGAGGTGGATGATCGAACAAATGAGATTTGTGTTCGATCAAACGTTTGACAAATTCGGTTTTACCTGAACCACTAGGTCCAGCAATCAACATGTTAAAAGGATGGCGCAGATACAAAGCGTTCCAACTTTGACGATCTAACTTTTCGTCAATCACTTTGACGACAGAAGAGGAGGTGGACGAGGTAGACGAGGCAGAAGAAGAAGATGATGTAGCCATGACTGAGGTAAGAAGATTTTTGAGAAGAAGACAAAAGACCCAAGACATTTTATACGTTTTTATACACGTTTATTTTTTTTTTTTAAAAAAACAACCAACATAACAAAAAAACATATTTTACAAGTCATTAAAGCGAACGAGTGATAAAAATGTAAGGTAAAACCAACACGTACACAATTAAGGCTAACACTAAAACATCTAAAGTTCTGTACAAACAAGTCAACGTACAACATTCTGGTGTCCTAGAAAAAATGGAAGACCTAGGCACTGTTTGGGGTGACAATCTTCTGGTCGTCTTTTGTTTTTTTTGAATGCTCTGACGACGGCGGTAAGGAAGGGTTGTGTTCCTCAGGGTGGTGGTAATATTTGGACAACGGTGGCGTGGTCCTCTTTTTCTGTTGTGTCAGGTTCTTCTTCTTTTTCTTCTTTCAGAGGTTCCCATTGAGGTTCCCATTTTTTCACTTTTAGACTCTTATGGACATGTTGCCAAATCTTTGGCAAACTGAGCCACTTCTTGTAGCCAAGATTGGAAACCAAGGTCTCTCCAGGGACGCACATCTTTCCAATTGAAAAGTTGTTGGTGTAACTCACTAGCAAAACACACTTCTTGAAATGTTTTATAGACAGATAAAGTGTGACGAATGTCTTCTTCACATGGAGGTTCCTCACTGATTTTCATTACCACTCTCAACACTTTAAGAACAATTTGTCTTTCGTGAACTGATAAAATCAAGTTTTTATAATCTTCTTCTACTAAGACCGAAGAAGAACAAATGGTCATATTGTTTTTTTGGACTCGACAAATTAGTCCAAAACAACCACGGGTCCTCCAAAAGAATCCAAGGTAAACACTTGTCCTCAAAAATATTCCACAACGAATGTCCTGGAAAACGAAATCCAAGAAAGGTAGTCACTAAGACACATACTGCATAGCGTCCAAAATTCAATGGAAACAGTTCTTGTATCAAGTCTTTATAATCCTCTAAAGTCTGAACACGATCGTTGACTTCCTTCCATGGAATCCATTTCACGAGTGACGAGTAGAGCCCAGACATACCGGCACTTTATAGGGTGAGATGGCTAAGGTAGGTATCTTGGGTGGCATGTTTTTATATCCAGGCTCCCAAGGTTGGTACCTTTTGAGAAAGTCTCCTTCAACGTAGTGGTAGCAATAGACGTTTCCCAGAATTAGTCTTCTATGACTTTGGAAGAGAGCATAGTGTACAGCTCGAGAAATGACTTTGAGTTTGCGTTTCACTTGGATCTTGACAAAACTCTCGGTAAATCTTTTCACGCAATTCCAAAGGCAAGCCACAAATGTACTCTGGTAAAGTTTCCGACTTGGAAAGAAGTAACTCTCTTTTGTATTCTTCACGATACTCGTGATAGTTTTTCTTCAAAATCAGACTTCTGATATGTCGAAAGTCACGGTAGTACGCAAATCGAGGAATGAATTGAAGTTTACGTTTCACTTGAATCTGAACCAACTCTCCGTAAATACGTTTTCGCAACTTCAAAGGCAAGTCACGAATGCGATCTTCTAAACTAGGTATATACTGAAAAATGCGTTCTTGCAACTCCAAAGGTAAACCACCAATGTACCATTGTAATGTATCCTTCTCCGACATGGAATTTTTTTAAAACTACTTCTTCAACTTCTGTTTGGCATCTGGCTCATCGTACCCGTACTCTTCTAAGGCTACTAAAGGTAAGAACTGACAGTGCGGAGACCATCTGGCATGTTCAATGTAAGCTGAGTCGGTAGGCTCCCATTGGTGAAGTTTCACACCACAACTGAAACATTGAACTTTATCTCCTTCTCCCGAGTAGATAAATCCAGATCTGGCTAAAACTTCGGGTTTAGGTCCATTTAAATATTTTGGCCACTTGTCTTTGAATGTCTCGAGTCGACTTTCATACTTGGAATAACCAGGCAAAGTCACAGATATTCTGACATGCGAATATTTATCCATACCTATTCCCTTGTTGTCGTTATGGTCAATACAGGTAGTTTTAGTATTTCCACTAAAGCATAAAGGTCGTACTGCATCTTTAGAGGGTTGTCGATGAGTGAGACTTCCAGATGGTCCTGAATCCAAGATGTTACAACGTAAGGAATCCGTTTGAACATGTGAATCGGGGATTCCAAACCGTACGGAATCCGTCTCGTCGCATGGCACTGCATCACACTCCAAGTCGTGATGATGGTGCTTGGAGTTCACACTACCACCACCACTAGATTTCTCCCTTGGTGGGTGGGTGGCAGTTTGAGTACTCTTATTGTAGCTTGGTGGAAGGATGACAAAATGACTCATCTTCTTTTTTTTCTTCCTCTTCTTGCTCGGTCAACGTTGAAAGTCAGAATGAAGGGTTAGGTTTGGAAGGGGTTCCTTTTTTATACTCCAAATCAGCGTGTCCGTAAGGTAAAGTCGTGTGATCTGGAAGTCTCACTCGTTTTTGGTACACGATGCGGTACACTTTTTGTACAGGTCGAGTAACGATTTGATGATTAGGTAGTCGTACAATCTTGTGAGGTTCTAATGTGTGGACTTGAAAGTCTTCCACTTGTCCAGACAGTAAAGTATTTTTTAAAACCTCAAAGTTGACTACTTGGTTGGTTCGATAGTTCAGAGTCAATCCTTTGACTTTACAGGAGGTGTGAAGTTGGTCTTGTGGGTCTCGATATCGGTAGCCGTAATTTTTAGGGCCACCGCTGGCAAAACTCAGAATGGTGTCTTGAGGGTGCTCGTCTGTCCAGGCTCCTAAACGATCTCCTTGAATGGTAGGGTGGGGGCAACCGGGTCGATGAATGTAGATGCAACTGTCAGTATCAAAGTACAGGACACGGTTCCCAAGACTTCTAACGCTTCTTCGTACAATTTCAAGCGAGCATGAGCAGTCACGTAAGCGGCAATGACTACGTTACTAAACTTGTCAGGTTTGACAAACTTGGGTTCTTCTTCGAAATTGACTATGATCAAATCATTGCGGACAATTTCGACGTGTTTGACTAGTATACTTTTATCGTCCACTAGTTTAAAGTAACGATAAGGATCGGTGACGTATTCCGTTTTGGGTAAGATCGTACGTTGCGCCATTTTTCCCCACAAGCAATTGAGCATCACTTTGGCAAACGATCTTTTTCCTTCATTTTTTTCCACCTCTTCCAAAGTGATGCCTTCGATGTTACGGTACTCTTCTTTGAATCGTTCTTGGTCTTCGCGAGTCTGACACCACGAAGGATAACCACTAGCTTCTTGTTTCAGTTTTAAAAAATGATTGACGTACCCCGAGAAAATGCCTGGATGATTGGTGGCGTCGTCCTTTTGGTATTGGGCTGTAGTTGGAAAGTGCCAGATTTCGTACACTTTCAACAAACCGTATCCACGATCCAGTGCCCGAAACAATTCGGCGCTAACCCACGTTCCTGTCAAAGACCGCTCTTCCTCCGTGTGGTGACAGGGATGATCTTGGTTGCACGTTTCGGCACACGTCCGACATAAAGGAAACATCAGTTTTCCTTGGCAATGGTGAGGTAAGATGGGATGGTGCAAGTTTGTCGGAGGTAAGACTTTACATTTAATTAATCCTTCGTATTGACGAATGTGTTCCACGTCAATGTGTTCTGTCAAAATTTCAGGGTGACCGGTGGGAAAACGAGCATATTTACACACCCAAGGATACAAAGAACACACGTCGATGTATTTGATTTCTTCTCCCTGGGATTCATTCACGTCGTACAGCAAACGAGTGGCATTGGTTCGTCCTCCAAATAAACTGTGTCGCGAATCCAAAGGCTCGATGGCGGCCGCGTCGTAACTTTGAGTAATGTTCTTAAATTCAGGATCGGTTTTCAAACGTCGATCGTACTCGTGCTCCCACATTTCTACCACTTGGTATCCTTGACTTTCTAACTTGAGTCGTCGTTGGCAAGTCTGTTCGTATAACTGTTCCATGGTAGAATCTGAATAAGGGCCTTTCATCTCTCGATCAGGAAAACAAGTAGGGCATCCGTGAAACAAACAACCCTGAAACTCGTACACTGTGTGCGGATTTTCTAAATCAAATCCATCCACGGAATAACCTCCAATCTTCTTTTCTCCTCCTCCGTTTCTAGCATGTTGTATCCATTTGTCTTCTTTTTCACACAAGTAATGGAACCAACGTAAAGATTTGACCGAATATTGACGACTAGCAAAGAGAGACGTGTTGGAGTCGATGATGGCCAGTTGGTTCTCGGGCATGAAATTTTGCCTGTAGACTAAGAAACAGGCTTTAGGTAAGGTGGCCGCATCTTTCAAAGGATCGACCTCTCCATGATTGAGAAATAACTCTCGAAACTTTCCACAACAACGTTTAAAATATCCACATCGGATCGACAATACTTCAACATCTCTTCTTGAAAGTCAAATGGATCGGTCTGGTGAGCGCGGTACCAAGTGTGAAAGGCTTCTCGCTGTTCGGGGCGCATTCCGTCGGGGTCGTAATCATGAAGGTCAGGCAAATGAGGTAGGACAGCATGTTGATTAGCTTCCGTGTTGAAGAAGTAAGGAAAGTATCCTTTGGCCATTTCTGTCATGCCAAACGTTTTTGGCATGCGACTCAAAGGCATGGCCAAATAACTCATAGAATCTTTAAACTGTACTTGTCCTACTTTCATGTAGATGAGCCTTTTTCCGTTCATGGTGACTTCAGGTCGTTCGGTACTATGGTTCAAATAATAATTGAGTAAAAACTGTCCATCGTATCCCGAAAAATTGTGAGCTATGACGGTGGCATACCGATGACAGTCTCCATAACGATGAATGTCTTCTTTGCTCCAACTGTCGTGGGTGGTAGGGTCTAAAATCCATTCAGCAAACTCGGACAAAGTATTAACTCCACGAAAGATTTTTTCACGTCCTCCTAGAATCCGACTACAGTGAGGGCAGTGAAAGTAAATCGATTCTTGAATGCACTGATCACAAGCCCGATGCGCCACACAGAAATTAGGGATGTGAGTGCCTGTTTCTTGCATGCATTCAAAATCAAAAAAGATGAAATCCCCTTGGTTCTTGTTCTTCTTTATTTCTTTCTTCTCTGTCTTGTCAAACTTTTGAATAAAACATCGATGATCAAAATCGACGATCTGTTGACAAATAGAACATTTTTTCTTGCCAGCACAAATGTGTGCCTTGGGGTTGTTGGTTCGAATTAGCTGTCCACACGTGGAGCATAATTTCAATAAGTCGCAAGCACATTTTTGTTGGTGTCCTTGTGTCTTGCGATGCTGTTCGTAGCAAGAGGTACTGACAAAACTTCGTCGAGAGGTTTCACAATGGACATGGTGTTGTTGTTGTTCAGGAAGGCATGGTTGGTCCGCTAAACAGCCCCGACATCTCTCTCCGCAATGAATGTGTTGCTCCCGATTGTTAAATCCTTTGTCACATTTCTCGCAGTAGTAAGAGTGTCCTAAAAATCCGGTGATACTAGTGATGGTATCAAAATGTTCTTGATGGTGATAGAGATGAATGTATTTTCCTTCGGGGAAATCGGGGCCTCGAAACAGTAGAGCTCCGCGCACTTCTTGAGGGTGTACTTTCAAAGTATAATGAGGAGCCAAAACATCTTGAAGTTGCTGCATTTGAGAAATGCCACACACGGTCTCTTTAGGGATCCCCGCTTATTGTAACAGGAGTTCTGCTTCGTTTCGTTGTTTGGGTTTGTCCGATTGTCGAATGTTATTCCAGGCTCTTTTCCATTCTTTACTCTCGTTCTTGTTGGCAAACGTACGCCCCACCACAATGGCTCGAGCCAAACACATTTGGTCTTGAGTAATGTTAATTTGGACGACACTTCGTTTGGTAGTACGAAGATCGTCCACCAATAACGGTTTCCTACTTTTTCCACTTCCTCGAGGAGGAGCAACGTGTGTCATGTAGAGTGTCGCCTTTCCATCCGTGATGGTAAACTTGTCATTGGATTGTTGCACATGTTCTATTCTGGACATGACTTTGTCTGGTGTTAATTCTGCGGGGGTAGTGAACTCGATCCAGACCGGACTCTTTAAATTGTCATGATGGATGGCCAGTCTCAAGCGATCATCTTCTTTGGCTCCACATTGACGTTTCAAGTTCATTAAGACAGAATCCCACAAATCACTAATGAACCCTGCCGCTTTCTCTGGAGGTACTTCGGACTTGAAGTCTTTGAAGTGAACAGTGTGAGTATAAGCCGTGGTTCTGAATTTTCGAGACGTTATTTTTTGCGTCTCTCGAATCCGATAGTAATTTTCAGGAGAAGCCAAAGTACTAGGTTGTGTTTCTTGGTCTGGGGTTCTGGTGTTGGTAGTGGTGGTGGATTTTGTTTTTGGTGGTTTTGAAGGTGGTAAGGTTTCAGGTTCACTCATCTCTTCTTCGAAATCGCTCGCTTGGACTTGAGCTAGCACTTCATCTAGCGGTGTTTCAGGCGGCACGGAAAATCGTCGTCGTGGCCTCTTCGTTTCTTCTTCTGTTTTCTCATAGATTTCACGTGATCTTTTCATCTTGAAGTTTTACTTTGAAACTGATTCAGTTTCACCCAGGGAACCTATATATAGAGAGAGGAGAGTATATAAAGAGAGACCTTCGTACCTTCAGAATCAGTCTTTGGGATTGAACATTCAAACTGTGAAGATGGAAAAGTACTGCGCTCAAGATAAAAGTCAAGATACTTGTTATATCTGCCAAGAGAAAGGACATTGGGCTTCAGAATGTCCACCACGTCCACAAAGAAGAGATTTTGGAATTGAATTGAATAAGTACGTTCATAAAGTGTATGATAATTATGCTGCGGACATACTTGGTAATGTCTATCATATGAAGTCTGGAAGGAAAGTCAAAGGAATTTTGAGATCAACTGGATTGATAGATATTAAGGTTGCTGGTAAGGAAGGAAAGAAGAGAAAAGATATAAATAGAGGAAGATTTGTCTTTGAAGCGGTGAATGGAGTGGATCTACCAAGACAGAGTCGAGTGGTACATCTCAATGATGTACTTGATGATGATTGAATAGAAAATCTTCAAGTGATGACTGCTAGTGAACAAACATGTTTACACAAGCATGTGAAGAATGATAAAGAAAAAAGGAGAGTTAATTTTGGAAGTGCTAAAAGTGTGTTGTGCCAGTTTGTTGGTGAGACAGAGGAAAGAAGATTTGAAAGTATGACAAAGGCTGCTCAATATTTTGATTGTCATACAGGAAGTATCTGCAATTGCTGTACTGGGATTTATAAGTCAGTCTTTTCGAAGAAGTTTCAGAAAAGATTTCAAGCTAGATGGGAAGAGCCAGAGAAGAAGAGTCAAGTCATTGGAGGATTTGTGAGACCTGTGAAATTAACTGACTTGAATTCAGGATTATATAGTCGAATGGATTCCAATAGTGATGTGGCAAGATGTTTTGGATTAGATCATAGTGAAGTTTACAGGATTTGTCAAAAACGGCAGTGGATTCAAGATGATAATGGACATTTTATTAAGTTGGAGTTTATTAATGAGAGTCCAGAAGAAAGTTATGAGAGAATTGTCGACAAGAATCTTCCTGAAGTGTCAGAACAATAAGAGAATGAAATGGTAAATATGGAAGTGTATTGAACTGTATTGGACTTATATGAAATTGTTTATTACCACGAGCAAAATAATGTATATACATTGAATAAAATATAATTATTATTATTGATGTATATCTCTGAATGGTGTTGTGTGTTTTTTTTATTGAATTTGAAAAACATGATTATGTTCTATCTCTCTTCTTTCTATCGATCTGAATTCCGGATTATTTTCAGTCTCCGCTAACGTCCGGTACAATTTCGGAATTTTAGTGTTACTTTTAGTCTCAGCCAATTTTTTTTTTTTTTTACAAAAATCCGGATTATTTTCAGTCTCCGCTAACGTCCGGTACAATTTCGGAATTTTAGTGTTACTTTTAGTCTCAGCCAATTTTTTTTTTTTTCTTTTTTTTAAAATCCGGATTATTTTCAGTCTCCGCTAACGTCCGGTACAATTTCGGAATTTTAGTGTTACTTTTAGTCTAGGCCATTATAATCTAATGTTCCGGATTTTTTCTAGTCAACGCTAAAGTCCGTGACGGTTCCCGATGTTTAATACAACTTTTCGTCACGTCCATTTTAGTGTTATTATGAGTTAGTTCCCTTGATAAAAGCTATTTATAACATAGGTACAATATATGCAAATTTACTGACACCTCCAACATGATCTGAGGTATAGGTAATGCTTTATATATAACTCTAGGCTATATAGATATAGCCACTAGGCAGAAGGTCATTTTTCCAATGATTGCCTACCCTGTTAAACTTCCCGTACGACCCCGTAGTGCCAACCCAAAATGTTAAAATTCCCGTAAGACCCCGTAGTGTCCCCGCCATGTTAATTTCTCGTACGACCCCATAGTGTCCCCGCCATGTTAAAAATCCCATTGTACCTGTAGAGGCCCCAATGTTAATTTCCCATTGTACCTATACTGCCCCCCGCCATGTTAATTTCTCGTATGACCCCAAGTGCCCCACTCTTTCTCGTATGACCCCAACTACCCTCTCCATGTTCAATTCCCCTTGTCCCTCGAGTGCCATCTCCATGTTAAATTCCCCTAGACCCTATAAATCTTTACCCTGTTTAACATAGGAGACCCCATTGACCCCCAATACCCACATCTAACTACTAGTAGTTTCAAATTATGAACTGTGGCTGTATACCAGGGAAAGGGCTGGGATACAGATAAACTGCAAGGGCCAATGTTAGTCACATGTTTAGCTTGGTATTATCAGGGTCACTAACTGTATACAGAGATTGAAGTGTTCATCTCAATCATTTACATAGTGTGGCTTAAGGTGCAATTCCCCACAGGGTAGGATTGAAAACTGAACAATGTTTGTTGCAAATTGTAATATGTGTATTCATGTAATTGATCGCTCATTATCAACAATCCTGAAACTTCTTGTTCCTTACATATCATTCCATGTATTTCTTACACAATAGTAAATATGTTACACCTCTTCACAATCCAGGCCCCTTTTCTTTTCTCTAAGTGTTTCAGTATCACTTAATGTCATGTAATATCACATTCATCACATATATTCTGTGTGCATTGGGGATGGATTTTCACGAAAGAAACATAAAGGAAAACTATCAGACCACACTGTTACATTTTGTACATTTTGTCTTGAACCAATGATAAGGAAACCACAAAAGTAGTTATAGATTTAAATTCAAGACTCATTAATTAGTAAAGTATGGAAAACTAAGTTACCAATTGTGGCCCAGAAGATTTAACCCAATAGATAGATAGATGTAGAGAAAGAAACATTAACAGAAATTTGAAAATTTAACGGACTGATCATTTTGGGCATCATCATAATGCTTGGGACTGAAAATTGTCTCAATATTTGAATTACCAAAATACATGTACAACTGTGTCATTGTCTTAATCATAAAATGCTTCTTATGGCCAGTACAGGCTCCCTACTTGTTTTAGGAACTACTGTCAAGGTTGCTCAGGACTGACAAAATTGCATTTTATTTGCAAAAAGTATGTGCAGAAAAACAGCTTGTGTTCATTTTCTCAAAGTTCTATACAAAATCCACTTCTCCTTGCCATTAAATGGATTATTAATAAGTGTCGGTGACATTTCTTTTTCAGTGCATACAGACTTCATATTGCTGCACACTGCACCAAAGGCTGTGGACAAATGATATGGAATTTTTTTTATCATAAGTTATTCTTTCACACACTCATTGCTAAGTGTTACAGGATACTTAATTAAAGGAAATGAGACATCACTATTACAATAATTTTTAGCCATTTCTTCACAATCAGAATACCATCCTCCACCCACCTGTACTGAATTGTGCATTAATAGCCCTTAATGCTTCTGCTCATCGTTCATTAACAGATAAAGTAACGTTTCATCGGCAACAATGAAATTAAACGTCAAAGTTTTGATATTATTAAATGGTCGGTCCCTTACTTCTTAAGTTTCATGTGACCTTCTTGGTATCTATACCATGTATTCTGTGCACATGACTTCACATGAGCACATTAGAAACTATATATTGTAATTAATTCTAACTTATAGGAGTGTCTAGATTGCATTATTGTAATTGCAAATAGGTATAAATAGTAAATCAACTGCCACTAAAACTAGCAATTGAATTTTTCAACTTTTCAAAACTTCACTAAAAATTATCAGTCCAAATTATTCGCATTTAATTTTGAATTAACTCTCAAAACATGTGGTTGTAAAGTTCAGGTTACTAATCCGCAACATCAGTGCCCACTGTGGTTTGAATGGATGAACACTATGGTGTTAAGACACCTGTTCATGTGTTTTCATGTACATGTTATAGGGGTTGTTTCAAACTAGTTTAGACATGTTTGCTGCCGCCATTTTCTAGTGAAGTTTTAGAAATTAAAAAAATTAATTTCTTGTTTAAGTTGATTACGTGGTTTTTTAACTATCTGTTATTACATTACTGAAATCTAGGTGCACCAATCAAAAAAAATTGATTAAGATGTATAGTTTCTGCTGTGCTCGTTTGAAGTCATATGGTCAAAATACATTGCATATATCTCTCCATCCAAACATACACACTTTCAAGTATGAATATACTGCACATGAACATTCATACACCTACAAAATGTGTTTATAATATACATAAAACAGAGAATGTTCTACTTGAAGATAAAGTATTGCTTAAAACCAATGTTAAATGCAAATATGCATAATAAGAAATAGAGGACACTGTTCTAATAAGAGAACCAAAGCACACACACACACACACACACACAAACACACAAACACACACACACATATATATATATATATATATATATATATATATATATATATATATGTTGTGTTTTCTTGCGTTTCTCCCACTTCTCCCAGTTCAGCTCTCACTTCTCCCTATTCCGTCCAAAAGGAGAAGTCACTTCTCCCTAAACTTCACGTCTAACTTGACCCCTGCGCCTATTGAAAAGTTGCAATTCGCCGAAAACGCGCTAGTGGCATATGATTGTAGATTACTTCTGGGCCTACCATAGTTAAGTGACCTTACATCGAGCCCTACTTACATGAAATAAATGGGAATTTATTTTTCTTTCCTGAGACATAACTACTAAAACATATTTCGTCTCTGTAATAAATCCACATTCGAGTCAAAACTACAGCATTTACAAATTGGACCTCTTATTTGTTCATTTCTCACGTTGCTTGCTCGCGTGATCCAAAATCTCCAGGCTTGCATTTTACTTGACGTCAAAAGTCAAACGATCACGTGGATACACAGAATCTGTGGAGGGTAAAGGCCGATGATAATAACTTGATTGCCTTCTGTTAAGTAGACCGATAGATTTGGCGATTATGTAATTAAACAATGCTACTTCGCAGAGTAGAATATGCCAGTAGATACTGGATAATCGACACATATAATTGATTTAAGTTACAAATTATGCTCGACTTTTACTATGTCTAAGAAGATAAATATTCGACTTATCGAGTTCAGGCAGGTAGGGTTAGATACCATGTCGCTTAATTAAGGAAGATTCTGTGTACCCTATGCAGCTAGCGCGCGGTTTGGTCGAATTCCAACTTTTCAGTAGGGAATGCGCTCTGACCTCCAACCCCAACATACTTGTCCAAATATCTAGCAAGGACTGTAAAGGCAAAAGTAAACTCGGAATCGAGTTACTACATTAAGGTGTTTGTCCGCTTTTTGATCATTACACCAAATAATGGCCGCTATCGCTTAACAGGCTTGAGGCAGCTGCTCCGGATTTTTGCGCCGTTTTTCATGATTTATGTGCTTGATGTCTGTCTTCGTCTACGTTATTGTGTTCATCATGCATTGGCTGTTATGTTGGAATGTGTTTCATCATCTTCTTGTTTTGGAAACGAGAACTATTAGACTTTTTCTCAGCCGTCTTGCTACACTGCTTCAACTACCTTTGTTGTTGAATATACCGCCATCACGTGATACTCGCCCGTTCACCCGTTTATGTTATGATGGACCCTCATTAATTGCTTTAAATGACCACTCCTCGGCTCTACACACAACATTGTGCACTAGACTAAACGACCTGGGACTACATTCATCATTACTAAATGTAAACGGAAGCGAAAAAAAAAACGTTTTTTCAAAGCTGGCCGGCGTACAACAGGAAGAAGAATTCCAGTTATCTCCCTTTCGCCATTTCCGGCACAGCAATTTGAAAACTCGGTGTTAATTTAGATAACTAAATTCAAATTCCTCTGAAATCGTCAACCTTTGTGTCAACTATCCAAGAGATACCACTGCGCATCGCATTATTCAATGCCCAATCAGTAGGACCACCGGAAAAACGCACAGAAATAGTTAATTTTATCAACGATCAGAATATCGACATCTTTTTAATGACAGAAACATGGCTAAAAATATCAGGCGATGAGCCCAAGTGCGCGGATCTAACACCCCCCGGTTATTCCTTCAAGTCGTTCCCCCGTCACTCCCGCGGAGGTGGAATTGCTGTCATCGCAAAGAACCCCATGATCAACCGTCTTAATCACACTACAACCTTCAATTTCTACCACACATCGTTTGAACTAGTCCAAACCACACTCACACTGGAACAAAGGTCAGTCCATTTTTTCTGCCTCTACCGCCCTCCTCCTAGTAGAAAAAACAAGCTGACTGAATCTCTCTTTTTGGAGCAGTTTCCGAATCTCTTGGAGTATGGAAATTCGATAGGTGGCAACCTGATTATTCTTGGAGATTTCAACTTTCACTTTGACTGTCCTGGAAACCCATACTGGAAACCCATACACATCAAAACTCCTAGATTCCATTCACGTTTTCAACCTCAAACAGTCAGTTAGCCAACCCACCCATAAACATGGTCACATTTTAGACTGGATTCTTCATAGACCTGATGATAATATTCTACAGTCCTCCCTGGCGTCCCACGAACTTGCATCAGATCACTTCTGCATTATATGCCATCTTGACGTATCAGTCCCTAACCCTCCACCTTTATTTGCTACTAAGAGAAACCTCCGTAAGATAAATAGAACCCAACTAACGCATGACATCCAAGCAATCCTAACAACTTTGTTACCTCCTACAGCAGAACAACTTGATAACTACCTGAGTTCATTGCTTGACAAACATGCCCCAGCAACCAAGTGCAGAGTGTCAATTCAAAAGTGTTCTCCGTGGTACAGCAGTGTTAGGGACCAGCTTCGCACTGCTAAAAGAGACCGTCGTAAGGCTGAGAGGCTTTGGCTTTCCACCAGACTCACTATTCATAAGCAAATCTACGAAGCCGCTAAGAAGAATGTTACAAACATAGTCCATGCAGCGAAATCAGCCCACTACAGTACTAAGATTACTGAAAGTTCCAGCTGCAAAGAGCTCTTCGAGATTACTAACAAGCTAATGTCAAGGAACATATGTACACCACTTCCAACTACCTTCTCTTCAGTCGACCTTCCGGACCAGTTTGCAGATTTCTTCCGTTACAAAGTACAAACCATTAGAGATAAGCTTGACAACACAATTTCAATTGACTCGTTGTCGCCATACAGTTGCGATACAGAATTCCAGCGACAACCGTTAGCAGCATTTGAACCTGGATTTAGTACGTACAATCATGATGAAGAGTGCCCCAAAGTCATGTGAACTTGATCCAATTCCTACATCACTGCTGCTTGAGTGCTTAGATCTAATATTGCCTTAACTAACTGATGTTATTAATTCTTCTCTCTCATCCGGGGAATTCCCATCATTTTTCAAAACTGCCATTGTAAAGCCTCTGCTGAAGAAACCAACACTTGACCATAACGATTTAAAGAACTACCGCCCAGTTTCTAACCTCCCTCCCATTCATGTCAAAAATTTTAGAAAAAGTTGTTCTATCCTAACTTGTATCTCATCTGAATTCAAATAGTCTTTTTAGCAATGTACAGTCTGCATATCGCCCTCGCCACAGCACCGAAACTACCCTTCTGAAAGTAGTTAACGACCTTCTCTCTGCTTTGGATAGTGGCAAGATTACAGTCCTCACCCTCCTTGACTTGTCTGCAGCATTTGACACAATAGACCATGATATATTACTTCACCGTCTCCAGCATGTATTTGGCATCCACGATACAGCCTTACTATGGTCCAACTCCTACTTGGTCAACAGGACACAAATTGTGTCCGCAAATGGAAAACACTCCAGCCCAGTTGATCTATGTTTTGGTGTTCCACAGGGTTCTGTTCTTGGACCTGTTCTCTTCATTCTATACACTCAGCCGCTCTCAAGTGTCATAGATCGTCATCCAGTGTCTCACTAATTGTACGCTGATGACACCCAAATATACAATTCGAGCCACCCAACTGAAGTTGATGCTACCATCCAAGGTGTAGAGAGGTGCATTTCCTATGTGAAATCATGGATGACATGTAACAAGCTGCAGATGAATGATGATAAAACTGAAGTAATTCTGATTACAACACAAAGACTTTCTCATTCATATCCTTTACCTCAAACAATAAATATCAGCAACACCAACATTAAATTCACACAGTCAGTACGAAACCTAGGTGTTACTCTAGACAGTACTCTCTCATTGCACCAACATGTCATGAACATATGCAAGGCTGCATATCTTGAGCTGAGACGCATCAGCTCCATTCGCAATTATCTTTCAGTTGATGCCACTAAAACACTTGTGTGTTCCTTAGTACTTTCAAGCGTGGACTATTGTAACTCAATTCTATCTGGTTCGTCTCAGTATCTACTCCAGAAACTTCAAAAAGTTCAAAACACAGCTGCTCGGATCATTCTTAGAGTACCACGAAGAGAGCACACCTCCCCCCTGCTCTGTACCCTACACTGGCTACCCATTCGATCCAGAATCAAACACAAAATTTGCTCTCTATGCTACGTTTCATTGACTGGCTCCAGTCCAACAGACCTATCTCACCTCACCCATGTGTACACACCAGCAAGATACTTACGCTCCTCTTCTGACACCCGTATTCTCATTATTCCCACTATCAAAATGAAGTCATACGGACAACGTTCTTTTGCATACCAGGGCCCAGCAACGTGGAACGAATTGCCCACTGAACTTAGACACAAAGACACAGTGATCTCATTCAAGAGTGCTCTTAAAACTCACCTATTTCGACTGCAAGAATAGACCTACAGACTTAATAATGTTTCCTTACCTTAACTATTTTCAGCATGTTTTTGTTTTCTAATTTCATGGTGTTTGTTTTTCGTAATCATATCATTATATATGTTTTTAGGTGTTATCTAATATTGTAAAGCGCTTAGAGCTTCTAAATATTAGGCGCTATACAAAGTTCTCATTATTATTATTATTATTATTATTATTATTATTATTATTAAATGACTTCAAATGAGCACAGCAGAAACTATACAGTAATTAATTCTAACTGATAGGAGTACTTAAATTACATTCTTGTAATTACAAATTGATAACGAAATATTTAACCAACTGCCATTAGAACAAACAATTCCAAAATAATACCATTCATTTTCGACCCCTGAAACATGTAGTTGTAAAGTTGAGGTTACTCACAGGTCACAATAGTAGTCACTATGGTTTGAATACATGACCACTATGGCATTAATGCATCTGTGTGTGTGCTATAGGATTTGTTTCAAAATAGTTTTGAAATGTTTTAGACTTAGTCAATTTTTTGTAAAGTTTTGAAAACTTTAAAAATAAGACTCACTTTTAGAGACTGACGCTCTACTGGCCGAAATGAATTTACAGGAATCCGGATGAAACCTTTTCTTTTTCTTCTTTTTAACTGCTGTGTGCTGAAACCATCCCTGATATTCCTAAGCAATACAGTAATTTTCAGATAGCCGCATTGACGGCCATAATGAAAGTAAGATTGGCGCCATTTTCATTTTGGACCAACTAGATATCACAAGAATTCTTTTGGTGAAACCCCAACGTTGATATGACTGTCCATTCAGAAGGAGTAGCTACAACAATTGGATGTAATATCAGCACCATTTTCTTTGAGAATCAACTGCATATCATAAGACGTATTTTAGTAAAAACTCCATGTCGATATGTCCATTCATTCAGGAGGAATAGCGATGACACGATTTTCAAGATGGCCGCTACAGCGGCCAAAATGGATGTAATATCAGTACCATGTTCAGCTAGAAGTAACTTGACATCATAAGAATACGTTTAGCGAAAACTCCATGTCGATATGACCATCCATTCAGAAGAAGTAGTAATAACAAGACTTTCAAGATGACCGCCATGATTGACATAGTCTATGTCAGATCGGAATCATTTTCGTTTACACCCAACTAGACATTATAAGTAGTATTCTTGTGAAAACCTCATGACGATTTGACTTTCTGTTTAGAAAGAGAAACGATAATAAGATTTTCAAGATGGATGCCAAGGCGGCCATGTCAAATCGGCACCAGTTTCACTCGGGAGCAATTATACGTGACCTCACAAGAAGTCTTTTAGTGAAAACCCAATGTCAATATGACACCATCAATCCAGGAGGAGTAGCGATAACAATATTGTTTTCAAGATGGCAGCCATGGTGGCCATGGTGGATATCAGCTCGGCACCATTTTCATATAGGACCAACTAGACTTCATAAAAAGTCTTCTGATAAAAACCCCATGCTGATATGACTTTCCGTAAGGTACTAGTAGTGACAGCAAGATTTTCAAGATTGCTATGGCGACCATATTGTATGTGAAATTGGCACCATTTTCATTTAAAACCAGCTAGATGTCATAAGAAGTCCTTCAGTGAAAACACCTTGTTGATATGACCATCCGTTCAGGAGAAGTAACGACAAAAAGATTTTTAATGTAATCGTCTGAATAATTCACGCTGAAAAAAGTATCCATAAACTGCTCCTCAGATGCTCTCGCTACTCTTAAAAAGTATTCATAAACTGCTCCTCAGATGCTCTCGCTACCCTTAAAAAGTATTCATAAACTGCTCCTCAGATGCTCTCGCTACCCTTAAAAAGTATTCATAAACTGCTCCTCAGATGCTCTCCTTACCCTTAAAAAGTATTCATAAACTGCTCCTCAGATGCTCTCGCTACCCTTAAAACTCCACTGCAATCTTTGCTTCTCCACGTAGTTTGCAAATGGTAACAAACATATTCACATTTTTCACTTGAGTCACACAGAGTCTCATTCAAACAACATATTGTAGACTCCAGAATATAAAAAAACTGAAGGTGTTCTTTTGATCTGTTTCAATAATTGGAACGATAAGTTCTGCTGCCTCATGTTATATCTCTTTAATTTTGCAAGTTACAGACATGTCATTTAATTTATACTCACAACAAAAATTAATCTGTCAAAACGCCATAAAAAAAATTATGTTAACATCCAACCTAACAGACATATAGTCAAGGTACTGTACATTATACTTTACATTGTACAATATCATATTCATTATACAACTATGTTTGCCTCCATTTAATTGTACATAATCAATGTACATGTTTATTTCGTTTTGCCTTGAAATGTTCGGTCTTTGATGAATAAGTTTACCTATTTTTTCAGAAAAGCTCAGGTTTTCGTACAAATGAATGTCATCTTTGGAGTAATTTTGCATGTTTTGGGAAAGGACATCGATGAGTTAGTTAACTTGTATCCAGTTCCATATTGTTTACTTAATCGACAAAAATGTGTTTAGAAGAAAACATAGTTCATTCTTTTTAGGAAGATTTATACATACACTACGAAATGTGGTCTTATTTGAACCTTGAATGTGTCGTATGTACTTCTCAGGGCGTTTATATAATGATCTTTTATGGAATATTGACCGACGACGAGCGACATAAATTGAATAATGGCCATTTAAAAGTATGTGAGATCAAAATTCTCAAATAAGAACGCCTACATGACATGTATGACTTGTGCTTTATGTATGGAGGCTCAGATGCGTTTCATTGTGATGTTACCTTGTAACATCGTCAGCCATGTGTTCCATCTCCGCTTGCCCAAAATGTTTGACTTTTTCCTCCTACATAATCGGCAATCTGAATTGAGTGTGATGTAGTTATCAAGCGTACAGTGTTCTCCATGTGGCATTTTACGACCGAATTTCGTTGTGGCCGTGGCATTATCCTACCGAAGGGAGGTAACTCACTGCGATTTGGTTTGGTGTTTTACGGCACAGCAACATAAGCAGGTTATTTAGTGCAGAGGCAATTGGAGTAGAGTGCCTTGCCCAAGGACACACTTCAGAAGCTGACCCGGGCATATCCGACAGTGGGATTCGACCCCGCACCCTTTCGGTTGCGAGTTCGACATGCTAACCACTGCAACACCGCAGTTCCTTAACCCATCGGGACGACTATGTGTATTACTTGGGATCTGCTTTACCGATTCTTGGCGGAAAGCCTGAGTGTCTTCTGATAATGATGACAAATGCCTTAGACTTAGTGTTGAACGAGGAGATATTTGCGTATGTGTATAGAAGCCAATTAAGTCTACCAATGCTCCAATTAATGCAAATGATGCTTTAACTTTCTTATTTGATATAATTATTAAATGGTGTGCTAAACTTTATGTAGTTTTTGAATTATTTTGATTTCTTCCAAACTGCCCTTCAAATCTCTCATATCTTTTGCCACCCATCAAGTTGGCGCTGTGATGTCATCCTATAGCGCGTTTTGCCTGTTTGACCAAACGAACCTGTTCTGGCCAAGATTTCATGGCCAAAAGTAGTTTCCTATTTATGCGCGAAAAAGCTTTCGTTGAACCAGACAGAAATACATATTTATTCTAATTGAAACTCTTTCTGTGTCACGCTTGAAAAGAAAAGAATATGTTTTATTAACTTCGTTCGTTTACGTAATGGTTTAATTACTTTTGTGCGACATGCAATGCGTATGTGTCAAAAATGCCTACTTGCAATGTTTTCATAATTGATTGTAGGGGACGGATACACTTTGGTCGGAATAGTAAAGTCACAAGTCCTCTAAAACGGCCAAGCAAAGATCAAAGAGCAACATGTTCATGGTTAGAGAATCGTCAAGACATAATAACTTGCCGACCGTGAAAGCCCCGATACATGTCAAGTTACCGGTCAAGTTACATCGCTCTGTAAAGTAGTCAACTATGCAGGTAGGGTTATTTATTTACAGCCACGTGATGCGCTATATAACAGGCTGGCGAGTTTGTATTAAGATCAGCGTCATGTACATTGGTTCTGGACAAGGGTGGCGTAACGACGTGGTAACACTGTGGCCAGCAGATGGCCATGGTCAGTTGATTGCGCTGTAGGTTTCAGGCGGAGAGGGCACAGAGTGGCCAAACGGGGAGTGTTGTCCGGCTTAAGGACGGACCATTTCATTTTCTTGGAAGGGGGGATGGCTTGTATTTTCATTTGAAATTGGATTATTTTTGTGTACCTCAAGATAATTTATTTTTTCAATTAATATAATGTATAAAATTAGTTCTTTATTCTACAAATCATAGCAAGAATGTTTTTTCAAGCTATTTATGGACGGGAATTTTCTTTTGTAAAAAATTGTAGCCCCTTCACCCTACCCACCCCTCGACAATTAAATGATCGGCCCCTTACGATGTGTGGGGGTTAGGGTTACTACGCCTTAAGTCTTAAATTGACACAGTATATGTACCAGGTGTGGCGTAGAGTCTGTTTAATGGCAAAGGTATTCTAATCTTAATACAGGGAGACGTGTTAGGACTATACTCACTTAGTTTAAGGATTTATTTCAATATTGTTTTCCTCTTTTTAAAAAAAATAATTAAAAAATCAAAACAAAACAAACAAACAAAGAAAAAAAACACAAAGCATGATCTCTTGGGTGTTATCGTGTGGCTCATGTTAACACCTATCGTCAATTCTCTATTTTTTGCCCAATGAATTATTAGTATCATAATATCTAAATATGAAAACGGCAGACAGACGGACACATGAAATACGTCTTGATCTGCGCCAGATTATTTCTGCCTCGTTTAATATCTCAAAAGAAGGAAACGTAACTTGTCTGGAGACGATGGGTATTGGAAAAGTTTTAAATACTTTGTTATAACATTTTGTTTCTTTGAAACTGTATGTAAATGTAATGCCAATCGATAGACGAAACAACATTATATAAAATTATCTGCAGTGATTTTTGGCTGAATCACGTTATCAAAGATTCGCTGAGGGGCAGACGATTTCAAAGCCGCCATGAGGATGGAGGTGCAGTTTTCCAGTGTATGAACAACATACCAAAAAATGAATACAAAAAATGGCATTTAATAATTGGATAATCATACTGAAAATGTGCGTAGATCGAGGTGCACCAGGAGTACTTTGAGTGGATGCTCTGAAGCACTGTTCACTAATAAATAATTTTGTTGTACAGCGCACTAATATTCGAACTCTGTAAATATCCCTCGTATGCACAACCACAGTGCCGCACGATAGTTTTCATATATAAATCGATATATTAAATATTGCAATTGAACTTTTGCTTTTGAAACAGTTCTGGCTGTGAAAGTTCAAATAAAATCAACGGATAGTGTGTAGCATTTATTGATGGTAATTCTTTTTTTTTATATATATATAAATATTTTTAATGTATGATCCCTTATTCATCTCATATACTCGTGTATATATACAATTAAGGTATATAGATATTCCTCAGTTACTCCAGTAAACTACATAACCCGGGCTCCAAACAGAAATGTTAACCACTGGACTTTCATAATTATACATCAAGTTTAAAAGTAGTTTATTATCTTTTAGCAGAAATTATCCAATTTAAAAAATAAATTTTATGATATGTTGAACATTTTGATCCAACGTACACAATATTTAAATTGACGTCACTGTATTGACATCTGCATTGTACGTTACTATATGCAAATTTACGTTACCTACTCCTTTTGAAAGATTGTGTTGCCCAATGTATGTTTTAAGCCTATTACAACGGCAAAGATAGTAACTTATAAAGTCATAATTTTAGTTACAGAAGCTTGACTACTGTCATGTACGCTACGCCATGTTTGCACTACGTCATATGTATGTCAGGTTGCAGATTCTTGGCCTTACTGGTAACTCTTATACAAGGAAAAGCTTCTTTGAACTCTTTAAGATTCTGCGTCTCTAATGTATTCAGATCCTTGCAAAATAAAAATAATAATTAAGCAAAACAACAAGAAGCAAACAACAAACAGGATTTCATATCAAAGTATCTGGCTTTGACCGATGATGCATATGACAGTAATGCAGATTTAGATAACTGTACAGTACGACATTGACTTTGAAACATGCTTGGAGTGTTAAGAAGTCATAACGTATGCCCTACATTACTTCAGGCAAAGCACAAGAGGATGTACATACAAACGAATGAGCAGTTCAGTTTAAAATAATACAGTAACTTAAATTTGTTTATTAACTCAGTCAAACGAATTACTTATAAGCGAATTTCTTTCTCCTGTATTTCAATGAGGAAAAGAGATCAAATCAAAGGCGCTACTTATGTTCCTTACATATACTTGTGCACACATAATTCAACGTCCACATTAAAAATGTTCAATCTGATTTTGTGACTGGGCATAATATACGGGTACGTACATTTCTTAATATATCGGACCACACGAAGGATTTTGTGATTGCTGGAAATATCAACATTTATTTGATTGATTTCCTTGCACAGAAATTCTGGGCATCATCACTAGCCTCATGTGAGTTAAGTAAAAGACCTGTCTAACCTTTCTATTTGGTAAAATACAACCTCGACTATTGTGATACCCATCACAGGATACACAGATTTTGGTAACATACAACCTCGACTATTGATATACCCATCACAACATACACAGATTTTGGTAAAATACAACCTCGACTATTGTGAAGCCCATCACAAGATACGCAGATTTTGGTAAAATACAACCTCGACAATTGTGACACCTATCACAGGATACACAGATTTTGGTAAAATATACAACCTCGACTATTGTGATGCCTATCACAGGATACCCAGATTTTGGCAAAATACAACCTCGACTAATTTGATGCCTATCACAGGATACGCAGATTTTGGTAAACTACAACCTCGACTAATTTGATGCCTATTACAGGATGCACATATATTGGTAAAATACAACCTCGACAATTGTAATGCCTATCACAGGATACGACTATTGTGATGCTTATCACAGGATACGCAGATTTTCAAACAGTGTGACTATATAGATTTAAAGTTTCTAATCTGCTTAAAATATTTTGCCACTAACGTTTTTTTTTTTTTTTAGCTTGAATCCATGGGGTATTTAGAAATACGTCAACATCAATTTATTTGGGACATTAAAATAGGACATTTTAATGAGAATAAGTGTTCAGTAGATTGATCTGGAACATGAAATGGGGCATTTTGATGATGAGTGGTCAGCAGGTTGATATGGGACATTAAATGGGACATTGTAATGAAGAGTGGTCAGCAGACGCAGAAGGGTGCACATCGCACATCCTACATTTCCGAATCCGTTGGGGGAAATCCAAAGAGTATTAATATATGCGATAAAGATATGTGATAATTCTACAGAAAATTAAGATGAGTAATGACAATAGCTGATAATGCTAAGAAAAGATAAACAAAAGCGATGTAGATAATTGATAATTCTAACGTGGACAAAACTAAGAAGAAAAAAAAAGTCAAACGGATTCGCTTATTAAAGCACTTTACAATACGAGAAATAAGAAAAACGTGTACTCTCCTCGCAACTTTTTAGCTTTGATATTTCGCAAGCAATACACGGTTTTAGCTTTTACCTCCCACTTTGGAAAATATATATTTGCGCTATTAACTCCTGTCGAGACAAACTTAAGCATGCATGTCAGCGCATATATACCGATAAAACATAATGACATACCCCAAATATATAAATACGTTATGGTCTAGGTATATTACGAATCATTTTTACGTAGCAAAATGAAAGCATTGAAAATTCGTCATCGTGGTTTACTTTAGAGTCCAAATGAATTGTTTTTCAAAGTGACTTACCTTAGCAAACGCCTTTGAAATCCTCATTTTTTCTTGTACTCAGTTTGTCCTTTCATAGTTACCCTGTAAATTCCTTCGTCGGTATTCGGAACGTCCTTAATTACACGAAATATAAGCATACATAGAAGAGTGGTACTTAGAGGCTAGGGAAGAAGTCACATAATGAGCTCAGAAAGAAAGGCGATCTGCACCAGTTAAACCATGTATACTATATATTAACACTAGTGTGGTGCAATCACTCTCTCTTTCTCGCTCTCGTTGATGTATGTTCGCAACTTTTCATTCACTGTTATCTGCTCCGCTCGTAAGGTTCAGGCCATGGACCTTGAACTTGTTGCCAAGCGTGAGAACGGTATGAAACAACCGATATAAGGCCTTTCTCCACGCTAGACTAAGCTGAGGTCATTGAACGAGAATGACCTGTTCACTCAAACTGAATCAGTTACCACACTATCTGAATCAGCTCAGTGAAGGACAAAAATACACATAGATTTCTGGAAAAAAAATATATCAATAAACAAGTATTAACTTTCCAAAACCCTTGAAGGCGTCGCTCTGTTTAATTCATTGTTTGGTTAGGAAAGAAAAAATCTTAAGAAAAAAATTAGTGGCAGGAGGCGTATATTACTAGTATCTTATCTATTTGAAACAGGAATCTTGTTTTCATGTTGAGGTATCACACATAACTTTAATTTGTAACTTTATTTCTTCTAGTAGTTTGATTTCGAGGACTTAGGGAATCCATATATTGTGATATATCCGTTTACGGATTGGATAACTTCTCAAATAGAATACGATGCAAAAGTACATAAAGCCTAGATGGAGTCACAAACATGCGCGTTTGGTATTACGCAAGTAATTAAATGCTGTTTTCCTGGTGGCCCTGACAACATGGCTGACAGAAAATAGTACCTAGTTTGATTTTATTTAATCTTTTAGCGTGCCTCAAAGCCTAGAAGTACTTTCACTTTTGATCACTCATTGACATATATTTAAGCACCTTCAATGTGGCACTAGCACCTGAAAGACTAGCAAAATAATGGATGTGATTTGTTGTCAGAGTGAGGTGGAAAATGGTACTTGTAAAATCATGATTGCATGCTTTTTTATGATGGGCAATGAAAAGAGGGTATAACTCTGATTTCTGGTTCAAGTAGTTTTTACATAAAGTCGATGCATATGCTAACAACATATTAGCTTTTCCTGCCGACTATATGCTAACAACATAACTTTTCCTACCGACTAAGTTCATTAAAGTTCTACACAGCATACGTTTGTTCAATTATTTTTATTTTGAAATATCTAGCTGAAGTTACCTTAACTCTCAAAGTCCCTGGTTACACGGATGGTGGGGACTTTAGAGCTAAGGTCAAATGCACAGACATTTTCAGCAGTTGTCAGATCCCGGGGATATAGCACTTGGGTCTATTTCTATGGCATTTCTTCGTCGATTTTTACAAAAAAAAAACCAATAATGTATTCTGCAACTACTTGTATACTTGTATATAGATATACATTTGGTGCAACAGGGCCAGAAACCAACAATTTGAAGCTTTTTTTCTCGATTACAGTCGATTTACGAACCGATCTCGATCCTGTCTCTGTATTTTACCTTGGCTGTAAAATCGCCACCATCAGTACAACCAGAGACTTACAGAACTGTGGCATATAACCTCAGCTAATGATAACACAGTTTAAACTGAAATAATTGCGTGACACCTGTAATCGGACTGCTATTGCCAGTTACCTCCATTACACGTGAAGTGTTCCTAATGACTCACAATTATAGTTATTGCCAAAATTCCCATTGCAGATACTGTGGATTTATTTGAATTTAGAATCAAGAGACAAAGGACTATTTGAAATTTCCGAATGCATCGTAGATTGACATCACAAGGTTTCGTAAATATGCATGCCAGCATATAAGCCTTGTTAGCGTGCACGAAAATTACACATGTAACAATTTAATTCTGAACCGTCCTGCGATTAAAATCTTCTTGGCCAACCAAAACTGATATAACAATAAGAATAAACTCGGTACTTTACAAAAGTTCCAAGAAAGGATGCAAGTGAAATATTGCACGAAACGGAGTTTTTACTGTGCTTACTGTGCTATGAAATCAATTCCAACTGAAGATTGTTCTCTTCTTTTACGCTTATAATTTAATACAAATTTGAAGGTCTGTACTAGGATTGAACCAGCAGGACGTTCTGTCGAATGCTATGTCTCGCCTGCTTCGTTGCTACAGTATATAATCCATAAACTTGACATAGCCAGTTTAGCACGAAAAATAGATCATTGTAACCACAATTTATTTGTTTTGGGTGCTAATACAAGTGGTAAAAGTGAATGCACACATAAAGTTTCATGACCATACATGCAACAGTGTCTAGAAAACTGTGCTACATGCAAATGCAAAGAATGATAATATTCAGTGAAGCATGACAAGTACATGTATGCCACTTCTACCTACATGTATCTTCTGCCTCATCTTCGCTTGCTAAGGGTCGTCGATCCACTTCGTTTCGCATCTACATCGACAGTTTTTCGCACATGCGAGACAATGAAGTCCGATGTATCTACTACCTACACATTTAAGAGTGTCTGGGTCACTTGCCAAAGTAATGATGATCGTTGGATATATCTAACTACAATATGTCTGCAAAGTCTATTTTGTCACGTGTCGCGCGTAATTTTAACTGCTAACGATAATTATGAAAATGTACATAAATCTGTTTTGAGTCTACCCCCCCCCCCATAGCCAGGTAAAGAGTCTGACGTACAAGCGCAGACACTATAATATCCATGTATGATTTAAGAAGGATGCCCATGGAGCTGATAAGATGAATTTATTTGAAGCACAATTATTGTTATTTCACGCATTTTGTTTTAAAACTGCCGTTACGCACGATTTTACCCCCCCCCCCCTTTCCTAAACTGTTCACGGCACAGCAAGCGGAAAAGGAACATGATATGTTACGGAATTATATATCATTTTTCTTTTAATAATGGTGTAGTTTATTAGTTTATGATCTCTGTTCTTAGTCTAACAGCTGTCGTCTTGTCGTGAGTACACATACGGTAGGCTCGATCTATATTTCCCTAAAGCTTTAGTCATATCACGTGGTTTTAGCGCGCGTGAAGATTTGAACTTCTGACCTAGATTCTACGATTCTTCAGTGTCTATACGTTTTTTACTGTTTATAAACATTGGTACGTTGGTACTTTAGAGATGTCACGCATAACCTAATTTCTGATTGGTTTGGAGAGGGTTGTAATATTTCGTAATGCCCAGTTGTTTATCAAAGAAGTAATGGGTTTTATGTTGTTTCTCCGTAGTGGGAGACTATATTATAGAATTAATAGTAGCATTCTGGCATTCTTCATAGTTACACTGGATTGAGAGTTCATAAACGAATTTAATTCATTTTGTGTGTGGGATATTCTACTTTGGAGATCTATTTATTTTAATACAGTGCATTCTGGATTAGTACTGTTTCTTCAACCTTAATAATTATACAGCTCCGTGGAATTATTGGAAACATTTCTAGAACTTGTGATATTCCATATTCGTAAGGATTACTTGGATATAACTTATTCTTATCAACACATTAGTACAGTGAAGGTTACTTCATTCGGAACATACTACATTCTGAATATTTGGATTGACTTCTGGATCAGTGAACTTTAAAACAATTTAGGACTTTTTAGGATATTCTATACTGTAAGTTATTTTAATTCTTTCACTTTGATTGTTTGTTGAAATATTTTAATATTTTAGGAATTAAAGATTTGTATTTTAAATCTTGAAAGCTTGTTTGAGTCTTTTCTTTTGTTACATTACCCCTAGTCGTAACAGATATCATCGATATAAAGAAAATATATTTAGTGTCATATACAAAGTTCTCTTTCGATGGTGAGTGTCAGGTACACAATTTCCTGTTGTAGTCACACTTCGTCTTACTTCTAGATTTTAAGGGCTATTGGTAATGCACAATTCACTGCAGGTGGGTTGGGGGATGGTACTCTGATTGTGAAGAAATGGCTAAAAATTATGATAATAGTGACGTCCCATTTTTTCAGTTAAGTATCCTGTAACATTTAGCAGTGAGTGTGTGAAAGAATAGCTTATAATAAAAACAATTCCATACCTTTTTGTCCACAGATTGTGATGCATTGTACAGCAATATGGAGTATGTATGCAGTGAAAAAGAAATGTCACTAACACTTATGAATAATTCATTTAGTGGAAAGGAGCAGTGGATTTTGTATAAAAACTTGCAGAAATTGAACATGAGCTGTTTTTCTGCACAAACTGTTGGCAAATAAAATGGAGTTTTGTCAGTCGTGAACAGCCTTCACAGCAGTTTATAAAAAAGGCCGGGATGCCTGCAGTAGCCATAAGCAGTATTTTATGATGAAGACAATGACACAATTGTACATATATTTTGGTAATAATATTAATGACAAAATTTTCAGCCCCAAACATTATGATGCTCCCCCAAATTAACAGTCTGGAGTATTTTCATATTCTTCTTTCACATGTATTTCTATATTTACGCGTGGCATATTCGAGACCAAAGAATTCACTGTAGAAAAGCACATGGATATATACATGTATACATGTCCTATTCACCATCAATAAGCATGTTGCGCTGTACTTAGTTAAAAATTCACGATCATTGACAACCGTAACATCTAACGGAATTGAACGAAGTACCTTCTTCTAAAGCATGAAACTGCTCATATACCTTACCTGATCGGTTTGTAATTTTATTAAATTTTTTCTCTTTTTCTTAATTTCAACTAGACACCGGCTTTAGGCGAAGTGCCTTCTCACACACTAGCGGAAACACATACAACAACTACAACCGTTCTCATACTTACAAGCAAATTAAATATATATATATTTAGGACAATTAGCTAATGTCAAGTACTTTTCATTGTCTTTAGACGGGTATTAAGAACGAAGGACTGATAATACGTGAAGATACAAATTTCAGCGGATTAATATTTACTGAACCACATGCGGTGAAATAAGAGGGATAAAGAAGTAAAATGTAAACACGCAAATAAGTCATTTCGTAGTATGTATTTCAGGAATGTTTAGGCATTTTCCTCGCTATTAACAGTACAGTCCACAACTGTACTTTCAATATGGGTTACAGGTATGCGTAAAATATGACTGTCAGTCATGGGACCGAGTTGACTGGAAGAAGACCAAAATGGCAGCCCCCATTACATAGCATCGTGACGTTTGACACATGCATTGTATGAAAGGCTTAGTGTATATGAAAAATGTAACCTCGTTGCATCTAGCTTAGTCTTCGTGCAACACGATAATGACAATGCAATAGCTCAATACTATCTCAATGCCGTGATCTATTGAGCGTAAAATGCAATTTCAAAGTGCCTTTTTAGCTCTTATAACTATATTTTCCGCAAAACAGATTGTACCTGCACATTTAAATTACAGTTTTTTAAGTTGATACTTTATAACATTTCACTTATTGCATACTATAAGCGATATATGGCTATACCACACCCACCCACCCTGTTAAGCCTATTCGCATTACCAATAGCCCTTACAAACAGTCAAATAATGTCGGGCACACTGTTCTATTTACAGCGGGTACACCAGTCTTCTATTATGTTAAACCTTTTTTGTAAGCGCTGAGAAAGACAGTCCAAGAAGGATGTACTGTTTTATTTTAAGAAATAAAAACAGCCCCAAAATACCTGTATGTAACAAGAATAAGATTGGTACTTTAGAAAAGTACCAAGAGAGGACGCAAGAATAATGGCATGTAAAAGAGTTGTAACTGAGGTAAAAATATATGAAATGTGTGAAAAGGAAGGGATTTAGTTTTTTGTTTGCTGCAAATAATTTTTTGCTGCATGGTTTGTTTTGAAGAGTATTACTGGAACACATTATTTTGGAATATGAAGTAATGGCGTTGTTTGGTATTGGAAAGAAAAGTTTTATACTTGGTGGCACATACGAGAAAGTTTTATAATCGCATATACAAAAGTATGATAGAAGTAAAAGGAAAAATGTAATTACAGAAGGGATAGGTAACTGTTTCCTGTGTTGCTTTGTAAGTGTATACATATTATATAAGGAACACAGTGATCAAATGAAGCTTAATGGAAGAACTTAATATGTACATAAGCATAAATAATAATAGGAGGCGAAGATGAAATATAAATATGTTTATTAAGTATGAAAGTTTTTAACTGGAATGTAGGGTTCTGACATCAGATTTCACAATTTTAGCATTTCTCAATACTAAAGGAGTTATGGTTGTCACATGTTTAAAAGTCATGGTCAATCAAACTGATATATCTTATCACAAAACTTGTTTCTGAGGTCCAAGATATGAAAATAAAGTTATAACAGTCAGCAAATTTCATGAACAGAAGGTTAATCCAAATATGCTGAAAGGAAAAGCTAGTGGCCCAAAATTCACAAAGTATGTAACATCCTATACTCATGCAGTAAATACAATTGTAATTAGCATCACCAGCATCACAAAAAATTGAACCAGACCTGCCTCTGTCCTCTTGGTTTTAATTAACATCATGTTTTGATTATATTTGATAAACACCGTAACTTCCAGTATTTCCAAAACTGTCGATTATATGAGACCTTTTAAATTGTTTTCCAGTTGCAGATGCATATCTCTCAGGGGAAGAATGTGACGAGTCGAATATTCTTTGCAAGTTTGTTAGTTAGAGTTAGACTGTGCGCCTATTTAAATATGGCCCCAAATACAGCTACGAGTGATGTATGCAACTATCAAGCTGTCATCCGGAAATGACATGGATGTTACTTTATAATCTTAAACGCATATGCAAATAATTAAAGAACTTTTGGTATTGATTTTCAAGTGTTCTTAAACCATGAAAGTATGCTGTATTATTGCAGTTGCGTATCTCTGAGTTAGAAATCAATGGCCTGCAGAACAAAGAATATTCTGACTATTGATTAGCACCGAGGGGCCATAACAGCCACTGGACAGAAACAGTTTCCGCATGATGCATTTTTATTTTTAAATACAATACAAGTGGTGATTATTGTACATAGGGGTTATTCACAAGCCAAGAAAATGCAATTCATTTTAATTAATTGAATGCTGACATTATCTGACGCTATTATAAAAATGTGTGCCCAACTATACCTTTTGAAGGTAACAGCAGTTTGTGAACCAGTCAAAAGCATGAAAACTTATATAGGTCAATACTTGTATAAAGTGATGTACCTGATAATCATACAAACTGTCCGATAAGCTTATGTTGAAAGTACAGTATGGGCAATATTTCTAATGGGGTGAGAGGGGGTCATCATGCCGGACAGGCTACTTATACATAAAATACACACTGAGATATTAGTTGATCTGTTTAATTGATAATAAAGTTTTGAACCATATGGTAAATTTAATGGCATCTTACCCGTTCTAATCTTGTGTACTTACTGTTCGTCATACGTATCGTATTAAAATACGGATTTTCTAAAGATGCAGATATGGAATAGTGTCTCTACCGTGTTTTAAACTATAATGTATTCAGTTTTGAAGAACGAATGAGAAAGTATGTGTTTTCAATGAAGACACGAATATCTAATAGTAAGAATTGCATCTTGAAATCTTTGTGGAACTATAATATTCGTTTAAATTCTCAGATTATAAATAGATGGAACAAATCACCTTTTTAATGTCTTACATAATTTTGTTCTAAACAATGACAGACACACTCTGTACTTACAGATGGGTCTCTATATTTGTACATAAGACACCTATGAACTTTTATGTTTAAATACTTTTATATTTTATATTTTAATTTAGATGTATGGACCATGCAGTCTGAAATAAAGAATTCTTATCTTATCTTATACCAGACACACTGGCACATTGGGCACGCCTGTTAATTGACAGTTGTAAATCTATACATTCCAAATTAACCTCGCTAATGATTACATGTTCTTATCTTATATGTGTTTTAAATACTTGGTAAAGCAAAATGTAGCGTTTGATGCCTGTGTATACATATATTAAAATCAGGAGTCCAACCGTACTCTGTTGGTACCATTACTTTCAGCTCAGTATTTGGTATACTCATGTTGAACATTTACTCACTTGGTCTTGTATTTATCTGTGAAATTCAAGAAGAACTCCAGTATCCTATTATTTTGATGTAATTATTTACCTAGGTGGGTTACTTACAGATTATTTTTTCTTTGCAGCGAGCTTATCAGAACAAATTATTTACGCGAAGGAGTGATAGGTTAAATTAGAAAATTAGAAAACATTCTGTTTTTATATTTTGGCAAAATACCTGTATTTAAAGTGTTTCGTTCATGTCAAGTTAATAACAAAACGATCGTCGTTTCCAATAATTGTAAAACTTCAATAGCATCTTGACATGCAACCGCGTGGTCTACATGCAAATTAAGTGCTTTGGTTTCGTCCATTTCTTCAGTGGCTGTCTAGATTTTCGCGCCAATTTCTGGCATAAACATAAACACGAGTTATGGCTGTATACACTGTTCTTCACCGACACTTTCCACATGGCTTGAAAGAAGTAGAAAAACAGTTGCTATAAAGGAAGTCGTCTTCTCCGGGGGATCCAATAAATAAGAAGAACTTGTATCAGCGCACACCGCTTCCGTTGCCGGGTAAAGTTTTACTTTCAGTATGAACTAATCTCCACATCTTACTAGATGCAGTACTGCGCAATCTCAGCAGTTCGCATTCAGCGAAGAAAGCTGAAGGAATTCTGGTTGTTTTACACTCTGGGAGATGAACCATTGCCAATCTGTCGGCTACATTACTCAGTTTACTGGGTGTGTGACGGGTACAATGTAAAATCATTACAAAATATATTTTTGTGTACGGCTGACAAAGACAGACCTGCAAGGAAGTACTCTTCTACTTAAACAAATACAAACAGCCCAAAAACACCCGGATGCTAAAAAAAAATCTAATAAAGAGGATGCTCTAGCGTCCTCTAATAAATCAAATCTGACAAAGAGGACGTTCCTCTAAAAATCCCGCATGCACCGCCTACACTGACCAAAGACAATAATTTTGTTCTACACTATGTCAGTGTGTGGCTTCAACCAATCCTATTTGGATTTCTGGTAAATGTTCATCCTTCTTAAATTAATATACTCCGTGCATTCACGCAAGGCAATAAATAAATAAATAAAAGAAGAAGAAAAATCAGTTCAAAACATGTACACAGACTTTTCTGAAATGTCATCAAGAAACACAAAAATCAGCGCTCAGTATTAAACTGTGAGAATTGTGTGTACTGATTTTGGCATTCTACCAAGAAGTTCCAATACGCATAAGCTCCAACAAAGTTACAAAGGTCGGTGATGCCAACATTACGAGGGTATTTCCTCGACAATCTGCAAAATGTACTTCTGTCTGAAGTTAACACGACTGTCAGCATCGTTAGAACATAGTACCCATGCACTCAAGAACATGATTTTGTGTTTTAGTCTTGATTGTATTAATATTCAATACAACAATGGTTTCTAGAGCAGCATTTCCTTCAAATGTTTACTTAGTGCTTGAACTAATTCTGAATGCCGAAAAATAATTCTACAACGGTCATAATGAAAGTTTGCAAAAATGTAAATTAGAAAGGAAATGTTTGATAAATGAATGTGATAAATGAATATAGTCGATCTGCCCCATAATTGTTGACATAATGATGTGATGACACAGAATCTTTAAAATGTTGCCAATTGTTGACTATGCTGTTGTAAAGATTACACAGACCTAAATACAAAACATAGCTGGACGTAAGACATACGTACGTAGGCCGGCCGGCCGGACGGACACAGGTAAAACTACACAGAGCTACACATTCATGTCTGGGACACTAGATTATAAATTGATCTGGTGTCATAAATTCAATCAGATCATATTTACAAAGATCAAATTTGCAACAATATAAATAAAGATGTGCTTTTCTTCCCAAACATAGAAAAATATGGAAGTTTTACTTTGGAATCAACAATGATGCATCATACATCCAAAACAGTAAGCAAAAAACAACATTTTATATATAACATTTTAAAAGTCTTTTCAATGCATTCCCTACATCAAATTAACAAAAGCAATAACTGGGATATCTGTGTCCACAGAATATATATATATATATATATATATATATATATATATATATATATATATATATATATATATATATATATATACAGAGAGAGAGATAGATAGATATGGGTTACGTTGGGTGGGTGTGTTCAAACATGCTTTATTAAATTCAACATAGCAGAATCAGACAATTAGGGTTTGTTGGCAAAAGTATCCTTGATTCCGTAATAAACTTTGCAGACAAGAAAAAAATATTTTTAAAACAGGTTTTGACAAGATAAGATGTGCACCTTCTTAATAGTGAGGACATGCGATAAAGCAGTTTTAACGGTGTTATTAAAAAATCATTTCTGGTGTCAGGTATAACATTTTTGGCGATTGGAGCTCGGGGTAAATTGTTCTATGCATCCGAAAACCAAATTTTATTTCGAGATTGAAATTAATTTGAATTTTCATCAGTAATGTTTTGTCAGTATATTTTAGTTTCTAGCGAAATTTATTATATCTAGATCGAAATTACGAAATTAAAAGTCAAGTCGCCAAAAGCTGCATTCTGAGTTAAATTTTCATGTTATCTTTGGACCTGTTGAGTTCAGTTTGGGTGATCCAAAAGTACAGAATTTGTTTAGTAAACAGAATCATGTAAAAGCGCATGCGTCGGATTCATCAGTGATTGCATATGCCTGAAACATTGTTGCTGATAGTTGTAAGTAACATCAAATATGTGGGTTATTTAATTATCACATTATATTATATACTCTTTACAAGCACTTTTTTTACAAAATATTTACCTTTGATATTTTACCTAATATGGGGTCAATGTGTACTATTCGTCCGAAGGTTTTATCTTACTGAAGACATAAGCAATTATTGTTTTTACCTTGACTGCTTTAACCTCCTAGTTTTTACTCAGGAGAATATAGCCATGATTGTGCTTATGTGCCTTTAAACACATACATACATTATTATAATTTATATTTTCTTCAAAATAAAGCCTCGAATTCCAATGTCAGGTTGAAATGTTAGTGCTACATGGTACACTTCTGACCACTGAATCACGAATAAATAAGAAGAGGAAGAGAGAAAAATGCACTAACTTGCAATGTGTCATATTCTTTATGGATTTTTATATCAATAAACAAAATATGTTGATTTCACCAAATAAATACTGCACCTATAGCTACCAGATATCCAATGCTCGAACGTCTAGTTACTAATTTAGTTCTTTTTTTTTTCTTACCAAGAACGATCAAACACTCGAATTCCATACCACAACTATTAAGCACGACTGCAGAATCTTCGGAAACCCCTGAGAGATACCTTTTCAAAATTAGTACACTAATTTTTTCTAAGCCATTCTGTTGTTGTTGTTTTGTTTTGTTTTTTTGCTGTCAAAGAGTGGTGCGTCATTGTAATGTTGCACCAAACTGATCAAGCTCAAGGACATGATTATGACATTGAGTGAAAGGCCATGATGAAAAGAACGATTTTATAAAAAAAAAGTCAATTAATGTCACCACGCTATCAAATTCACAGCACAATGTATAATATCAATCACGTTTTTCGGGACACTTCCAAAAGGTGGTGATGGTGATGGTGTGGGGGGCAATCTTCAACTACTGTCCGCTAACCTGGCACATCAGCAGTCCCACTAATATGAACTTGAAAAATTCCATGAAAGAGCTCCAAGATTTGTCTTTAATGATTTCAAGAAACAATACTCTGAACTCTTGGATTTGGCAAATGTATCAACTCTCCATATCCGAAGGATGAAGACCATGGCGCTTGAAGTTTTCAAAATTTTTAACAAGAACGGTCCAACATACTTAAATGATCTTGTAGTTTTAAGAAAAACATCTTATACTCTTTTGGGCATGTAAACACCGCGGAAATTCCAAATGTAAGAACATCTATGTATGGGCTACAATCATTTAGGTATGCACGAACTAAACTCTAGAATTATCTCCCTAATAATTTTCGAACAAAGTAAGATATGAACAATTTTAAATCCCTTTTAAAAGCCTGGTCTGTGAGCATATCTTCCCGCTTTTGTTGTCATTGTCCCTTGGAACGGGGGTGGCACGATTTACCCAAATATACCCAAATACACCCAAATACTGCCCAAATATACCCAAATACACCCAAATACTGCCCAAATATACCCAAATACTGCCCAAATACTCCCAAACACTACCCAAATACTCCCAAATACTGTCCAGAGACAAGCACGTGATACATTTACTACTAAATAAATTTTTAAACTCATTGCCAAGTTAAGTTCTGGGTTAAAATGAAATACGTTAAATTACTAAAGCAACTAGAAATTCGTTGTACGAAACGTAACGAACATCTCCAATTACCATTTGCTCGGAAATTATCGAAAGAGTCAGGGACGACATATATATGTCCCTAATTTGCATACTTAATTGCAGATATCTATGTTCTAGAAGATTGTTAATTTTTATTTGTGGACACACCTTCGACATTTAGATATAATTAGCTATTGGCCTCGAGTGTGTCCCCCTCCCCCTCCATGGCTCTTTGTCCAAAACATTCAAAGGCTTTTATGTGTTCGTGTTCCCACCCTCTGATGTTTATGTGTTGTTTTTTCCGTAAAGAATAAAAAAGAAGTTTGAAAAGTAAATGTATTTATATGATCGTTTTTGTTGCGGTGGCTTCTCTTAATTTGCTACTTTCTTGGATGAATCGTTCTCTGAGGTTACTGTATGTACAGGCCCCTTATTTCCTCCTCTCCCAATACATGATAGCTTTATTATATAAAATTAATAACTTGTTATATGTTTTGTACTATCACCCACTGACATATTTGTCTGTGGATAATTACATAAGATAATCCCTAGTTCCAGGGATCGTGGCCAGCGATCTTCCTACTGTCCATGTTTGCTATGTATATGCTATAATGTTTTGTCTGCTATATAGTTTCTGTGTCTGCACTGGCCTTTGTGTAGTCAAATTTATTCTTTTGGTAAATTGGTGTTTATTTCTCCTAGAAAAGATATATACTCTAATGATTAATATATATATATATATATATATATATATATATATATATATATATATATGTGTGTGTGTGTGTGTTGTGTGTGTGTGTGTGTGTGTGTGTGTGTGTGTGTGTGTGTGTGTGTGTGTGTGTGTGTGTGCATACATCGTTACCTTTGGCTTCAATCCTTGGATGCATGCATATGTATATAAATATACTGCCAAATATACCCAAATACTTCCGACGACCTCCCAAAAAGTATATTTAAATGCAACTAAAACATGCCGATACTATCCAAATGCTCTAAAATATATTTAAATATACCCAAATATACCCGGATGTTTCTATCGTATCTTACAACTTCAGTCTTTATTTTCATAGGCCTGATAATTATTTCTTTATTTGCGTCAATTCAAGTTGTATTTTCCGCTGCTGAGTTTGTTCGGCAGTTTGTTTCGTTCCATTTTATGCAATCTCCGACAATTTAAATAACTTTAATTCGTCCTAATTATTGCGTGTTACTTGTTAATGTTGGCCATTTCTAATACCTAAAATAAACTTGTTAACTTAATTGCTCAAGGGTGGAATTATCAAATCTTTCCGTTATTCAAATCGTCATGTGAAGTCATTATCTGATAATTGACAGTCATGGGCTGAATTAATGACATCATCCTTGGTTCTTTCGAGTTCTCTGTCGCAACGGATAAGCAATTGTATTGTGAAAGGCACAATACTGCGCCTTTTTGGTAACTTTTGATGCTGTTAAGGTGATTACATTCATATACAGGTGTAAATGCAAAGTCAAATTAGAATTAAAATATTGTTATGTTTTATCTTTTATTAAAGTGGCGAAATACATTAAAATAGCAATTATTTCCCAGATACAGATGTATCTGTCATACAACTAGCAATAAAAGCAGTTACAACCTTATATAATTTATTTCACAATGCATTAATTAATTAGGTACATGTACATGTTAGAAAATGTTTATTAACTATCGGTGCTTTATATCTGTTGTCCGTTCAGCTCTTGGTCTTTTCCGTTGGCCCGGTTTTCGTCCGGCAGTTTGTTTCGGTCGCTTGCACTTGTATGTTCCATCTGATGAATGGACATAGCTGGACTCCGCTACTGTGGCGATCGGAGCAGCAAGAAATTTCTTGTAAATTTTTTCCTTCTCCGTTACACTCTTTGAGTGCCAGGCTTGTTTGCCCAAAAGAAAAGAAAGAGACTGACCAAAAAGCCTGTAGTTGCCAGCACCATACAAAGCTCGACGTAGGTCTATGATCTGCGTTTTTGTAACAGAAGACAATCTGTCTACAAGTTCTGGGAGCTTTAGCTGTTTCCACTCAGTGGCTTGTTTTAAGCGATTGTTCAGGGACTCTGCATTGTTATTGGTCCATAGCTTAGAAATGATATTTGCTTTTAATGGTTGGTAAACATGTTTTAAAATTTTACCTTTGAAATGTGTTTCATAATAAGTTTTAAATCTCGGATATTTATCGAAATAGACAGAGAGGTTGTCTTCTCGCTTTGAAAACTCGAGGTTGTCTTTACTAAAAACTAATCCGTATTTGTCTTCGCTGAAGATTTTATTTATAATCTTCTCCCTCTCTTTATCATCAGAACCAGTTTTTTGAAGAAAATGCCTAATGTTATCTTTCAGATGTTTTGTACACAGCAGATAATTTGCTTTGGGGAAATTGTTTGTTAAAGAATTTCTTATTGCTTTCTCATCATCGGTTCCAAATGTCAAATTTTGTGAGTCTAGTTTTTCTCTAACATGGGAAAAGAAATGGTGATAAGTACGCTGTTCACCATCCCAGTGAAGACAAAGAGGTCCTAGAAAAATTGGATATTGGTTAGATTTTCTGCTAACCATGCTTCTGTTCTTATAACACATTGTTGTTACAAACACTTTACCAAGATTAAACGTTCTGTCGATGCCGATCACACTGCCTTCCTCCCCCAAAGAGTTTTTTTTAAAGTCTAATATTTGATCGTCAGTGTACAAAATTATAATTGGTTGTTTGCCTTTCGTCATTGTAACACCCTGGACGAAAGGGTTGTCATGTAGCTCTCCGATTATTTGCAATATCTTGTCCGCAATATTGTTTCCAGGCACCCTCTGAGGTATTTTCTTTTTCTTTTCTCTGTGGATTTTATCCTGGAGTTGGCGACCTGATTTAGGGGCCATGAAACTGTCATCATCAGCCATCTTGCTTACCACTTCCGTCGCCTTCTTCCTCCCTACATTTTCGTATGCCACTTGGAGGATACGTGGATCCGTTCTTGTGTATGATTCACCACTTTTTAATTTACCATGCGGATGATTTGAATTTGATTTCTTTACACCTAAATACTCAATCACTGCGAGGGTTTTTAAATGGCTAAGCCATTCGGGTGCTTCAGTTACAGTAGTAACTCTCTTCCTGTAGCTCTCGTCATTTTCCAAGAACCTGTTTCCTGGATTTTCCTAAACTTGTTGGCGCTCGGTACTCAGGGATACAATGGCAAGGGACTGGTCTTTTTCTTTGGTAAAAGAGATATCTGCTTCATTATCACTGTCCGCATCAGTTAAATCTTGAAGATTATCGAAGTTGTTCGATGACGACAAGTCACTTTCCAGTGATATTAATGATACATTAGAGCAACACCTTTTGGGGGGTAAACTCCCTGTAGATGCCACTGAAGTGGAAGATGAAAGTCTGCGTTTGTGGCTAACACCATATTCAACAGTATTGTCATCCGTTGATGGATACGCTAACATATGTACCACATGAATAACAGCTGCGAAGTGGTTGACGGCGTACCACTATCCCGGTCCTGGTGTTGGTACGTCTCCATTCTTGTTCCAAAGGATTGCTAGCTGCCGTCTGTTCTCAAAATCTCCAGATGGTTGGAATTCGGTGTTCAAAGTTTTGTAGGCGATATCGTTTGTCCCATTTGCGTATGGGTATATCACTCTTATTTTCATGTTAACCGCATCTGCCAAAGCTATAATTGTCCACGCATTGGAGAATTTTCCGATGACGGCAGAGTCCAGACAAGACTGTGCGTAACTGCTAGAAAGCAGTTGTATTTGAGATCTCTGTGGATGCAGCATGTATTGTTCCCAGCTTGTAACAAGTTTTATACACGTGTGGTACCTTAGTTTCACTGACATGGTTTCGTTACCACAAAGCAAGATAGAGACGGCATTAAAGAGGCAGTCTCTATCACCGCTTGTCGTCAGAGGGATTCCATTTATGTGGTCGATGTAATTGACCATCACCTCAGCAGCGACTGGATCAACGTCTGGCAAATAAGACGTTGGCTCTTCTGGAATTTGTAATTTCACTTTGAACATTAGCTATCGCTGAACAGCCTCTTTTAGTTTCTCTATGTTCTTTGATGCAGCCGGCTAGAGAGAAAAGAAAACCGCATTAAAATAGTCTATTAATACAGGAATTAATGCAGATTTTGAGTTTGTTAAGGCATTGGTAATATGCAAATAACGCGCATAGACAGGTAAAGCCGGCACAGACAATTTAAAATGACAACAGTGTCTTCGTTGTTTGCTGTAAATACCTATTTGCACCGAACATTGTAATGAATTATGTTAAATATTCAATAAAGCAGTTTGTCAAAACAATTGAATATCATCATTTGTAAAGTATTTTATGTCATTTAAAACATCAGCAGAAAGTTTCTTGTGAGTATATATTTTATATGTACATATGGTAAGTACTAGAAAAACTAAATGCGCAAAGGCGGCTCAGAGACGTTATATACTTACAATACTAAATACAATATACTCGTTGAAAAGCCACGATGTTGACTCTAAAACTCTTGGGACGGGCAGCGCACATTTGTGGACTGATTTGTATATAAATTGTATATGTATCGTATGTAGATGCAAAGAATAGAAAATTAAACTAAATCTATTATACCTTTTTATCTCTTTATTTTTTTTCATGTTAGTTCTATGTATAAATGTTAAAAGAAAAAAATTAAAGCGATTTTAATCTTTTTTTTTTTCTTCATTTTGTTTATATGTAAATATTAAAAGAGTTTTGATATTCTGTATCAATTTATTCATTTGTCATCTCTTTATACTTGCACATCTTAAAATGTGGATTCATGTATTAATAGCTCAATAATATGCATTGGGAAATCAAAAGTACTTTCCTGCATGTAAAACCGATAGGTATTAAATTCAAAATTGTGGGACTTAAAAAGCATGGTCCACGTACCTAGTCACGGGTAGAAAAATGTGTAGCAAATTCTTAACAAGCTTTACTAAGGAAAATACTCCAGTACAATACTTTCAAATATCCTTTTTGAATTTTCTTTGGGTGTGTATGTGTTTACTTTTATGACCGATATTACTCTAATTGATCATATCTTTCTTTCAGATTTAGAATCGATTATCTCCATTATTATTAAATGAGATAAAATATGTAACAAATAATGATAAGCAGATTCAAATTTTTGTTTGACAAAAGACACTTTTTAAATATTAACACTAATTTAATACAACGGTGAGTGGAAATAGACATTGAAAAAAATGGGCAATATAACAGTATGGTAATACAATAATTTTAAAACAGTATTCTCACAGAAAGTGCTATACGATATACACATGTGAATGAATTTATGCCCCATCAGATGTGAAGACTGTAAATTACATAATGTTATAAACTTCAACTGGTGCGATTAATTTGCAATGTCGTGTGACCAGGTTGTATCATAATTATATCACATTTATGTTGTTTTAAAGAAATCTAAATATTAGACAAATTAAATTATTAAAATTCGTGCATAGGTTGCATTTGTTCTAAGATAAAATGGTCATTTAATCGGTTGGAAATCCATGATGCTGCACGATACACACATAATTAGGGGTCTATAACAAAAATGCTTTGAGAAAAGAAAGTAGTCTTTGCGTGTGCAAACCTAAGTAATTTAATTATTACAAATTTTAAAGTAAATGCTGATACTTACATTCTGCAGACGATGCATGACCATCAGGTAGTCAAACTCATTACAGTCCAATGTACGACACGAAACGCACACGTATTCCAGATCAATGTTTCCCCACATTTTCAATTCATCGTCCGAGATTTCTTGGCATTTGTTATGATACCAGTTCTTACACAATGAACATTTAACACAGTCATTTGAACAATTTGATTTGCATGCACCACATGGAAACCTGGCTCCGCGTTTTTTACTGAAATTAGCCATGATTCACTTAAAAATCAACAATACAGAATAAATAAAACAAGAAATGTGCAGTATTCAAGCTTTGTTTCAAAATGAGAGACGAGGTGATGAAACTTTAAGATTATAAAACATGCATTTGATTGCTTGTAATTAACAGTAATGTTTTTTTTCAGACTGTCTAGCAGTTTATTAATGATAAATAATACAAAACTTGAAACTCGTCCTATTTACAAAGAAAACATGCTGGCAATTGTCAGTACTCAATATGAAGTCGAACACAATTCGAGGCTGATTTTAGCAGGTTGCTGGTGAACAAATATTAATTGAGTAAATGAGAGCTTTCCTCTTGATCACCTTTATTGGCATTTTCTTTCTTTGGTTTCTTTTTTGTAATCGTCGACAAGAAGCACTTGCGTTTGCTGATCCTGTTCGGCAATTCCTTTCATTTCATTGTATGCGATTGCCGACAATTTACCTGTTATTGTTCACATTTTCTAATATTTATAATTAATTCCTGCCCAAGGGCCGAGTTATCTTTCTGCTATTGAACTCGTACCAAGAGGTCATTATTCAATAATTGCAGGTAAAAGAAAACATTAAGAATGTTCTAATGTGTTCTAAATTGCACGTATGTAACAGTGCAGTTTTTTATTTTTGCATTTTGTTCATTAGATCACATAATTATTTTATTTGTTTTTTATCAGTAAACAGTCGGAACGGATCCTCATAACGTGAAATTTATTTTGGCTGAATAGAAATTTTGTTGAACATGTGGCTCTGATTTGGTATATAAATATAACAGGGAAAAGAGACAGTAATAAGAGAGTAAATTCTAAGAATCAGTTGGAAAAGATCAGACACCAAGTTATAATTAGATTCGTTAGCTATATCAACATTGGTGCTGAATTGGATTTCTCCTTAGCATTTTTCTATATACATATGCATGCATCCAAAGATTAAAGCCAAAGGTAACGATTTTTGCATATGTATCATATATATATATATATATATATATATATATATATATATATATATATATATATATATATATATATATATATATATATATATATATCACATTTTATGTGTTGTTGTTTTTTATTTTATCATTTAACATTATATATCTCTGTGTGTGTGTGTGGATCGTCAGAGTCTATATTTTTTTAGCAGAAATAAACATCAAGTAACTACAAGAAAAAATTTGACCACACAAAGGCCAGTCCAGACAAAGAAACTATTTAGCAGACAAAACATTATAGCATATACATAGCGAAAATCGTTGGCCACGACCACTGGAAATAAGGATTATCTTATGTAATTATTCACAGACAAATATGTCAATGGGTGATAGTACAAAACATATAACAAGTTATTAATATTAAAGAATAAAGCTATCAAGTATTGGGAGAGGGGGAAATAAGGGGCCTGTATATACAGGAACCTCAGAGAACGATTCATCCAAGAAAGTAGCAAATTAAGAGAAACCACCGCAACAAAAACGATCATATAAATACATTTTCTTTTCAAAATTCTTTGTGATTTTCTACGGAAAAAACAACACATAAATATCAGAGGGTGGGAACATGAACACATAAAAGTCTTTGAATGTTTCGAACAAAGAGCCATGGGTGGGGGGGACACACTCGAGGCCAATAGCTAATTATATCTAAATGTCGAAGGTGTGCCACAAATAAAAATTAACAATCTTCTAGAATATAGATATCTGCAATTAAGTATGCAAATTAGGGACATATATATGTCGTCCCGGACTCTGTCGATAATTTCCGTGTAAATGGTAATTGGAGATGTTCGTTACGTTTCGTACAACGAATTTCTAGTTGCTTTATTAATTTAACGTATTTCATTTTGACCCAGAACTTAACTTGGCAATGAATTTAAAAATTGATTTAGTAGTAAATGTATCACGTGCTTGTCTCTGGACAGTATTTGGGAGTATTTGGGTAGTGTTTGTGAGTATTTGGGTATATTTGGGCAGTATTTGGGTGTATTTGGGTATATTTGGGTGTATTTGGGTAAATCGTGCCGCCGCTTGGAACGGTGGTTTTGACCGAGGAAAGAGCCTGTATGACTGTTTCCCAATTCTGAAATGAGGTCTAGAGTGTTGGGCCTTTGAGATTTTTGATGGTTTCCGGATTTCCTGTACATGGCCATTGAAGAACAAGTTTGACAACAACAGCTAAGTGTGGCCTTATGACGTTCTTTAAGAAAGGCGAAAGTGGAAAGAAAGGCATCTCTTTTCGTGAGCTGTAGGTTAACTGATGCTGTTATGGCATCGGCAAGAATGGGTAGTACCGCTCTGTTCAGAACACGTGCCAGCCGCGACACTGATTCCCAAGCGTGACCAGCAGTGCCATCGGTGGGCTCGGCAAGGATGTGTTCAGATTGATGGAATATAGCTATGGATGCTAAGTCGAACATAGAGCCTACTGCAACAATGTTTCAAGCAAGCTGCTGTGTGTCAATGAAGGACTTTACATCCATCCGAACTGATGATGGTCTTGACATTCCCAGAACAACCACGTCTCTGTGGACATCAGCACGAAAAACAGGCATGTGTGACCTATACTAAGCCCTGTTATAAATGGATGGAAGTCGTTGCTACGAAAAGATAGGTCTGTTCACACTGGGGTCTTGAAGCTGTCTCTCTAAACAATGTGACAAGTCAGCGACTCGACCAGACTGAGGCAACTGCTCGATCTTTCTTGGCTAATAGAGTCATGGATGAAGGAACTTTGTACATTGCCACTGACGGCCCAGGAGGTTACGGACAAAGCTCAGGCGTGCAACAGCTGAAAAACTTCCCTCATTTGATGCGCGGAAGGCCGATTCTTCTCTTGACATTGTCTAAATGAGTAAGGATGATGGAGCTTGTGGGTGTCATAGACGCCTCCTGCGATGCGTGTAATCCAACTGGGAAAGTTCGCCGAGATGGAAGGCGAACTAGACTGGAAGTTCTGCCAGACTGGGATACTGTTACCTCCAGACGATCTCTGAATGTATGGTCAATGTAAAGGGATGGTATTGGGCATCCTGGCCCTGTAATTGTATTGGACTAACATGGACCCGTAATGGTGCCGAGTCTACATGGATGCATACTGGCATGTGGTCAATATATCTCCATAATGGCACTGGACTAGCATGGGTCCGTGCTGGCACAGGGTCGACCTGGATACGAAGCCAGAACTGACTGTAGCCAGTCAACCTCTGATACCATCGCTGGTCCAGATGGGCCACTGTACCAAGTTAGAATTGGTCAGATCTGTTCCGATCGTAGAGGCAAAGACGGGGCTAGAACTGTATGAGACGCCCGTGAAGATATGGCCCGTTCTATTTTCTTTTGGACGGGTGAACTCTCCACTTTCAAAGTTTCCACCAGGAGAATTTTGTTCATTGAGCGGTCGTCTGGAGATAAAAGAATTCCAATCTAGTATTCTGCATCTGTCTTGGCGTCCTCATCCCTGTACTGTCTGACCAAGTCAGTCGCCCAAAGATTTCCTTCCATCATGCACAAAAGTCGCATGTATGACTCGAATCGCATTAGTACGTTTCAAACATGTAGCATGGTTATCTTCAGCCAACTTAAAGCGTTTGCACTTCGTGCACTTAGTCCCATGGTGTTGACACCAGTAATTTCAGAGAGCATAACAATAGCCAATACAGGTGAAATCAGTCACGTGTCGCATGAACTTTCATGACAAACACAACTCTCCGTGGTAAAGAACATATGGCTGTATGTCACTCAAACCCTAACACGTGTTGATACCTATGGACCATTGACCAATACTATCGCCTGCAATGGTGTGAGTATCATGTACTTTACAGGCACACTGGCTGCTTGACAGACTTTCAGGCCTAAAGTCTGTCACCTATCTGACTACCCTTATAGAAGAACTTTTATTGTTTGTCATATAAAGGAACTGGCCTTGTCATATAAAGTAACTGGCCATGACAAATTAAGGAAATGAACAAGAATAAAATCATACAATGACAAATATATATCTCTTAATAGACACATTTTAAAAAGTTGCTAATACATACAATTGGGGTGGAAACACATGAGTATTCTCTAAGTCTGCAGTATGGTAGTAAAGCATACAATCGTATACATATGACAATATACATAATTACAGAATGTGCAAAGTATTTTTCCTTAGCATGAAGACAAAATACATCAACTGTGATGTTTTTCTAATTACCTCAACAGATTTATTACAAAGTAAATTATAAATTATTTCATAAGATGGATATATATGCCCCTATATATCATATACAAATTCAAATCGTCATAACTTAACAAAAACTTCAACATTGTTTTAAATTAAATGTTTAGTATGCACTATAAAGGTAACACTATTTCACATTGGACAAGTGTCATTTTGTATTATGTGCTGTGCTAATGAGTGGGGCATGGTTATGTCTGCTCTGGCGATTGGTCAATTACATGAATGACCTTTCAGTATGTGATACTAGACAAATACTGACAGAATACTATACTAGGTCGAGTGCAAGTTATTGAATTAATATACTACTGACCACTGGGGCAAGGCAACCAAAATGCCATCAACAAATCCTTTAACTTATCAAATTTAATACACAAAATATCCATGGATTGAAGAATTAAACACAATACATTACCTTGCAGGTCCCATGTCACTCAATCCATTGTAATTCTACTCAATATACATTTTGATTGTAAAATGACATCAGCCCAAGCTGAAAGCAATGGTACTATACTCCACCAGATAACACTGTTGGAGAAGAGTTCACAACAGTGAAGGCAATAATGTTTTTTAGTACTCATCACATATCAAGTGACACCACATAATGCTGATGCATAGCAAGAGTGGCCAGTAGAGCAGGTATAATTCCCATAGTTAAGTATAGCATCATATACTCATAGTCACGGGGGAAATACATCCAGTCTTAAAATAGGTCTCTGGAGTGAGCTGATTAGAACTTGAGTATTAATAATGTGATGTACTAAAACTTGACAACGTGTAGAAGGAAGATATGCACTGAGAATTTGGTTGTTGTGTCTTAAAAAGTTGACAGTGCTGACTGCATTAAATAATGGTATAAATGTGGCGTATTTATTTGTAAAAGTGTAAAAATAAGAACTCCAAAACAATGGAATAGTCATATTGTACTATTTATTGTCCACAATTTAAGACAGATATAGATTACAACAATAACAAAATCATTACACTTTCCCAGAATGGTGAATTCTTGTTTAGAACAAGGAGTTTTTATATATTTAGTTGAGATGTGGTTCACTTCTTAAAATCAGTAAGTAAAGACAAACCAGATATATAGCAAATTTTTTAATGTCATTATAACATCTATATATGGATGTTAATATTTCATCTGTATAAATCAGTGGTTAAACTGTGTATTGTTACTGATGTCAAAATATGATACATATCACAATACTGAGGTCCCTATATGATATGTAGTGTGATACATATCACAACACTCAGGTCCCTATATGATATGTAGTGTGATACATATCACAATACAGAGGTCCCTATATGATATATAGTAATACATACCACAATACAGCAGTTTTTATATGATATGTAGTGTGATACATATCACAATACAGAGATCCCTGTATGATATGTAGTGATACATATCACACAGAGGTCTCTATATGATATGTAGTGTGATACATATCACACAGAGGTCACTATATGATATGCAGTATGATATATATCACAAAACATAGGTCCCTTCGTGATATGCAGTGATACATATGACAATAGAGGTCCATATATGATATGTAGTGTGATACATATGAGAATACAGAGGTCCCTATATGATTCATATCACAATACAGAGGTCTCTATATGATATGGAGTGTGATACATATCACAACAGAGGTCCCCATATGATACATAATGTGATACATATCAGAATACTGAAGTCCCTATTTGATATGTAGAGTAAAACATATCACAATACAGAGGTCCCTATATGGTATGTAGTTGTTGTTGTTGTGGGTTTAATGCCATTTTTCAGCACATGATTGGCTATTCATGATGGCCAGTATAACTGGTGGAGGAAGAACCTGGGGAAACCCCTGGAAGAACCACCAACCCATGGGAAGCCACTGGCAAGCTTTCTCACATACCCATATTGGCCAAGCTCGAGACTAGAACCCATGCAGACAGAGGTGAGATGGCAGTGATCGGTAAAGGTGAGCACTTTAGACCACTCGGCCACCCGGGTCCCCATATGATATGCAGTCTAATACATATCACAATACAGAGGTCCCTGTATGATATGTAGTGTGATACATATCACAATACAGAGGTCCCTATATGATACATAATGTGATACATATCACAATACAGAGGTCCCTATATGATACATAATGTGATACATATCACAATACAGAGGTCCCTATATGATATGTAGTGCAATACATACCAGTATGAGTCATAGTAATGATCTCCCAGGCTTTAGATCCCCTCCCCCAAATACATGCTTTGCTAAGTATACACTCAGTTATTATAGGGATCAGATCAATAATTCATTTTCCATAGATATCAATGATAATGTTTAAGAAAATAAAACAGTACTAGAAGACCCAGAACACAACCCATGTACTTCTTCATTAGAGTAAGCACAAACTTTACGAACAATCAAAATTATGTGCTTCATGGCATTTTCTTGAGATCAATGTTTCTAAAGCTGGATATCAATAAATGCTCCCTTAATCATCAGTAAAAAAGACAAGTCGGCAGAAGACAAGTTTAGCCTGCCAGAAAAATCTAAATCCTGTACATGCATGGACAGAATAAATGTTGAAGTTGAAAGCACTGATGAATATCTTGGAAAATTAAAAAAGAAAAATTGCATACCGATATTGCAGCCAATGGCCCAATCGCAACATATTAAGTAAGGTAATCAATGTTCCCCCACTCCAAGACTTAGTACCCTGTTCAATTAATAATGAATGGACCGATTCATATCAATCTTCATTACATGAGCAGTTAATATATTAAGTTCTTCATACCATATGATACAGTAATTTTTTTAAAGAAAAGAAACATTACTAGATCATAACCATCATCTTACCTTTTCCATTTATATTAAAAATGTTACATTATTTGTAATTATTACCTAATGTCAGGTGCTATGGAAATGGTATTTGTAATTATTACCTAATGTCAATTGCTATGGAAATGGTATTTGTAATTATTACCTAATGTCAAGTGCTATGGAAATGGTATTTGTAATTATTACCTGATGTCAAGTGCTATGGAAATGGTATTTGTACTTATTACCTGATGTCAAGTGCTATGGAAATGGTATTTGTAATTATTACCTGATGTCAAGTGCTATGGAAATGGTATTTGTAATTATTACCTGATGTCAAGTGCTATGGAAATGATATTTGTAATTATTACCTGATGTCAAGTGCTATGGAAATGGTATTTGTAATTATTACCTGGTGTCAAGTGCTAGAGAAATGGTAGTTAAAGACATGGCCTGTTATTCAATCCAGACTGAGTCAAATTATGTAAATAAAGAAAACCTTCCATATAACAGACAACAGTAAAGGGCTACTACATTATGACTTAGGTTGGTTGTGAATAAACTTACAGAACTTGAATACATGTTCACTGATGTTGCAAATAAAGCAAAGGCAAATAAAGTAGTGTGATCAAGTTGCATTGCAATGTTTTGTTTTACTAACAACTAAGTATATTTAACACAATTTTTTTTTCTCAATAATTACCTATTTCCCCTATTTGATTAAAATGAAACAAGCATACAATAATGTGTTTAGCTGTGGGCAAACTGCACAAGAAATATATATATAATAAAAATAAAATCTTTATCATAGCTGTGTATAGTACATCCATGATGTCCATGCACCGTGTTTAAGTTCTGATTTTAGATCAGGTCTATTACACACCAATGGGTAAAGCAGGTTGAGGCTTTAGCTTGAAAATCATGCAAATCATCCGCTTTTGACACACTGACAGTGAGAGCATGTGTATCTATAGTCAATAATAGATATGCAGTTTATATTTATGACCTGTGCGTTGATATCATGCATGCACTATAATTCATCATTTTATGCTTTCTAAACTTTTAACCAATAATTCCACTAGTAATAACAAACATATAACCCTTAGTTACTTTATACAATCATCACAAAGGATACAGCATTTTAATACAATAATAAAAAAGTAAATTTTCCTTTTGATGTCAATTTTGCCTATCGAAACTGAAAGAAAAAATAATTTCGAATAGCATTTTTATCACAGATAGATATCTATGCAACAAAGAAATGGTTGTTAATTTGTCAGACTAAAGTATTCTAAAGAATGTATAAATTATTAATTGAACTCTAATTAATGAAATAACCATTTTCTGTACACATATACACATACATAATTAGGCATACAGTATAAAAATAAATGCTGAAATGCTAAATGCTTGTAAAGAAAACAAAACATGTGTAACCCAATAATAAAATCATACAAGTATTTAAAAGTGCTTGTATAACAATTATCTTATGACATTGATAAATAGCTGCTTTAACCAAATTTTACTTTTTTTATCCCTTAACTAGTGAGATATCAAGTCATGATGTCTTACTGATAAAGTACAAAACATCTTGATGTTACGATAGGTAAACAAATTTAGAGGCCTTATATCACAGTTCTTACTGACCTATGCTATTTTCAAAAGGACTGGATCTATTTTAAACAGCTACTTTTCTAATGGTTAAATACCCGGACAGTTTTACTTATATAAATTTGATGTTTAATAAATTCATTACTTTTCATTCATTTCCGTCAAATTTTCACTTTCAACTAAAAATGTTTTTTAATAAAGTGATACAATTTTGAAAATAAAAACTTCTGTTTAACAGAATATGCTTTGCTAAATATTAGGCATAATTATCTTGGATTTGTCAATTAAGCACTTATGTACAGAGTCACCACTATATTTATACCCACGATATTATGTCTTACTGTCATTCATGTGTATATGTATTAGATATATACATTACTTACATAAAACTATTATGACAGAAGCCATCTTCACAGATTACAAGTGTATTATGATTTAAGATATATATATATTATGGATATTTGCTTGAAACGAGTGAATAACATATTTCATCAAGTGGGTGAAAAACTCAGTATTTTCCCCCCAAGTGCAAAGCCACAAGTGCAAATACTTAAGTTTTTCACCAACAAGATGAAATATAATCATTATTCACTTGAAGCAAATTTTCTTTGTATTTTATGCTTAAACATATTGTGTAGCAACTTTATAACAGACTGAAGTAGCAGATTTCTTACTGTATCCCACACGATAATGTCAGCGGTTCACCATTTATGTTCTGCTCTGTTTTGTCTATATAAAAAGTAACATAATGTTCCTTCCAAATTCATGGTAAAAAAGCATATAAAAACAAAATGAAGAAAAAAATATTTGTCCATTGCTGGATTTGAACCTGGTTCATCTGGATGCGAGGTGGCCATATTTACCTTTACACCATGCAAGCATCTTAAAACAGCTGGAAATTTCTTAGTCATAATGTTATCAATGTCTATTGATAGTCAGTGAAAATAAGATATTTTTTCACTCCAGTGAAATATCACATTTATTTCACTCAGAAAATCCAGGAATTCATGGCGTAGCATAAAATAAAAGAAAGTAATCATAAAAAATATTCAGAAAACATTAAGTTAACAAATTACCATTATTTCACACGAGAAATCAAACACCTGACACATGATTACATACAAGAAGACACGTTCAATAGCAAAATGTCCAAAAAGACCTCTTTTTTCACACCTCCTGCAGACTCAGGGATGTAGAAAAGACCTGATATGCTCTCCTTTATGTCAAAAGAGGCAACTAATGGAGGCAGGAGTCAGTGGCTCAATGGTTAGCATGTGGGATATATGACTGAAAGGGTGCAGATTTGAATCCAACCATCGGATCAGCCTGGGTAAGCTAACATGGTATGTCCTTGTATTGCTGCATCATTAAAAACCAAACCAAACCTTCTCTGTTCACACTAATACAAGTATGAAATCTGAATTTTCTCACTATGACTGCCTGAAAATGGACAAAGAAGGCTTCATATACTGACCACAATTTAAAATGTATTTTAAAAGCAATTTATCTGACATGGTTATCGGTCATTTTCTCCATATGTTAGAAAGGAATAGAGGAATGGGCCTAATGAAGCATCATATTATTTTAAAATCTGAAAACAGTTGGTTACCATGATTACATGTATATCTCTATGAAGACTACATACACTTCTGTATCCCTGTAACTACTATTTTATTATGCATTATTTTTAACATTATCATCACTGATGATATCTCTAATGCATGGATGCAATAAAATTAAAACAAAAAGTATTAAAGAAAATCAAGCTTTACAAAATCTAAAACTGTGTAGTGTGACAAACATATAGCAGTTCTAGTTGTTAGCACAAAAATTAATTGACAAATCCCCACACTCCACCAGCTGTCAGTCTATTGTTGTTTATTCTAAATTTCAATAAGATGCTAGCCAATCTTATCTCAAACAACATGTGATCCATTACATAATGACACCTGTTGTACTAATGGTTAGACACCTGGGCAGTTCAATGTTTTATAACTTCATTATTTTTCATCCATATTGAATGAAATTTTCACTATCAACTGAAAATATATCTCTATTAAAATTGTAAAATTTTCAACAAACAAAAAGAAAATTGATGTTACAGAAATTGTTATGCTAATGGATATGAGCGATTATCTTGGTTCTGGTGATTCATCAATTGTGATTCTGTGAAGGGAGAAAAAAAAGTTGCGAAAAAAATAATAAAGAGCCTTTCTTTAAAGATATCAATAAGGAGTCAAGAAGATTCTTAAAACATAATTAAACAAAAATTTAAAGATGATAAACATTTTCATCAAACTGATTTCATTATTCCTCAAGAACAAAGTCTCTCTCTCTCTTACACAGTCTCTCTCTCTTTCTCTCTCTTGCACGATCTCTCTCTCTCTTACACACTTTCTCCCTCTTACTTTCTGAATCTACAGGTATATAATCACTTAAAGATAAGATCTCTGATAAATGTTGAGTTTGTGACATAGTTAACAAACAGACAGTAGCATAGCAAAATCTATCTCTAACTATTCAAATTCCAAGTTCTCATAAGATATCTAATGGTGATCGTAATTCAACTATCTACCTTGCAACTTATTAAAATTATAACATGTTGTGTTTTATGTCATGAAAACTGCATTTCCTCAAATGTTTTTGACAAAATTCTGAAACTGGCGTAAGAAGAAAATTTGATAGCTTCGTTAAATAGATTTTGTATAAATTTTGCAAAAATGCCATTCATAGATTTTCTTTAAAAAAAATTTTTAACCAGTATAACACTTTAATATGGTAATAAAATGATGACATAAAGGGATCTACATACTATCCACATAAAATTGTATTACGTATGCGGACACAACTGAATAGGCAAGCTAATGTTTATTTTTGGTGGTTTTAACACAATTTGAACACAATATTGTCTATAATATGCCAAGAAAATGGGAGCTAAGTATCTTTCCCAAGGACACACTGAATCAACTGACCCAGTCTGGCCTGGGCAAGTATTGAACACACAACCCTTGGATAATGAATCTGATGCTCCTCCAACTGAGCTACCGCTGATCACCAAATATGCAAATTAGGCAAATATTCTTGTGCAAACAATGGTATGTTTGCACCCCATCAAAGTAAAATGTGAATAATTTTCAGTGAGTATCAATTTTTGTGGATTTGCAAAAAGTGACATTGTTGTCAGTATAGTAAAACCTGTCTTGAAAGAGCATTGCTTTTAGACCACCTGTCCTGAGAGACCGTGAGTTTTTGACAGAAGGGGTGGTCTTTCAAGACAGTTTTACTGTTCTTCAATTCGTGGATGGAAAAGGGGTTCTATTGTCTATGCAAAATTCATGGATCATTGTAGTATGTTGGGTCTTGGAATTTGGGGTTTGAAACAACCACAAAATCCATCTTAAAATATGTACCCCATGAACGAAACTGAATTAACAGTTAACTGTTCTATGAGTATTCTTTGCTCACTTAAATATACAAATGATGGCTAGAAAGCTATGACAGAAATACGGTAAAGTTTGTATTGAGAGACCATCCTTCTGCTGTATAAATCCTGTATTGAGACCACCCCTTCTGCTACATAAAGCCTGTATTAAGAAACCACTCCTTCTGGTAAGTAAATCCTGTATTGAGAGACCATCCCTTCTGCTACATAAAGCCCTAATTGGGAGACTGCCCCTTCTGCTAAATCCTGTATTGAGAGACTGCCCCTTCTGCTACACAAAGGCTGTATTGGGAAACCACTCTTTCTGCTACATAAAGCCTGTATTAAGAACCACCCCTTCTGCTAAGTAAAGCCTGTATTAAGAACCACCCCTTCTGCTAAGTAAAGCCTGTATTAAGAACCACCCCTTCTGCTAAGTTAATCCTGTACTGAGAGACCACCCCTTCTGCTAAGTAAATCCTGTATTGAGAAACCACTCCTATGACATAATGCCTGTATTGTGAGACCACCCCTTCTACTACATAAACCTGTATTGAGAGACCACCCCTTCTGCTAAATAAAGCATGTGTTGAGAGACCACCCCTTCTGCTACATAAATCTTGTATTGTGAGACCACCCCTTCTGCTACATAAAGCCCATATTAAGACCATCTCTTCTGCTACATAAAGCCTGTATTGAGAGGCCACCCCTTCTGCCGAGCAAAACCTGTACTGAGAGACCACCATTCTGTTAAGTACAGCCTGAATTGAAAGATCACCCTTTCTGCTACATAAAGCCTGTATTGTGAGACCACCCCTTCTGCCAAGTAAAGCCTGTATTGCAAGACCACCTCTTCTGCCAAGCAAAGCCTGTATTGCAAGACCACCTCTTCAGCCAAGTAAAGCCTGTATTGCAAGACCACCCCTTCTCCTACATAAAGCCTGTATTGAGAACACTCTTCTATGTAAAGCCTGTCTTTAGAGACCACCCTTCCAGTTAAGTAAACTTTTATTGAGAGACATCTTGTTCTGCCAACAAAAAAAAACATTTTATCAAAACTGCCTTTCATTTACATAGAAAGACATCCATAAAAAAAGAAACTTTAAGATTGTGGTTCATCTAGGGTGTGGAAGAACATACATATGTACATACACACAGATGCCAAAGTGATCACTACTGTGTCAAGCTTCTGCCAAAGCTGGCTTGACAACAAAAAATGGTCTCTAAAGACTGAAGGAGGGTGGGGGCCCTCTCAAAAGAAGTAATTAAACTATACAAAAAATTATTCTGTGCATTAAGAATGTAGTCTCTAAAAACATGTGATCTCTCACAGCAGTGGTTTTTCATGACATGTACTATGTCTAAAGGAATGTGCCCAATTCATACAAATCTCATTTAGGAGTATGACAGCTATTTTTAAAAATAATACTATTCATATAAAGTCCAACTTCCCACTGTCAGGACCAACCATTTTGGCCATTTTATAGAGGTAGAAATGACTTTATTACGAAGGGGATAGTGGATTTGGCTAATCTGCAGAGATAGCCTAGTTACAATGGGACCAGTGGATTGATTTGGCCAGTCTACAGAGGTGGCCTAGATATGGGTCAGTGGATTTAATCAGTCTGCAGAGGTGACCTGATAACAGAGAGGTCAGTGGATTTGACCAGTCTGCAGAGATGGCCTGGTTACGAAAGGGCCACTGGATTTGGGTACTCTGCAGAGATGGCTTGATTACAAAGGGACCAGTTGATTTGGACAATCTGCAGCGGTGACCTGGTTACAAAGGGGCCAGTGGATTGATTTGGCCAGTTTGCAGAAGTGGCTTAGTTAAAGATTAGTGCATTTGATCAGTCTACATAGGTGGCCTGATTACAGAGAGGTCAGTGGATTCTGCCAGTCTGTAGAGATGGCCTGGTTACAAAGGGGTCAGTGGATTTGGCGGGTCTGCTGAGGTGGCCTGGTCATAAAGGGGACAGTGGATTTGGCCAGTCTGCAGAGGTGCCTGATTACAAAGGGGACAGTGAATTTGGCTAATCTGCAGAGATGACCTGGTCATAAAGGAGCCAGTGGATTTAGCCACTTAAAATAATGAATACAAATGGCCATCTTTTAAGTTTTTTACTGGCTCTCTGAGAAATGGATCCTTAAAAGACAATGTGTCCATTTTGTAGAAAGGAATTACATAAGGACCAAAGTGACTATAATGGCTCATGGTGACAAAATCCCCTTCCCCACCCACACCACTCAAACTACATACGAGTATGTAACCCTAATATACATGAGTACTTAAATATAAATATACAAATGACTGGCTTGCATTTAAAATCAATCAGGACAAACACTATTGTACATCAAGCTTCATTAATGGCTGAAATTCTTCTGATAGAAAATGTTTGATAATGTCAACAGTATATGTGGACTGACAATTTTTATTCCATAAAGTCAAACAAAATCATGAAAAAACAATGAACGTACAAAGAAAAATAGCTACAAACAAGTTTCCCATTAATATGTACAAATACATGCATACCTGGTTTACATGAACTTAATAAGCATTCAAAACATACATACATTAATTTATGACATGTATTTGATGTTATACAAGCAAGGAATTGTAAATCTACTGATCAGTAGATGATCAGTTAATCCCATCTGACCAAGTATTAATTTTACTCCATTAATGTCATAATTTTGTGCAATCTCTCGTGGACTAGATTAATTATTAATTTTCTCAAACCTCTTTCCTGATGATACCATGTTTAATTACAAGACCAGGGCCAGCACATTAAGCCCACAATCAAAGAATTGCTGTAAAATGTGATACCCTGACTCAAGGTCAAAAGGTTGAGCAACCATGTCACATAATGAATTGTTTTAGCTTCATAATGATTCATGCCAAATATGAAGAAAATCCATCAAGGGGTTTTGGAAATATAAGCAAATGAAATAACTGTAACCAAAACCTTAATGCAAATTTGTTATGACTGTGACCTTGATTCCAAGGTCAATGGTGTGAGCAAACATGTCGTAGAATGAAGTGTCTTAGCTACATAATTATTCATGCCAAGTAAGACGAAAATCTCTGGGTTTAGGAAATATATGTAAATGAAACACTTTAAACTTGTTCCCAAGATCTCTTGCAAAGTTCATTCTATCATATCGTGCTCCACAGATTGTTGTCTTGTAGTAATAAGTGCATGTAAAATTACTTTTATAAAAATGTGGGACAAAGTCTACAACACACCTTGTCTGATACAGCTTGACATATAATAATAAATGGAATGTATCTTTATGTGTGTGTGGAATGTATAGTGTACAGTGTTGGACATAAGAATCTTAACTGAGCTCAGGAATATATTTTCATCATTCTATTACATTATTTTTTGTCAGAATTCAAAGGCTTTCCTTGAGACTTGCTTCTGAATTTATAAAATGTGGACATGTAAGATCTCACATATTTACCTGTGACTCAATGGTACAAAGTGTAGACCCACACACTGCAGACCCTAATCTACCTCCCCCCCCCCTTCTCAAAAATTGTATACGTATAGACCCAGAGCTGGCCCCATATTCTCAACAATTGTACACATGATACAAATCCAAAAAATCAAGCATGATACTTGGAATATGCCCATGTAATTTAAACTACACTTGTTGGTTGGTTGTTTGGTTGGTTGTTGGTTGGTTGTTTGGTTGATTGTTTGGTTGGTTATAACAACACTTTTAACATAGTAATGGTTATATATTATGATGAGGAAATGGGAGCTATGTGCCTTTCCCAAGGACACACAAATGTAGCCTAGCTTGCTGGTAAGAAAGAAAAGTTAAGAAGATCTTAAAAGATGTATGATTCTGACTTCTTTCAAACTGAAGCCACAGAACATCAAGGCTTACAGACTTCTAGCCTGAACTTGAGTTTCATGCTTAAAAAGCTCGAAAATACAGGGCCTGCTGTTACATAATGTCCCCACAGAACGGGGCCTATACCATTTGCTTAAGGATAAGAGCTTCTGAAATGTTGGAACATTGTACTTTATTTAAAATGTATATTTGTACATAGCTAATGGTCCAACCAATCCTAAATTACTTAAAAATTAAAAATGAATAGGTTTGGTGAGCATTTTCTTGCTAATGTATGTCTTTCCATTTTGCAGCTGACTACACCATACTGTTCTAACACTGTCATCTTAAATACCAAAGACTCTGCAATATCAATTATCAAAGTTTATGCATAGAAAATGGTTGTAGTAATATGTTCCCCAACAATACTACCTGGATTATGCAGTTAAAGTTTAAGAGAGTTATTGGAAAAGTGAATCTATATGTGCTGAAAGTATAATGAAAAATACTAAATTGCCTATGGAAACTAAAGAAGGTCACTTTTTATGTATTGAGCCCATCACAATTGCAATTATTAAAGAGATGTTTGTTAGAAAACTTGGTACAAAACTTGCATAGCATCACTGTAATACAAATGAATAGTCACTAGAGATGTCCAAGAGTTGTCTTATTTTTTGTCTAACAGTAGTCATTTTTTCTTTTCAAAAAGGCTACTGAAATGGAATCAAAAAATGAAGGTAAACTCTCTCCAAACAATCATATTCACCTCAAAAAAAAACTGTTTAAAAAAGAAAATCCCAAAATCACACACAAAAATAGCATATATCAACTGTTACAAAAATATCACAGAGAAACTAGAAAGACAAGCATTTAAGTGGAAAATCACCAGTACTTCTTTCACTTGTGATAAATCTCTACATTCCAATTAAACATGGATATCCTCATGCTAAACTTTGTAGTACAAACATGAAATTGACTCATTGTATTTGAAATAATATTAATTTCCCTGCAAACAGACTTACATATCCTAAAGTTGGGTTAAATATAGGCTATGTGTTTAAATCCATATCAGACTGCACCAGTGCTAATTTCTCCATATAGAGTTAAAAAACAAAAGTTAAGTATCAGGACCCTTCTACTAAGCTGTACATTCAAATTTGAGAATTTGGTTTGGTTTGGTATATAATTGGAGTAAAATGCCTTGCCCAAGGACACACCACAGTAGCTGACCCAGGCTGGTCTGATGGTAGGATTCGAACCTGCACCATTTGGGTCGTGAGTCTGGCATGCTAACCTCTGAGCCACTGCGGCTCCAAATTTGAGGAAAACATGCATACAAAGTACAAAACCTTTAAATTAAACCTGTTTTTAGACTCCACTATATGAATGTTAGGTATTCAAATTCCAACAACTTCAGTTAATTTTGAGATTCTGCATAAAAAAATCCCCAATAACTTCTAATGCAGCATGGATCCATATTAGAAGGACCATGTCCAAGAATGTTTTAATTTAGAGATGCCTAGCTAACAATATAATGCCAACACAAACAGGCCAAAAACCAATGAACACATTTTCCACTACTCTTGAAGGAAGGAAAGAAGCACAAAACACTGCTCACGTGTGGCATCATAATATTGAGCTATCAAACTGGTACATAAATGAATTGCCTATTAAAATAATAAATTGGGCTTGTATGACTAGAGTCAATTGCATACATAAACACCAGCATTCAACGGTAGTGAAATGATGAACAGTGAAGTCAATGTGGATCACAGGTTTTCCATGGTCAGATGGGGGTGAAACAGATAATCGTCTAAGTCAGCCCAGACCATCGATGTAGATATGAGCCCCATCCACCTGGTGTCTGATTGGCTGCTCCACCTTCTTCACCTGGAACAGTGGAAAGATATATATATAAAGATATATATATATATAAATAATGCTAACACAGCTGCAAATGTAATGTGCTTTCTGACTGGTCAAATGTAAAATGTAATGTTCTTTTTGCAACTGTCAAATGCAATGAACTTTCTAATGTGCTTTCTGATTGGTTGAATATGAAATGTAATGTGCTTTGTGACTGGTCAAATGTCAAATTTCAGCATTAAAATCCACAATATACTCTCAAAAACTTTAGACACCACTGTGACATCATGACTCTCTACATGTAAACGTGCCATGGGGAATTAAATTTTGGGTTGTTTTTTTAAAAATAATTCCCAAAAGTGTATTAAAATGGGAATAAGAGCCTTGTGTTTCATGATATGAGGATTTACTGTCACAAATATGACATGTCACTAGTCAAGTTGTGACAACAAGACAACCATCAACATCCTCATATCCTCAAATACATGACTGTTATCCTCTATGTACAGTCAAACCTTGTTCATCCAAACCTTGTTAATTCAAATTACTCGGTATTGGTTTATTTAAATTACATTTATGTCTTTTGATCATACAGATTTGTTACAAACCAAAACTAATTCATCTGAATGTCTGTATATCTAGACATCATAGGTTGTCCTGCAAGACTTCAAGGAAAAACAAGGTTGTATGACTGTAAATAATCAAATAAATAAATAATTAAATAATTAAACAGGAGAGATGAGATGAATACTCTACTGACTGACACATATTTTGAAGGTTTTCTGTGATACAGACACAGCAGAAGTAACTGTCTGAGAATATGATTAGAGGATGGAATATTACAGTTAATGTTTTAATGAAAACAATCTGATGCCCATAATCCATAACAACAAAATATGTAGTTGCTATGGAAACCAAGCCTTGGCATAGGAGGCTATCAAAACATATATGTTTATGTGGGTTGAAATTCAGTGGATGGCTGAATGCTACAACTTCATTTCTTGGAAATCAAGAAAACTTTAAATATGTTCAGAGGACATGGATGAGTGGCAACTTTTGCATAACTGAAGAAACCTTGATTCCTGATGCACCATAACTGAAGAAAATGTTGATAGAAATAGGTGAAAATCAAACTTGAACTGGATCTTTGCAATATCAAGTCCTACACTGAATTTCTTTTTCAATCCAATATGTCCTTCATAACTTTGGAGAAAAACGAAATTTTTATTGTAAATTATGTTTCTCATAGAAAACTTACCTGGTAACATTAATGTTAGGAATTAACTTCCACAACATCACAAATCAAGACCTCACAGAAAAACAACAAACTTGTCTTACCCATCTCTATATATCATATAGCTGCTAAAAATAGTATATATGAGAAGTAACTCTTCCAAAACACCATTATAATTACCTTCCATTGTCTGCTGCTAGGTGGCTACCAATATAATGGATGTTGTTCAGTTAAAGTTGAGCAAAACATCAATGAGGCTGTCTGCACTTGCAGGGAGGTGTAGGAGGGCTTAATTATAATGTGATTGAGTAAGTCATTCTAGGAGAAACATAATTTAATATAAAAATGTCCTTTTTCCATTAAATACATTACTCGATCACATTATTGTTACAATGGGTACAAGGAGGATGAAATACATCAGCATCCAAACTCTACCATATTTATCTTTTGGAGGATATTATGACTCAAGTCCCCATGTCAAGGGATAGAAATGCTCTCTGCTAATGAGGCAGTACAACTGAGGGATAAGTCAGCTACACGTAAACTGTGAGGTCTTCATAAAAGGTAACAAGAAATTAGTAGCATTTCCTTACCAACAAAAGTTTTCAGACAAACCCAGCAAAAGCTATAATGTCATCACTCATAATGAAGTTGTGCTGCTGTCAATGGGGTCTGGTGATCATCTGGGCAGCTACCATTGGACCAACCAGATTCAGTTCCCTTCTCCGCAATGTTAGATCCCAAAGTTAGAAGCTTGAGAATGTTGACTGTGCATGCCAGGTGACAGCATCAACAATATTTTGAATCAAAACATTGCATTTGGAAATGAGACTTGCAGAGATGGTTCTGAACTAGACACTTGCAGAGATGGTTCTGATCTCATGAGCAGAAATTCTCATGAGGCATTTCTGATCCAGTGAAATGTCAGAGCATGCTGAGTGAATAACCCACTTGAGCCAAGAGGTTAAGGCTTGGGAAGTTATGTCTTGCTTCCCCACCTCCACAGAATGGAAAAGACACTGTCAGGCCCCATCAATACCTTCCATGTGATTCAAGTAGCACACACTGGGTCTTGTAGAGCCAACTCTCATAAAGAGTCTATCAAGGGAAGAGAGCGAAAGTCTCTGATTACCTGCAGACATCTACCTGTTCTTGGATATGAAATCTGACTACATCATCAACACAACTGAAACATCTGAAGGGAACTGGAGATATTTCAAGTCAACCAATGGAGCATACAATTCATTCACACTACAGACTGAAGCAATGGCTATAAGAAAACAGGCATTGTATGGTAATAGCTTCAGCAATATTTTGGACATGGGCTTAAACTTCAAGGAGCTGTGGCAAGTCAAAAGCCAAAAGAGGTTGCATCTGGGGAACAAGGTGAGTGACTGATCCGATTCATGTTGAAATTGGCCAGCAAGTCTGAAAGGTCCTTGTCATGGCCCATATCCTCTCTCCCATAATGTGTGACTATGTCCAAAATCATGGAACAGTAATGATGTGGACTAACTTTTTCTCCTCAAAAAGACCTACGAAGAAAGAAAGCAAACTATAGTATTGAGTCTTGCAAGGAGACATGGTTCTTGTCCATGCACCAGCCAGTAAAAAACATGCCACTTTCCCTCATATGCCTTTAAAGTGGAGGACTTTCTTGCTCTTTCAATCCTCTCCATCTTTAAAGCACTAAACTCCTTTCTGCACAAGGCTTTCCTAACAAGAGCCATGCATGGAAGATTATCTTGTCCACACATGGATGGAAAAACTATAACCATGGCTGCCTGAGCAGGTTAGGCAATGCCAGGATTTTCCTGAAAATGTCTACCACTAGACTGAGTAGATGAATGACCCAGAATTTGTCCCAACTGAGAGTAGTGATCAGAACCACTGTGAAGGCCAGACCCTATATCCTCTGAATTACTCTCAGAATCAGAACAGTTTGGGGAAAAAGGTTCATCAAAGTCTGTAGAAAGTGAAGAAACCTGGCACCTTGAAGCAGGTTGTCAGCAGGTGGCTGGGATAGAGCCAATGCCGCAGATTGGAAGTTATAGGGGAGAAGGAATTACACCTGCTCGATTCTTTATTAGGTTGTTTCCAGGACTAAGGGGCCTTGCTGCTGGCTAAAGTTCGAATTAATGAAACAACTGCTGTTGATTGGGGTTTGATCTCATTCTGCTGATGATCAACTCTGAATTGAGGGAGAGACTGTCATGGGCTAAAACCCGAAAGAGGGTGCAAGTTGAGCTGATGAGGCATTTCTTGCATGACCTACCAAAACAACAAAGAGCAATGAGAAGCTGATAGATAATAATAGCAAAGCCCAAGAATGGTGTCGCTTAAGTGAATGTGATTGAAGGAAGGCATCTCATCTCACTCTAGGCTACATGATGCCATCAAAGCTTTGGTCATATTTTGGTGTACTGCTTTGTTAATCACCTTTACGATGCAGCAAGTTGATTCCCAAGCATGATCATTATCCAATTTCTCAGCAAGGTAAAACACTGCTAGCAAGGCCAGATCAATCTAAATTGATGTAGCTACCAAATTTCACACCATATTGTAAGTCACTTGGAAAACATGGTCAATCTAACAGAACAGCAGAGTGGACATGTTCACCGCTGCAATATCCTTGTCCAAACTCAGGGACCTCTACATGGTAAGCAACTGAGCATGATTCCAGTGGGTGGAAACAGACATCGGTAGCTGCTTTTCTGAGAAAAAAACTTAAAGAGTTATCAGGGTCTCAGATCCTGCCAGACTGATGATCAGACATCTCATTGATTTTAACTGATTATTGGAGCAAACATAAGCAATAAATGTCCTTGTTGTCCATGTCCTTTGAGGCCTGGACCACTGAAACCACTGGACCACTGAATGCTTGGCTCACCAATGGTGGTTGAGGGCACTTGGTAGGCTTTAAAGTCAAACACCATTCTCATTATTATAGGATCAGATGAATGAGTTGGTCAAGGTTTTAGCTGCACTCACTAGGTGAGTTGTTCTCTTCTAGTACATTTTCCATATCCATGTATAACATAACAAGTGGAAGGTAAGATGTGGCATCATTTATGGGTGTATCCTGGTACCTGCCAAAATGATAAGCCATGAACAGTGCACCTGTCGAATGAACTGACAGATGAATGACATTGTTTGCAAGGTCAGGATGGTCAACTGCATGACCTGGCAGATGAACAAATTGGATGGGTCCATGTAACGTGTCAAATAAGCTGGAACAACTGAATAGTCTGCGAAGTTAGAACTGCTTGTTGGACAGGCAGCTGGACAGTCATGCTGACACACTGGCTGTATGGATCACATGTAATATACCATATAACACAGGATGATTGCCTGGTTTGCAGTCTGACTCATCATTGCAACCAACCTCTGGTCATAAGCAGTGATGGAAAGCAAGTCACCCTGACAGATCGGAAGTCAGGATGGCAGCAGACAACAAGGATGGCTGGTGTGATAGACCAGCAATGTCAGAACAAAACTCCATGCATCTGGACATATGGGCGCTCTGACCCTGTTCAGGCATGCAAGTGTACTTATGCTACTGGGCTGCCAAAATATGTGAGCAAACTCTCCTGGTGTGTCAAAGTCCATTGTAGACAGTTTAGAAAAGAGTTTAGAGTGAAAATTCACAAAATCCAGCATTTAATATGTCTCCTTTATCAGGTATCTCATCTGCAACTCAAGAAGTGGGCAAGATGCAGTTAAACTGAAGTAATGGTTGCCAATGGCAGAGTTAAAGTATCTTGGCTAGGGGAGGGGCCATTGAGGCATCTGTCACTATACTGGCTACTGTTTGGATGTGAACTTCAAAATATCCATGTATATGATCTCGACTATGACTGTCGCTATTTGCCTTTCAGATGCTTTCAAATAACTATGGACCAAGTCCCCTCTTACCGTACAGAGCAGACACTGTGTGGTTTAGATTACATTTGGTACATGCAAGGAATGTATCAGGTGTCCTCAGTGACTTTGATCTTCTTGCACTTATTACATTTAGTTGTCATTATGTATCTGTAATGACAATGAAAACATGACTAATTAACAAGAAACAGCAATAGTAAGATGCAAACTATGACTGATAAGGCACTTAAGTATCCCACATACATTAATAACAGCAGTCAACACACTACAGTCACAAAACAAGTACTGATGATACCATGTGTGAGACAAAGTTCACCAATAAACACAAATCTAGTCAAATTACCAGTGAAAGAGGAAAAATAAAGTTACCAATGCTTCAAGTAAAAGCAGTATTACAATACTTACCAACTATGCAGACAGATGGTTGAAAAAAAGGCATAACATGACAGATTTTGAGAGGTAGAGTATATCATTACAATTTTAACAGTATTGCAGCTAAAGCTTAAACTAAAGAACATCCAGTATATGGATAGCCACCAAGCAGTGACAAGGGGAGGTAATTAAAATGTTATCTTGTAAGAGTTACTTCTCATATATACTATTTTTGGAACCTAAATCATTTATAGCTGGGAAAATCTTTTTTTCTTTTTTTCTGGGAGGGCTGGATTCAATAGGTAGCTTAAGTTAATTCCTAATAATAATATGATATGGTAATATATTTGATGGAAAAAGTAATCCTCATACCAAAAAGATGTACATAACACACGGGCACATGGGACTGGATGACATACAGTATGGAAAGAACAGGCAGACAGACATGCTCCTTTTACAGAATATAGTGTAAGGCATACAAGTTTAACACAACCGAAGCTACTCCTACAACTGTTTTACAGAGAAGCATCATACAGTAACTGGGTCTTCTAATTAATGATGATATGTAAACTTGTCCCATTAGTTTTGTTACAATTAAGAACACTCCAACAAAAAAAAGCAAATTTTTCAAGCAAATATACTTTGCTTTCTGAATCACTCCACATCTATAACATGAATGCCTATAATTCAAAAGTCACACCATGTTTAAAAAATAAAGGAGCATTACTAACATTCCTTCATTACAGCATCCTAATATTATTTAAATTCTAATTTTACAATGCCATAAACAATTTGTGTTCTTTAACTCAACCACTATAGAAAAAGGGGTTTTGCTGCACACTGATATATAATTGAACAAAACAATTTGAGAATCATTAATAAGATTAATGAGGCTGATACATGGAAGGATATACTGAATTTGGTCCTTGTTTGTCAACATATTCTGGCTATTGCCATGACAACTATTACTAACAATATAATTAGGACAGTAATACAATTACTATGCAATGGAAGCCTGCATCAAATATAGCCTCTGAAAGATAAAGAGTTGCCTCCCCATGGAAAATAATAACTTGCCACTGTAGTGTACACATTACACCATGTAAGTATTTTCAACAATTGAAGTTCTTGAGCGGTCAGGCTCTTTTGCATCTACTGATTTATAGTTCTAAATAATCCTGATATATATATATATATATATATATATATATATATATATATATATATATATATATATATATATATATATATATATACACACACACATATACATATATATATACAGATTTCTAGTTCTTAATAATCCTGATATTTATATCTTCATGAATCCCCATTACATTAATTGTAATAATCCACTGTACTATGTATAATGTACCCCAGTATAAGGTGACCACCTTACATAAAACACGGTGGTCTTGTATGCATCCCAAGAACAGTGTTATAGTGAGGGACCACTTTTTAATCTACCCCAGCATAAGGTGATCTCACATATAACATGGTAAACTTTCATGCCTCCCAATAACAGCATTACAGTGGAAGATCACCTTAAGATGCAATTAATGCTTATGTAGTGCTATGTTCCTTGATGGTGAAGTCCAGATGATTATTGCACCATTTTGTCTTGTTTGTAGTTACCAATATCAGATCATCATACACATCAACAAATTAAATAAGACACAAAACATGTACAAATATACATACATAATATACATATTAGTTCATTCAAATCTCTAAGATAATAAATACTTGCACTTGGACATGTAAATTGATACAAACATAGCAAGACAAAACAAAAAACTGAAATTAACCAGAAAGAAAGACAGTCACAAATGGCCCATCCTTGATGCAATATTAAAAAAGGGCCATAACTCTGTTCAAAATGAAATTAAAGAAATAAAAAGCCTTAAGCATACAAAACGGCATCAGAATATGCTCAAACATTTCCAAGCTATGATGAGACTCTACCAGGCAACTTCCAATATGAAGATCTAAAATTGATAGACAAGTCCCATAACTGTCAAAATGGAGTAGAAGAGATGAATTTACTAAAAGGAGCAACTACCTAGGAAACAGTGTTTACACCAAATTGCATCAGGACATGGTGAATAGTTTGCGAGCTATGTTGTTACAAGCAACTTCCATTAGTAAAGATATGAAATTGATGGATAGGACCCATAACTCCATCAAAAATGATGCAGAAGAGACAAAACCCCAATGAGGCACATCTACCTCTAAAAGACAGTATTTGTACCAAACTGCATCAGGATATGTTGAATTGTTCTTCTGCAATACTGATTAAAAGAAACCGCCTACGACTGTGAAGATTTAAAATTGATACAAAAGGGCCATTACTCTGTCCAAACAAACGTTGGAAGGTAAAAATAACTTTACAAGGCACATACTCGAGTATAAAGCAGTTCACCTACCAAACGACATTATGTCAAAAGGATTGCTGAGCTATGCTGATTACAACAAGTTGAACAGATGACTAAATGAATGGATAGATAGAAAAGGTGATTGCTATAGGGCTGCAGAATCTCAATGTGGAGCCTTAACAAAATTCTAAAGATTGCTGTCCTTGCAGCCACATTAAATCTCAATGGGAACATTCCTTCATTTAGGACCAACTGTTACTGGGATAAACATGGGTGTCAAATTTCATAATAACCTTCCCAATGGTTTGAGCGGAGTTGATTTTCAAGACAACCACCCTGGCACCCATACTGAATTCCTGAGGGTCCACCAATTGATACAGGACCAACATGAGCTCAAAATGAATGTTTATGTCAAGTTTTATAACAATCCTCTTAATGGTTTCAGAGGAGTAGTGGTAACAAGATTTGTAAGCTGGCCACCCTAGCAGCTCACTGAGTATGAGGAAGGCACTATTTTCAATTTGGTTTGGTTTGGTTTTTGTGGGTTTAATGCCATTTTTTAGCACATGATAGGCTATACATAGCAGATAGTATATCTGATGGAGGATGAGCCTGGAGAGAACCACAAACGTACGGGAAACTACTGGCAAGCTTTCTCACATACCCATGTTGGCTGAGCCAAGACTCAAACCCATGTGGAAAGAGGTGAGATGTCAGTGATCTGTTAAAGCAAGCACCTTAGGCCACTCGGCCACCTGGGGCCCCTTTTCAATTCGGACCAATTAAACTTTAAGAATAATGTATGCATCAACCATCCACCTAGTGGTTTTGGAGAAATAGCAATAACAAGAAACTGTCTAAACAACAGGTTACGGACAATGGTGGACACAGTATGGATACAATGTCTTTGCATAATCTCCTCTAATTGTCAATTTGTAGAGTTATTTAAAAAAAAGAAGCCACAATTATGAAGCTAAGCACTATGTCTCCATGCTTTTCTAGGTTTCTGATAGCTCTAAAAATAGAATTACAAAGTTTTTAAATATGTAAAATGGAAAAAAGTCTATTTTTTTCAGACTCTTACAATTATTGCATGATTACTGTCATTTAAGCCAAAGTTGTAAATCCCACAACATGGTACAAAAAGAATGTGGTGATTATCAGAATTTTTTTCTTCTCTTCATGAATACTTTTGATATGACTCTTTGATGTGTTTTGCCACTAGCTTTGTACATGCTATATTTATTAAAGTGAAGGTTATAAAAGAATGATATCATCATGTTCAAATATTCATGGTTTAATGTGCAATTCTTTAAACTTAAGGAACCAGTACTGAAAATAATACATCTGTGATGTTTGTTGGCTGCACACTACATTCACAACTACAAATACATGAATTTCTGAATAATCATTGGGTATTTTAACGAATTCCTGGATAATCATTGGGTATTGTTTAGTATGAAAGAAATACCATATAATGGGTTAATTTGACTTCTGTAAATGATTAAACATGAGTACACCCATCTTGTGACTTCTTCCCAACTAATGACCTTGACCTTTGAACCAGGGACTTGACTACTGTATGATAAGCCACTGAATTACATTCTCCCTTGTTATGACCTTGACCATGAAGTAGGAGGTATGACTGAATATGCAAAACAGTGTCAAGATTTATAACATGCTAAAGTTTCATTAGACTATATTCACTGATTCAAAAGTTTAACCCATACACAGATAGAGGTCACAGATTATATTTCCCTTGATGTGACCTTGACCTTGAGATAGGGGGCATGGCTATTGTATGTGACACAATATCTAATCACAATAGATAACTGGTTCAAGTTTCATTTAAACACCTTCAGAGCTTCAACAGTTATTCTCTGGACAAGGATAAAAAAGACCGAGTTACATTTTCCCTAGCTGTGACCTTAACTTTGAGGCATGACCTTGGTTATGCAACATACCATCTATACATGATATATAACTGGCTAAAGTTTCAGTAAAATATATTCAGTGGTTCAAAAGTTATACTCCAGACAAGGATATATGTTACAGAATTATGTTTCCCTTGCTATGACCTTGATCTTGAGGCAGGGGGCATAGCTATGATATGTGACACACCAACTAGTCATTATATATACTTTGGAAAAGTTGTCATTAAAACATCTTCAGTTGTTAAAAAAAGTATAGTGCAGAGAAAGATACAAGTTACAGAATTACTTTCCTTTGCAACAACTTTGACCTTGGGTCAAGGTGGATAGCTATGGTACACAACACAGTCTTTACATCATATATGCCTGGACAAAGTTTCATTAAATATCTTCAGTGGTTCATATGTTGTGCTCCATACAAGGATACAAATCACATAAATTACATTTGTACATGTCATGGCCTTGACTTTGTGACTGGGGGCATGTCTATAGAGTGTGAACCACTGTCTAGACATGAAATATAACTGGCTAATGTTTCGTTATATCTTGAGTGGTTCAAAAGTTATATTTTAGAGAAGGATATAAATTATAGAAATACATATTTCCTTGCCATGAACTTGAGGCAGGGAATATGGCTATGGTACATGACAAACCAACTAGTCATGATACATGTATATACCTGGGCAAAGTTTCATTAAAATCTTCAGTGATTCAAGGATACAAGTCACAGAATTACATTTTCCTTTGCAATGACTTTGACAATGAGGCTGGGAGCACTGCTATGGCATGATATACTAGTTATGATATATATTTGGGCCAAGATTCATTAAAATATCTTCAGTGGTTCAAAAGTTGTACTCTAGACAAGGATACAAGTCACAGAATCAATGTTCCTTTGCCATGACCTCGACCTTGAGGCAGAGGGCATGGCTATAGTATGCAACTCACTGTCTAGTTGTGATATATATTTTGGCAGTTTCAAAAGAATCTCCATTCCTTACAAAGTTATGGGCTGGAAAAGCAAATGTTAACAGACAGATGCTGATGGATTCCAAATATGTTCACTTTGTCAAGTTTCCATCAAAGTGTCAACAATAGTGGAAAATATTTTTTTGTGTTTTATTTTATGGTTCAAGGGATCACGATGCATAAAGAATGATTATTTGTATTGTTTTTTTTTACAGAAAGGCTACACATGTAAAAATTCATAAAATTAAACAAATAGCAGCATTTCAAAAATACTGGTTATACAGTAATCTGTTACTTACCTAGGAAGGCAGAGTAGAACAGAGGCAACACAATGACTTTGCGCCTCTGCTGCCCCAGATTTGTTTCCAAGTGCTAGCATGTGCAAGGATATAGAAGATCTAACATTACAGTTCATTAAATAAGAAATTGATGAAAGAAGCCAAGTAATACAGCAAAGCATAAGCTGCTCTCTGCATGTAGTATATTGTGTTATTCAATGTGTTTCATGGATTTTATTTCTAATGAACATGAATTGAGATTCTATTTATCATGTAACTGCATGCAGACTTTGAACTGCTAAATGATGCTGTCATGTGACAGTTGTGTTATGCAACAGTGTATCATACATTTTTTCTTTGTCATGATGTTCAGACACCAATGAATACCATCCTTATGTTATCAATGAGGTTTCCAATCCTTAGTGGTTTCTCCATTTATTTTGTTTCTTCCATCTCAAAAGACCATCCCATACCATTACCTGGATGCAAAGTTGTTAAAATTGCCAAATTTCCTGTGAATTCATTTTTTATTCATGGGGTATCAATTTTCATGGATTTTGTGGCTGCAACAAACTGTAAATTTAAAGGCATGAAGAACAATGATCCCTCTATGTAGACAACAAGACCCTTTCCCTAATCGATATATACAAGTACCAATGAAAGGGTCATTTTTGGCAAAAACAACAAATTAATACAATACCCACAAAATGAATTGAATTCCTAGTATCTCACCTGGAAATAGATGTTTGCCATCTTTTAAGGTCACACTACTTTGTTGATGAAAATTGTTATTGATACATTGATAGATAAGGTCAAGAAGAAATAAGATGTATTTTGCATATACAATTGCTTACACACTTATTATATCCACACATCTGTGGATATACTATGACAGTCGAGCCCATCCAACAGTGTGTCCATGCATCTGTCTGTCTTTCTCTGTTTTCCTTGTAAGCTGATCTCCATCTATACCAACTGTGGGAGAGTCATCATATTTGGTAGCATGTTTTAAGAGCAAGAGCAAATAACAACAAAGATTTCCTATGCTAGATACTGCCCCCAGGGATGTAGATGGGAGTAAACATTAGATGGAATCTTCCTTGTAATCTGAGCTCCATCAACACTGACTGAATAAAAGCGATCATATTTGATATGATGTTTTATGAGGAAGAGTAAATGACAACAAAGGTTTCAGATACTGGATGCAGTGACCAAGGAGGAGGGGATGGGAGTAAAAATTATATGGAGTCTTCCTTGTAACCTCAACTTCATCTACACCACTTTAGGGAGGGTGATCATATTTGCTATGTTTCAGAAGGATGAATAGATGACAAGGTTTTGAATCCTCAATGCAGCCAAGGGGGAGGGGGAGTGATAGGGTGCGGGAGGGGATGCAAAAATAATCAAGTGCTCATATTTGTAATGCTTCTATTTCTAAAAACCATCATAATAATTTTTCAAGACATATATGGTCCTGAAAATCATATTTTTCATGGAATTAATTTGTTCCATTAATTTGTTATGAGACGATGACCTTTTATGGTGAACAGAAATTTGCAACATATGAAAAGTTATATCAGGCCAAGGTAAGTGGAGTAAAGAATCTTGCCCAGAGATCCACCACTAATTCTGACCTGGCCTGATCTAGGCAAGTTCCTAACAAATACCATTTTGGTTGCAAGTCCAAGAGGAAGTAACTTGAAAGAAGTAAAAGGACATGGAGGTCATCAGAGTATCATCAGAATCAACTGTTTCCCCATTAAATTAGCTTCGGACAGAAAATCTCCTGCCCCAAAAGCTCTGTTAAATGCAGACATTTTGTATTCATGCATAAAAGGATGAAGTTTAACTGATCTACCTTGGGCAACTGACATCAGTTGATCCTTCTCGCTGGAGCTGAGTTTCAGCATGGTGGTCAGGACTGGTATTAACTGATGCCTCTCATCACCCTGCTTTAGGGTCAGGAACTGAAAAGACAGTCCAACATTATCAGGATGATTTTAACTGGTTTGATATGTAATTTGGTAATGTCAGCTGTATTCAAACATCAGAAATTTGCATGTACTGCTTGAGAACAGGTCTGTTGTGTTTAGAAACATCCATCTTGTAGATTTTTAGGATATGTAAGAAATATGATAATCGATAATTTTCTGTGTGCAAAAAGTTTCCTGTAGCACTCTAGAATTACTTTGAACCCTCCAGCTCAAACTCTTCCCTGATGACTGGACAACAAACTGCATATGATTCCTATAAAATCAACCAGCCACAATAGCATCCTAAAATAAATCGTAACATTTTTGGCAAATTTAAAACATTTTGGCAAAGGTACATTTTTGCATTTTTAGTAAATTCTGCAGTTCTGCAGCATAAATTTTTTAAACATATTGCTAATTGTAAAGTGATGCCACCAGTTTAACATTATTTGGCCCTAAATTTCAGAAGTACATGTCAATTTTGACTTACAGACATAATCCTCACTGAATGTCTTGTTTTGTTATATAGAACGGAAATGGGTGATTTTACCAGTAAAATGAAATGGAATACAAAATGAATCTAACAAAATGATGAATGCATTCTAAGAAAATATATATCACAAATGCAAAACACAACAGAACTATGAAAGATAAAAGTTCAATGGAATGAAATGCAAATATCTTTCACAAATGGATTTGAAATTGATTATTTTCAAGCAGCCACTAAATTTCCATGGTCAAAAGCTCTTTCACTTGATAATTTTGGATCAGACAAACAACTTTTCACCCCTTACAAGATGTACCATTGTTCTTGTCAAGGCAGACATGAAAAAAGAAACAGCTATTGATCTGATGACATCATCACTGGTGGATGCATCTGTACAATCTTTATTTGAACAAAACAAAATAAAAAATCTAATTTGCTGACAAATGTTTTACAACTATATTTTTACTCTTACTGCAGTTGCCATTGAATTTTAATTTATTCTAAATTCAATGCTGTCTTTTGCATTTTAAATATCTGCTATTTCATTAAAGCACACTTTGAATAAGATAATATATGAAAGCTATAGTTTTCTGCCTTTAACACTTTTGAAAACATAAAACTCGACTTCAGTAAATGCATTTCCATTTTATTTCTAACAAGCAAAAATTAAACGAAAACAATGGATGGAAATGATACATGCATTTCTAAGACAATAAATGAAATTGACAATATGAGAGATGAAATATAAACATGACTGGAATACAAATGGAACACATGAAATGCAAACAAAAGGCTGATTTGATAAAATTACTCATTTTAGGTCTGTATTTCTACAAATTTATCCTATAAAGAACAGTGTTGATGATTTCTTATTGATTAACAAGAAGGCCAGGGTCTGAATGTCGAGCCCATGATTAAAGCATTACTGAAAAATGTGACCCTGACCTCAAAGTCAAAAGGGGTTGAGTAAGCATGTTGCAAAATGAATTGCTTAGCTACATAATAATTCATCCCAAGTATGAATAACATACATCAAAAGGTTTAGGAAATGCAAGCAAATTACAAAACTGTAACCAAAACTATGTCACAGACCTTGAACCCAGGGTGTAAGGGGCAAGTGAACTTGTCAGAGAATGAATTATAAAACCCCATATATGAACAAAATCCATCAAGGGGTTTAGGGAATATAACCAAATAAAAATAGCTTTAACCAAAACTTAACACAAGTTTTCTAAGACTGTGATCTTGATCCCAAAGTAAAATGAGCAACCAAGCATGTCACAGAATGAATTGTCTTAGCTTTACAATGATCTATGCCAAGTATGATGAGATGGGGTTTAGGAAATATATGCAAATGAAAAACTTAACCAAAACCTTAAAACGGTGCTGGCAGCAGCAGAAGAGTGACTGTTATGTCTCACAGTCCTACTAACATGGGCTCAACAATAATCAGTTACCTCTGTGACTTTAAGTCTAATGTAGAAAATGGCAAAGGTCTAATAAGATAAAACTTATTTGGCTACAAACCTTTAGGAGGATATTTTTGAGGTACTCCAGATTCCTGGTCTCCTGTTCGCGCTCTGTGTTCCTTTCAAGACGTCGGATCTCCTCCTTCAGGATCTTGGCCTGCTCCGTCAACCGCATCAATGTTGCCTCACTGTCGTTCATCACCTGGGATTACAAAATTGTGCAGAATCGTCAATTCCGGTTCCATCTGAGGGTATAATAGTACTAATCATTTATGCCTAAGGGTAAGGCATATTGCATTTTGGAACATTTGATTCAGCATGAATGCTAAAGCTAACTGTGATTAGTTTATTATGTAAGAACAGTTCCTGATGTTAAGCTTAAAAAAAGGTTGAATTCTTGGGCTACCTGTAAAATCATGTTGATTTTCATTATTTGGGGGAATTTGCGAGTTTATTTCCATGCTGTATATCATGTTTAAGATATGATCATAGCTAATGATATCTGTAGTCCTCAGCCCACATCAGAGATTATCTCCCTTAATAGCAACTAAGCCTATGTTTTGGGGGTGGGTGGGGGGTTATTTTCAGTTTTGAAAGACTACAATGGATCTCTCTAATAGTATATAATGCTCTTGCCCATGTAGGGTGAAAAATTAGAAATGAGGTCTATGAAAAAGCAATTATTAGCTACATGGATATCTATAAAATACCTTTTCATGTATATCACATTTTTCTGGCAAAGGGAAATAAAATGGACCGAGTTACATATATCAAATAGCATAAAATAATCTGTGGGTTGTCTGCCCGGCTGGTTGTCTGCAATTTGGTCCTTGCTTGTGTGAAATAAGTTCAAGAAAAAAATCAACAATTACCCACACAATGTATTGTAATACAAAAATATAAAATAAATACTTCACTCAAGTGAATCAAAAGCACCGATGAATACTTCATGTAACCAGATATTCTATGCATTACTTGTAAATTAATGCATATTATGTTGCTTACTTTGATGAAGCATTGATATATTAAACCATACCTGCATATGGGGATACTTCCATGTTTGTTTTCATGACTTACACAGCAATTTAACTTTGCTGAAATTTGGACAGTAAACCAATTTGTGCCACCAAGTGCCAATATCACAAAAATTATACATGCAGAACTTTCTAAATTTACAAAATTTCAATAACACAGAAATTTTGCTATATACAGTATTATAACCTTGTGGAAATGTATATTTGTACGTATGTTCATGAAATAAAAGCACAAAATTTATGGAATATGGGTTATTCAATGTTTTTCTTTCTCCCACGAAATCCAAATAACCAACTGCTTTCATCATAATGTAGCAATTTAGATTAGACAACTCTAAAATTATGTGAAATTTCTATGAATAGGTTTGATCTAAAATTTCTTACCTTATCAAAATTTGTGTAACAATCTTTATTTGTTTGCATTTATATATTTTTATGCATATACTACACAAGTGGACAAAATCAATCACCAGCTAGGTGCAAATCATTACATCAATTGGTGGCCAAACAAGAGCTTGAGAGAGAGAGAATAAAAAGATTGCATTAAGGTTCTCACCTCTGTTAAATGTTCTATTTTCTTGTTTGCAGTCGCCAGCTGTTTTCTTAACATCTCTATTTCAGCATCTTTATTACCACTCTCACCTGTATCAAACATAGAGGATATACATAGTGTATAGTAATGTTGCAACTTATTAGTTGAAAGAAAATAAATAAATTGGCTAAAATGTGTAGAATATCTGATAATTCAAAGAAGTTTTGATTCGAGCACTCTTTTAAAGGCGATTTTTCTTGTTCTACTATCTGCAACTGATAATAAAAGAAACCTTATTATAACAGAAAATTAGTACATTATGATATCAGCAACAATCCAGACATGATTTAGTGATGTGTCAGTTCCAGCCATTAAGGCAACTCTCTTGGTCCTGACATTTGGCATCATGTATCTTTCAAACTGGAAAGATGATTTTGAAGCTATTTAATTTTTTCCTTCTCTTCCAATTTGTTAATTCATTCAAGGCACATATGACAACCATAGTTTGTTTTCCTTTAATCCTTTGCTTCAAATTTGCACAGTATTAGTAAAAAAGTCATTTTTTTAAAAATTACAATTATGAATTTAGAGGATTCTACCACAATTCTAACTTTTCCTACTACTAAATATTTTAAAAGAAGTGGCCACAATGACAATAAAGGGAGCAATTTAGAGTTTTGCACAATATACAATAGTTCTACAGGATTTGTTATTTACCCATTTATATACAACTTTCAAAACCTTTCACACAATATCTCCACAAAGAATCTCATTATTAACAGGAATTATGTCTTTAACAGAAAAGTGGTACCTGTAAGAATGTCTCATAATATTTTATATTTTGGGATTTAAGAATATTCCACAAGTCAGTCATACTTGTTCAGCATAAAACAAACATTATAAGGATGTCATAGTTAAGAACAAAATAAGACATTCGAAAAGTGTCCCATTAGGAAATTCAGTCTTCCAATAGACATCATTGCCAGCAAGTGTGGTAAATTCTCATACCAATGAATTATAATGCCATTCCACTCAATATAGTCTCCAATGAGATTATCATATTTCTAGCAGGATAAGCTCATAGTGTGTGTGTGTGTGTGTGTGTGTGTGTGGTGGGAGAGGGGTTTGCACATTTCTTTAAAATGGAGGTTTATCATAGGAAAACAAAATTTTCTTAAATAAAAATTTGCCAAAATATTGTAAAATTATGGGAAAGTGATAGGAGTAACTGTTATTTGAGTGAATATTGATCAAACAGAACTTTTACTGACCAGTGTCAAAACAAGATCAGTAATGAACACAGACTGAGGTATTTATGAAAACTAGGCCCCTAACTTCATTTTAGTGATCATTCATGTACTGGAGACCCATCAAACAGCAACATATGGACTCGAAGAAAATAGCACTTTTATTTTCTGATGGATATCTTTATTTCCATCAATGCAACAATTTTATAAACTTTAAAACTTGATTATTATGAAGTTAAAAGTGAAGTATTTATGTACATAATGCTTTTATAGATTAGCATTTTCTCCATCAAGAAGAAAAACAGTAAACATTCCACTGGTATTCTCATACTTCTTACCATAGTTTTGATCCATTTGCTCTGAACTCAATAGCTGATCTAAAGGAACCAAACTGGGCTTTTGTACTAGTGTCCCCTGCAAAACAAGAAGTGGCTCCAGTTGTAATATGTATTTAACATCAAAACTTTAAAGATAATCCCATACAATTCCAGAAAGCTTATTAAGCAATTTTCGCTTATTTATTAAAAGCCCTAACCCAAACTCATTTTTTTTTTTCTGTTTACTGAACCTAACTGATTTTAGTTCTTGTATAGGCATTTTGTGACTGATGCTTAAAACACTCACCAGAATTAGAATTTCTGACAAAATTGAATCTCCTTGCTGATTTAGATTAATTTTTGACAAGACCTAGCGACTCAGCAATGGATGAAGGGGGAGGGACCAAATTTAGACAGACTCACAACTCCTTCACGGATTTCTTTGCTCAGCCACTGTTTGTAGAGTTCATAGGAGAAGGCAGGACAATTGCAGTACACCAGTCGCCAATTTTCCCACTGAGAAGAATTTATTGAGACTGCTCATCCACCTGCACCCCCATCTCTACATATATTTTAAACAAATACCTCAGCTAATAAATCTTAAAATTTGGGCATACATCCCCTTCAATTTAAAAAAAAGAAAATGTTGGGATCATTGACCTAGGGTCCAGAATACTGCAAACTAGCCAAAGGGCTAGCAGTTTGAGATCTTGGACATTAAATTCACCCTTGCGGAAGTTAAACTCACCCTTGGGCATGGCTCTGGATCCACAATCTCAGATCCCTGGAAAAGTAATTAGATGCAAATCAATGAAGGTGGCAATAACTTCACAAATGCTAGTCTAGAAGGAATTTGTTTTTAAAGCCAAAAACATGTCTCCCACCCCACCCCACCCCACCCCGTATCTTCACCATGACAACTAATGTCACTCTTTGAGAATGGTATTAGACACAAAAAAAGAAAAATCAAGCAAGGTGAATAAAATGATATTATGTATGAAGTGTGATACAGAAAGTGCCTCATTTTTAAGGTCTTGATAGTCCTCCTCTCATTAGATCAAAATAATTCAGTCAATTTAAGCTTCAGCTTTAGAATAATTATGATTAAGTTTGACATTTGTCCAACAGAGGGGCTAGGAGGCTGCAATCCTGGACACCCCACCCCCAAAAGATCTGTGTTCATAAAAACATTGCAGACCAAATAAGTGTAAGAAAAATAAAAAATTTAAATACAGAAAATTACCCAAATGGCATGAAAAACTAATAAAGGTCATCTACATCTTCCTACAAACATACAAGCCAAATTATATTTGTCTACCTAACATGATTTTTGTTAAAAAAAAAACAAAAAAAATAGTTGAGAACAAAACAGTCCAAGTCCAAGAAGTTACAAAATTTAAAAAATAAAAACAATTGGAAAAATTACTAAAATATCCTCAAATACTAATCAGGTCATTTACATAATAATAAAAGCAAGCCTACCAAACTTCATTTGTTTACCTTAAGTGACTGTTGCTTAATTGTGCCTAAGATTTTTGTCAAAACTGTTAAAGTCCAAAAAGTTTTAAAAAATGTGTTAAAAAAATTAGAAAAATTGCTATAATGTCCTGAAAATGCAATCAGGTCATCCACATAGTAATACAGATATGCATACAAACTTTTACTTGTCTACCTCAAATAATTTTTGCTTGAAAGTGCTTGTAAGTGTTTTGTCAAAAAAAAAGTCAAAATCCAAAAAGTTCAAAAATCTGTATTTAAAAAAATGTAGTATAAGGTCACAGTCACCAAACCCTAATCAGGTCATGGGACTCATCCAATTTATTTAAATATCAAATTTGTTCTGGTTTGGCTCAATAGTTTGATTTATTTTCTTGCAAGAAAGTGTGATGGACAACACAAAACCAATATGTCTCCCTCCATTTTAGCGGGAGGGGAAGAAAACAAACATAATCATATAGACTGTTTCTAGCTTAGATGAATCATACATGTTCTTCCTTTATTCTTCCATTACTTCCCCTCCTATAAGACCGCCCAGTAGTCTCACCTACTGGAGGAAGCAACTAGTCTGATAAATCAGTTCCCACACCTGTATTAGTAGTATGTTGGTGGTTTGAGGTCTGATCTCACCTGTTTATAAAACATTGCAATTATTGCTCACAGATTTGACCACAACACATCTGTACATATATAAACACTTACCAGTATTTCTTGCAGCCCTTGTGTTACAGTCAGTTGACGGGAACTTTCAGAAATCTGTACAACATATTCTATATCAAATCCAATGCTTGACAACTTGCAAATCCACATTGTATAACAACCCTACTGCCCATTGGTATTTCAAATTACCAGGCTAAATCAACAGATAATCGGCTGTTCCATCAATACTAATGAAACCTTTGTTCATCTGAAATATTTTTTGTTGTTTTGGTCATGTGACTTGAGCATCCATGGATTTGTTATGAAACTGTCACATGATGAATAACATTCCAAATTGCAAAATGGATGTATTACTTTTACATTGCAACCCAAATTGCTTAGATGTAACCTGGTAATTCAAAATAGCTACTGGTGGTATGGTTGTGTTATTCCACACAGATTTACAAGTTGTTAAACATCAGATTTTACATGGAAATATGCTATACAGATTGCTGAAAGGCTCATTCAACCAATCTTAACTCAAGAAATACCACTATCTAAAAACAGAAGATAATTGCACTGATGTGTTGCAGAAAAATTAATGTTGCAATAATTGCAATGTTGCATGAATAGGTGAGATCAGACCCCAAACCACCAACATACAGATCTGGGGGCTGATTTATCGGATTAGGATGCAACAAGCACAGTCTCATCACATCCTTAATTTGTCCAGCTGCATGGTGTACAAGTCAAACAAAATCAGGTTATAAAAGCTGCATTAATACAACTATTTTTAATAGAACTGACTTGGTTCAATGAGATTAAAATGTGCCCGAGAATCTTCACAATTAAAACCAATTTTTTTCTACACCCTACATACATTAAATTTGTCAATATAAACCAATATGACAGGAACTGAGTTCTGAACATTCAAAGTCACTGACTTTGCTTGTATATGAATATAGTTTTACTTTCCTTTTTTGAACAGAACTAGAAAACTATAAACCTATGGACTTTCCCATCAACCATGTTGAATAAACCCCAACTGTTAGATAAATAAGTTTAAATTTTAATTACCTGTAATAAATTGTCCCATTCATGGTGTTCTACTAATGCAAATGTTGGATAAATAAAATCTGCATTAGGGAGAATACACTGTTCACATGATGTAGTCAATGGAAAGATTTATTATGTCTTATTTTTTGTCTTAAACTTTTATAACCTAAATGCAGATCACATAACTAACATAAATCTGCATTGCCAAATATTATGTTCACTAAGTTGAATCTCCATCCCATTTGAAATGCAAATTTCAAACTTTAAAGATAGTTTTATTTTAAAAGTTCAGCAAGTCGTAACAATTTTACAACAGAAAAACCAATTTTTGGGGTAAACTATGTTTCTTTGATAATACATACCTGATGATAATATATTAGGAGTACAACCACTACCTTGTAAACTTCAGCCCTCACAAGCTTGATTTTAGCAACAAAAATGCTGAAAGTTGCCTGCCCACCTAGGTGGAAGTCAAACAAGAATGATCTCCCCCAGCATTGAAAGATTGGTGCCAAACACCATCCATATGTCAGTTACTACTGGAATGGATCTGCATGCTCTACCAGATTTTGACATAACTGCAGGATGGCTGGAAGGGTATATATGTATCATAATCGGCTAAGTATTATTGAAGAAACACATTTTACTCCAAAAACTTGGTTTCTTCTTCAAATACGTTACCCAATCATAATACATTACTAGAATTGGAAAGAGGTGGAGGGAGTTACAGCCCCTAACCCCAAAGAAGGCCAATCTCCAGTCACCTAATGTGTGTGAAGCAGCTTCTAATCTTGTAAGATATACAAGCTAGTCTTGTAAGATATACAGGCTAGGATATATAGGCTAGGATATGCATGCTAGGATATATACAGGCTAGGATATATACAGGCTAGGATATATAGGCTAGGATATGCAGGCTAGGATATATACAGGCTAGGATATATAGGCTAGGATATATGCAGGCTAGGATATGCATGCCAGGATATATATGCTAGGATATGCAGGCTAGGATATATACAGGCTAGGATATATAGGCTAGGATATGCAGGCTAGGATATACAGGCTAGGATATATAGGCTAGGATATATAGGCTATATACAGGCTAAGATATGCAGGCTAGGATATATAGGCTAGGATATATAGGCTATTTACAGGCTAGGATATGCAGGCTAGGATATATAGGCTATGGGTTAGCATATGGATATGCCTGAATGTGGCTCCTTAGAATTACCCTTCCAGAAATCCAGTGGAAGCAGAGCGACCACATCATTGAGAAGCTATTAGAATTACCCTCCCAGAAATCCAGTGGAAGCAGAGCGACCACAACATTAAGAAGCTATTAGAATTCCCCTCCCAGAAATCCAATGGAAGCAGAGCGAACACATCATTGAGAAGCTATTAGAATTCCCCTCTCATAAATCCAGTGGAAGCAGAGCGACCACAACATTAAGAAGCTATTAGAATTCCCCTCCCAGAAATCCAGTGGAAGCAGAGCGACCACATCATTAAGAAGCTATTGAACAACCTAAGATGGTAGCCTGTTGTACTGTTGCTAAACATCCAACCAGGTCAAAGTCAGCCCTTTGAGATGAAAGGTCTCTGAGATAAAAGCTAGAGAAAGTCATCTCTGCCTTCCATCCCATGGGTTGGATAAAGTCTGTTAGGGAAAAGTTATGCTCAAATGCTATGCTAGAGGCTACTGCCCTAACCTCATGAACTGAAAATAAGAAACTCATCTGGTTTTGGTAAGTTCCCTACATGCAGAGCAGATAACTGATTATCCCAGTACAAATGAGCTTGAGATGAATATCATCCTTTCCTTCTTTTATTGGTAAAAATAAATGAGTTCTCCCTCTTTTAACTATCTTGGTTCACTTGAGGTACCACTTCAAAAATCCTTATGGGATCCTGAGGAAAGAGGTTTCACAACAAAGGACTGATTCCCCATGAGCGTGAACCTGTTCTAAGCAATAAGAGCAGAAGCTGTCATGAGTGAAATCAAACCATCATTGCAGAACTGCAGATAGTTCGGATCGACCAACAAGGCATGTATCTCAATGAATCTGCCTGCTGTAGATAGAATGACCAGAAAGCAGGTTTTGTAGGAGAGGTGAGTCAAGAGGTTCTAGGCATAGGTTCGAATGGTAGTTTATTCAGCTATGTCAGAACCCACAATAGATTATATTTTGGAATGAGGTAGAGTCTTATGTCAAGACAAATCAAAGTTTGCAAGAAGGTTGGACAGGTCTTTGTTTTGGCCTATATCCTCCCTTCTATGATGATGAAACATGGCGTAGATCATGGAATGGTAGTCTTTGATAACCACAGAAACTAACTTCTCTTCAAAGAGCCAAAGGAGGAAGTTAGCTATTTGTGATAATGAGGGTTTTAAAGAAGTGATGTGTTTCGACATATACCACTGGGAGAAAACTCTCCACTCCCGTTTGCTTTCAATGTCAGAGTCTGCCTGGGATGTGGTGGACTTCGATGTGGATTAGTCGATGATGACACCACCAGAAAAAATTCCAAACCAGGAGCAGAGGTCCACAGATTTACTTCCCCCTTTCCTTCTGATGTAATTTACTACATTAGAGCTGTTGGATATGATGAGAATGTCATTTCCAGACAGCATCTCTTGCCATTATTGAAAGGCATTCACTACGGCCTTCATCTCCATGTGACAGATGTGTAAAAAGTCCTTCTGAAGGGGTCACACCCTACTTCCTGAAACAAGGGCAGGAGGTGAGCACCCCAGCCCGCTGTGTTTTCTCATCCAAGAAGATCATAATTCCCGGAGGCTGAACCGGCAGGGGAATACCTGCCATGAGCCTCGTGAGGTTATTTCATTTGCTAAGATGGAACCTCATATATCCCAAAACAGGGATTGCTTTGTCCAGTAAGCACTGCTTTGGACACCCCTGGGATAAGAGAATCATCCCCAATGGTCCCATAAAAAGGTGGCCCAATATGAGATCTGCTGTCACACTGAGGCAACTCAATTTGGGAAGAAATTCTATGGGTGAAATGTGATTCTTTGCAAGAATTGTAGACACCATCAAGATGATTTTCAAGGCATGTTCCTGAGATGGACAGGCCTTGTTTACATGCATTTTGAAATCTATACATAAGTGGGTAGAATGCTGGGATGGGGCAATATCGGATCTGTCCTTGTTAACAAGGAATCCAAGGCAGAGCAGAAGTGAAACAAGGGATTTCATGTCTTGATTTAGAATATAACTGACATTGTGCTACTGCACAATGTCATCCAGGTAGTTGATAGTCACAGGCATGGTGGTGACTCTGAATTGGTACACCATATCCCTGAATGTGAACCTCAGGAATTTCCTGGAAGACTTATGGATTGGAATATGTACATATACGTCTTGAAGATCTAAACTTATTGCAAAATCTTTCTCCTGAATGGCACTGAGAACCAGTCTTAGAGTCTCCATCCTGCATCATGGTGTCCAAACGAAAAGGTCAAGAGAGTTTAGATCGATGACTGGCTGAAGCTTCAGTTGGCCTATGGCACTATGAACAGTCTGGAGTAAAATCCTGATGAGTTTACATTTGGAACAATCTCTACTGCCCTTTTTGTGCAGAGATTGTCTATCTTTTGATGCAGAAGATCAGTTCTGGATGTGTCTCTTGCGATGTCTGTAGCAAAGGGAGCCCTTGACAATGGAGGAGAAGCACTGAATGAGATCTGGAGTCCCTCTGAGATGATTTGCATGACCCATGGGTCGTCAGGGTAATGTCTTTCCCTTTCCGTGGCAAGGTATTTGAGCCTTTCCCCTACTGGGATGTATGAAAACGGCAGTGTGAGCATGGCTTCATTCTCTGCAAGTTGGAGGCGGCTGACGGAGAGATAAACTGGGATGGAAGCTATCTTTATCTCTCTGCATATTGTCATAAGTGGTCCTCAGAAACAGTGTTCTCGTCTGAGGAAACTGCTTGTAGAACTGTTTTCCCATTTGGCATGCCCTAGGGGAATCCTCCCTGTTTTTCTGATATCTCCTCTGAAACAAGGGCTGTACTTTTGGTCATTGGGCTTGTGTGAGGTGTGATCTAAGTGTGACTTTATAGTGTTCCTTAAGAAAGGAAAATGTGGCGAGAAATGCATCTCTTTCCAGAAGCTGCAAACTCACTGAGGCTGCTATGGAATTGGCAAGTGTGTGCTTTACTGCTCTGTTCAGTTCTTCAGACAGTTCATGAGACTGACTCCCAAATGTGACTATCTGGATTACTGTCTAGTCTGTTTTCAGATTGCTGAAATATACCCATGGATACCAGACTGAGCATGGATAATATTGCAACAATATTCAAACCAGTGGTTGTGTGTCAAAGAAGGCCTTCTGGTCAATAGGAACTGGATATTCCAGTCCTGCAATGTCTTTGTTGATGGTTAAGACCTCAGGATGAATAACAGGTGTACAAGTCTTGGAAAATGCCTTGATAAAATTTTTTATGAGAGTTGTTGCAACAAAAAAGAAAGGTTTGTTGAAACTTGCATCTTGAAGCAGCCTCTCTAAATAATGTAATAAATCAGCAGCTTGACCAGACTGTGGTAGCTGTTTGAATATCAAGTTGGTCTTTCTTGGCCAATAGATTGATGGATGTGGTAACTTTGTAAGTTGCCAGTGATGGAGTAGGAGCAGGCAGGCAAAACTCAGGCAGGAGGTGACAGAAAACTTCTTTGATGGATGTGCAGAATGCTAAGACTTCTCTGGACTTCGTCAGATGGAGCATGGAAGATAGCGCTATTGAGCACAAGTCCTCAAAGACAGAAGAACAGGGTGAATGGATGCCTCCTGCGATGCATGTAACAATGCTGGCAAACTGTTATTTCCAGACATTCAGTAAGGAATCATCCATGAGTGGTACTGAGCATCCGCGAGTGAAGTATCACTGTAGATGGTGCCAGGTTGTGCTATTGCATGGGTTGGTGCTGCAGCTGGCCAGTATCAGTTTGCAATATTTCAGGGAGTCCATTACTGGATAGAGGAAGTTCATTCTTTGGTGCCAGTACAGCCCAAATTGCACCCAATATAACAGGTATCATGATTATCTTCCACCAGCTTAAAATGCTTGCACCCCATAAGCTTAGTCATGCTCACTGTGTTGACACCTGCAATTATAAAGAGCAAAACAAAGGCACATACATGCGAAATCAATCCAGAATCACATGAACTTACTGTGAAGAGGACACTAATTAAAAACACAACTGCCTAAAATAATTACGTGAACGACCTATAAGCATGTAATAATAGAGAATTAATGGACAGAATTCATATATACAGGGTGAAGTACTGAGATGAATTTAAATACTATAGACCGTAGGCCAGGTGATTAAAATGGCACTGACATGAATACTGCAAGACAAAGAGAGACAAATAAAAAGTCAATTCTTCATCTATGATAGAGTAGAGCAAGAAACAGCCAGAAATACAGATGGAGAATACTTCCCTGTGGTGAGAAAACTCCAAAGAATTGCTTAAATAATGTCAAGGCATAAGTAAATTTGATTTTGCGAGTCTCGAAAAAGAGCATGCTTCCAAACACAACTGGAAATAGTATCTGATGTATGAATAGGATTTGGCACCAATCTCTCTACACAAGGGGAAATCACTCTTGTCTGACTTCAATCTAGGTGGGCAGATGACTTTTCTCAATTTTGTTGCTAAAAACAAGTTTAGTTGGGAAGGGTTAGTTTTGTGAGATAGTGGTTGTATTCCTAATGTATTATAATCAGTTAAAGTATTTGAAGAAAAAATTTATCCATCAACAGTAGTCTGAGTTACCTCCCCTTCCTGCCTCTCCATATGCCTAATGTCAGGGATGGATACATGTAGCTCTGAAGTCGGAGATGTAGCAGATTTTTCCATCTCTGACGGTTTGGTCCCAGCAAACTGTGCCTGTTGCTGAAGCTCTCGCTCAAGGCCGAGATTTTCTGACTCAAGGTGATCGATTCGCTTCTGAAGCATGTCCATTGAGTGATGGTTGTCCTCTTGAAGGGATAGAATCTGGTCCTAGATGAGAGAAAAAGGTACTTTTATGCGAGTTTTCATTACCAGTGAAATTTAAGGAATAGGCCAAATATAATTCAGTGCATATTGTCCTATTCAACAGTTTCATAAACTGTCTCCAGAACACAAGGTCATTATACAATTTACAATAGCATTTACATTTAACATTTTTCATTGGAAGTGTTATGTAATGTGCCATTGTCAGGTGTTACATGATACATTGTGACACTGACAGGTGTTACATGTGACAGTGTGATATTGTCAGGTGTTATATTAGATGTTATGACACTAACAGATTTAATCATTATGTGATAAAACTGAAATAAAGTCAAAGATGCCTCGACTGTAACCTTTCTACAGCAGCTAGTGTGGCCCACTTTCATAATGGTCCTAAACTTGATTCAACACTTATACTAAAATACTATTGTTTTATTTTTTATTTTATTTTTATAGAAACATGTAGTTTTGTCCCCAGTCTGAGCTAATTATTCCCTCCTCCAATTAGCATTGGACAACCAGAACTGAAAAGAATGATTCCAGTCTGACTCCTTAGTCACAGCCAATATAAGGAATACCTTCCCTTTTTGACTTGGACCTAGAGTCCAGGAGGAGGGAATCTTTGCAACAGTAGCAGGTAAGTATTACATAATAAAAATTAGTTTTACCCCCACCACAAAAAACTACATTTTAATAGCAGTAATACAATACCTCCTACTACTGCATTGCTGAATATATCAGTTAGGTATGAGGAGGATGACCTCAACAAATCTGGTATATAAAACAATTGCACTTACACTTATGATAGGAGTGTTCACTACTGACATGAAGCTTGCTCCTTCTCATTGCTGACGTTAAGAAGAGGAGGAAAAGAGTCTGACGGGTAAGGTTCTCAAAGGAAGCTTCATTCAAAGGATCATAAGGGGATTTTGACAATGCCCAATGAACACGAAAGATTCCATCTAGGCATTACTAAGCACAATACCGGTCTCTGAAGCTCAAAATACCTGATGAGATCAAAGATGAGTGTCTGAACCAATGATGGAACCCCTAAAGAACTTGAAAGCATTATAAAGGGCTGCCTTATAGCCCTTGATAGTGGACATGGCACATTCTCTTTCCTCTAAAAGGAAGAAAAGAAAATCAGCAACTGTGTTTAAAGGGGGACAGCTAAGATCAACATGTTTCCTTCTGCACCAATTACTGAAGATTCTCCATTTTGCATCATAAACTCTGAAAGTAGATTGTCTCCTAGTTTGGACAATGCAGTTGGCAACCTTGCTTGAAAACTGGTGCTGGCAGATTGCTTGCTTGAGAGGAGTCAAGCATGAAAGTGGAGAATCTGTGGACTCTTGTGGAGGAGATACTCCTCGTACTGTGACATCGATTCCCTCCTATGTGGTAATCTCTTGGGCTTATCTACCAGCAGGTCAAGTGCATCACCGAACCATGCCTACTGGGGCCACAGAAGGCTAGCAGGATGAGCCAAGAAGTGGAGATCCTGACTTGGTGGAGCACCTGTGGAATTATTTTAAAAGGTGGGAAGGTGTACGCATACAGAAGATCACACTTTAGACTGAAAGTGTCCACCACCCATGCCCTCTAATCTGGCACTGGAGAGACATAACAAGGGAGCCTGTTGTTCAGTCTTGTAGTGAACAAGTCCACCAAGAGTCTTCCCCCCCCCCCCTCCCTGAGTTGGAAAAGTGACTCTGCTACTGACTGGTGCAGAGACTCTTCCGTAAGGACCACATGGCTCACTTTGGACAGACTGTCTGCCATGATATTCCTCTTGCCTGGAAAATGGCGGACTCACAGAAGGGTGTGTACTTCTTCCCTTAACTGAGCCAGTTTGGATTGGTGAATGAAGATGGGGGTCCATGATTGGGGAGGATGGCTGTCCAATCTGGAGAGGCTTTTGGGAACCTCATCTTGTCCAGATCATCTTCTGCTCCTGCTCTCTATGATGGTCCAAGAGCTTACACAGAAGTTTTCGTAGGGCCAGAATTCACCAGGAAGCAGAAGGGGTGATATTATTCCCCCCCCCCCCATCCTTCTACACTTCAGCCACTGGTTTCTGCCTCAAGGTATCGTGTTTATTCTCTGGCTTGTCACAAGTGAGGATATCGGTTAGGATCTGGGGTCGCCTCCAAGTAAAAACCTTAGAGGCCTTGGAGCTTAAGGCCTGCAGTCTGTTCAAGGAGGAATCATTGTCTCCAGCAATGTTTGAGTGCTTGCTGGAGGCTATGGTGAAGATGCCATGTCATGTGCTGTCCATGTCAATGGCAGTGTCTGCAGAGCTTCTTCACATCCGCAGGAATGCCACTGTCGAGATGTCTAAGTTCTTGCTAGACCACAGCAAGAACCTTTTAAGGTCAGCACCTCTTGAGACTGAAATGTTCTTTGCATGCACAACCAATGCATAATAGGCAGGTGGAGTGTGTGTCCCATGGGGCCTTCTTATGCCCACACTTGCACACACCCTGCAACATAATAAGCTCTGAGAGAGAAAAAATTCACACAAAACAAGATGTCTATAACAATGGTTCCCAAACTTTTTTTGATTGTGACCCTAAATACCATCTTTTTCAACCCAAAATGCAGGACCAGTATAGGGTTGCCAGGGTCCTCGCGACTCTCATTTGGGTCGTGACCCGGGGATTGGGAACCACTTTTTTATAAAATGACGTATTTAGATAAGAATGATAACATGTTTTAATGCAACTAGACAACAAGTAGTATCCTGTTAGAATTCCATTTTACTTTGCATGTTTGTTAATAATTCTGATGGAGGAAAGCATGGTTGCTTCTTGGTACATTGTTATCCATTTGAGTAACATATGATGCCATGCTACAATTCAATGTAACACTGTAACTGTTTAACTAACCCTGATTGAGGCTAATGCTGTGGTATCTTGATACCACATAATCTAGAGATGACATATCTGCACTCTGGTACCCCGCTTTTGTAAGGACTTCAACTAAAAATAATCTATGGTCCAACACTCAAATTTTTTTATACTACTTATGTTAGTACCATACGGTTTAGCAGCATCACTGTATATACTACTTACGTTAGGTACCTTTTGGTCTGGCACCATTAATGTATATACTACTTATGCTACTCTTTGTTTCCATGGTAACATAAAAAAACATTGAACAAGGATAAATCTAAGTATGAAAAGACACCACAATGCAACTTGCTTGACATATGGACCAAGTCTGATTGAAATACTTTTAAAAGTTTTAAAGTTATTCTCTGGAAATGATAATGTTTTTGAGCAGACAGATGGATGCAACAATTGCTATTTCACCCACCAACCAACTCCACCCTGCATTACATACCAGAGTGATAAAAGTGTTACTCCTTGGGGTAACAAGTGGTATTCATTATGTTACTAACAATTAGACACAACTCACACTTTCAGATCTTGATGTACTTTTTGATGACATTCAGCACATCATTACACATTTTTTAAACAAAGTACATTTTGTTATTGAAACTGATGAAGGCTAACACATAGACAAAATTATTTGTATTATGTTAACATTTCAAAAAGGTAACATCCTAAGGTAACATGTTATAGTGGTATACTTTTAGGTAACAAGTGATACTATGTTACAATTCTTGGAAACAATGCACAGTGCATAACTGATCCTGATGGCAGCTGATAGAGTGGTATATTGGTAAAGTGTAACTATCTTCTGTGACAATTAGTTCCATATTGCAATTCTGTGTAGTGTTATCATATTAGATAGAAACTTCCTCCGTGCTACAATTCTGTGTAGTGTTTATCAAATTAAATAGTAATTTGTTCCATGTTACAATTCTGTGTAGTGTTATCATATTAGACAGTAATTCGTTCTGTGTTACAATTCTGTGTAGTGTTATCATATTAGACAGTAATTCGTTCTGTGTTACAATTCTGTGTAGTGTTATCATATTAGACAGTAATTCGTTCTGTGTTACAATTCTGTGTAGTGTGATCATATTAGGTGGTAATTTGTTCCATGTTACAACTCTGTGTAGTGTGATCATATTAGGTGGTAATTTGTTCCATGTTACAATTCTGTGTAGTGTTATCATATTAGACAGTAATTCGTTCTGTGTTACAATTCTGTGTAGTGTTATCATATTATGTGGTAATTCGTTCTGTGTTACAATTCTGTGTAGTGTGATCATATCATGTGGTAATTTGTTCCATACTACAATTCTGTGTAGTGTGATCATATTATGTGGTAATTTGTTCCATGTTACAACTCTGTGTAGTGTGATCATATTATGTGGTAATTTGTTCCATACTACAATTCTGTGTAGTGTGATCATATTATGTGGTAATTTGTTCTGTGTTACAATTCTGTGTAGTGTTATCATATTAGACAGTAATTTGTTCTGTGTTACAATTCTGTGTAGTGTTATCATATTAGGTGGTAATTTGTTCCATGTTACAACTCTGTGTAGTGTTATCATATTAGGTGGTAATTTGTTCCATACTACAATTCTGTGTAGTGTTATCATATTATGTGGTAATTTGTTCTGTGTTACAATTCTGTGTAGTGTTATCATATTAGGTGGTAATTTGTTCCATGTTACAACTCTGTGTAAGTTATCATATTAGCAGACATGCCAACACTAACAAGTCCTTCTCAGTATGGCAGTCAATATTATTCCATAACTTAGATCAATTTTCAGCAAGGTATAATGAACTATATTTATATTATACAGCTTATACTGACTTGGAAAACATGCATCTGAAAAGTTCAGTGTGATCTGATGCAGCGAAGGCAACATAATGTTCAATTAAAAAGTTCGTAAAGTACACTTAGACTTTAATGACCTTCAGTTCAGTTTCAGAAAGGTAATTTTTTTAGTAAATTATGTTTCTCTGAAAATATGTACCCAATCACATTAACATTAGGAAATTAATCTCTGCTACCTCCTAATTCAGCCCTAGCTGAAAGAGAAAAAACGTCTTTCCATCTATATGTCATAAAGATGAAGGGAAGTAGCTCTTACATAATAACTCCCCTTGTTCCCACTAGATGGCCCCCTCCATATCCCGGATGTTACCAGTTTAAGCTAGAATGAAACCTTTAACATGATGCTCACATTTGCAGGGCAGGGTGGGATGTATTGATAGTAATGTGATCAGGTAAGTAAGTTTTGGAGAAACATAATTTACTAACAAATTTCTTTTCTCCATCACATACATTACCCAATAATATTAACATTAGAAGAAAAGGTAAGAGAAGGAGGAAATGCTTGAGCATGCAACCTCTACCCATGTTGCCCTGTGGTAGCATGATGAATGCTCTACTGAAAGAATGAACTTCTCCTAACGTAAAGTTAGTACAACCAAAGATTATGCATTTACACATGTGCAAGAGAGATCCCTGTGGGATCCTGCACCTGGTTATTGCCTTACATTCAAGAGTTTCCTGAGCGAATCAAGCGAAATTTGCAAGGTCATGCCCAGCGCTATACAGGTAATGGTAACTTTTTGGGCAGCCACCGGTGGCACGACAAGATTCAGCTCTCTCCTTTACAATGCCATGTCATGCAAATAGAAGCTGGGAGAAAGTAGATTGAGTATGCCAGCCAACTGACTCTACTATGTCTCAAATTGAGACATTACTTTTGAAGGCCAGGCTCATGAAAATCACTTATATTTCATGAGCTGAAATCTTTATGAGTTGCACCTGAGAGTTCAGAGTATGCTGATCTAATTACCTCCTTTAGCCAAGTGGCCACCACTTGTGGGGTTATGTCTTGCTTTTGTGCTTTAACCAATTGGAAGAGCTTTTGATGGCCATCATGGACATTTTTCATGGGCCTCAAATAGCATCTGAGAGTACATAATGGGTCCTGCAACTTCGCCTCTCTCAACAGGTCAATCAAGATGAGAGAGTGTCTAGTTATTTGCTGGTTGCCTAGTGACAGTAACCTGTTTTTAGAAACAAAACCAGATTGTGTCTTTAGTACGACTGAGCTGTTGGAACAGAACTGCATGTACTTCAAATTCACAGACAGTGCATGCAGCTCACTCACTCTGGAAGCTGAAACTAGTACTATCAGGAAGTAAGTCTTGTATGATAACTGCTTCAGCAAGGTGAAAGACACAGGCTCAAACCTAGAAAAGTCAAGTCATGTCAAGACCAAGGAGAGGTTCCATTTTGGGAACTAGGTTAGTGAGCGTGGCCTGGATATATGTGTTGAAATTGGACAAAAAGTCGGAAAGGTCCTTGTTGCAGCCAATATCATCTCTTCCACGATGTCTGAACAAGTCTGAGATCATGGAATGGTATCCCTTGGTTGTGATATAGGCTAGCTTGTTGTCTTCAAAGAGGAAAAGAAAGGAGTTAGCCTGTTGGAGGATAATGGCTGAGAGAGGTGTGACGTTGTTAACATGACACCAGTGATTGAAAACGTGCCAATTCCCCTCAATTGCCTTAAAATTAGAGGGCCATCTAGCTGTCACAATCCTCTCGACAATTGAAGCACAGAACTCCTTTTCACACAGAGCATCTTTGACAAGAGCCAGGCGTGAAGCAGGAGTTTCTCTGGACACGGATGAAATAATGTCAACCTCAGCTGCACGAGTAGTATGGGGATTGTTATGATTTTCCTAGTTACATCTGTGTCCAGAACAAGCAGATCGGTCATTCAGGATCTGTCCCATCAGAGAGGGGCAATCAGAACTATTTTGCAACCCCTGCCCCTCATTTTCTGGATTAGTATTGGTATTAGAACTGCTGGAGGGAAGGCATATGCCCATATTCCGTAACAGCTGATTGAAAGAGCATTGATGGCCCATGCCTCTGGGTTGGGGAATGGAGAGACGAAGGTGGGCAGTTTGCTGTTCCACGTCATCACAACTGGGTCAAACATCAGTCAGCCCCATACTGTGCAGACTTGATGGAAGATGGATGGATGGAGAGACTACTCCATATGAAGCAGTTGGCCTCTCCTTGATAATGAGTTGGCCAGGGCATTGAGCCTGCCCTGGATGTGTTGGACTTGTATCTTTATATGATACTGGGTACACCAGCGAAGGCACTCCTGTACCATAACGGAAAGATCCAGTGATTTTTCATCCCCTTTTGTTTGAAGAGGCAGTTCACTACAACTGAATTGTCAACATTATCACAACTGTCATCCTGTGGATGCATTGCACCCAAGCATGGGAGGCGTTGAGAATGGCCTTCATTTCCAGGAGAGCGATGTGAAGAGCCTTCTCCTGCAGTGTCCACTTGCCGCTGACTGTCACAAAATCCAGTAGCAAGAGTGCCCCTCAACCCAACAAACTGTACTGGCATCTGTACAAATTGTTACTTCCAATTGTGGGTCTTCTAAAAGTGTTCCTGCTGGTAGCCACTTCCCGTCTTGCCATTCAAGCAGGACGTGTTTGATTTTGGTCGAAATCATAATCTGGTGATCTAAACAACCCAAGTTCATGTGCCTGAATGGCCATCTGCAGATGGTGCATTTAATGATACTGCTGATGCTTTCAAGAGGAAGATGAACCAGGTTGATATGAGTCAGAAATACCATACCTAGATGAACAAAATGTTGAGAAGGGACAAGATCCGACTTCTCTACATTGACTATCCACCCTAAACTGCGAATGAGGTAGAGAAGGTTCTTATTATTGTGAACTAAAACCAAACTTGCCAAATGTTTTTGCAGTATATTGTCCTTGTATGCCACCATTGCTGTGGAGAAGAATATCCTAAAGTGGGATATGGCGCAGTCCAACATCTTTGTGGAGGCCCAAGGGCTGTGACTGAGGCTGAATGGAAGAGTGTGGAATTTGTACTCTACCCCACAGGAGCCACCGCAAAGGTATTTACATGATACCATGTGAATAGGTATAAGAAAATATGTGTCAGATAGGTCAAGACTGATCACGTTTTCGTCTCATAGCACAGACAGATGGAATCACCTTGCCATCTCCAGCTTGAATTTTCGGGCAGTAATAAACTGATTTAGTCTGCTCAAGCCTATGACAGGTCTCAATTTTCCATTGGTTTTTGTAACCAGAAAAAGTATGGAATAGACAACCTGGGAGTCCAGTTTTTGGACTACCTCCACTGCCTGCTTTACTAGCAAAACCTTTATCTCCTTATGTAAAACGTCCATCTTCATGGAATTGCTTGGGATCTCCGTCATGAAATGGGATGACAAAAGTGGAGGGGCCTGGATTAATAAGATCTGGAGCCCCTCCGAAATGACTTGGATGGTCCAATCATTTGTCAGAAATAGGTTGAGCCAAGTCTGGCAGAACAGAAGGAGTCTGGCGCCCACAGGGGGATCACCAGCTGGCAGGAGTGATGGCAAGTCACTGACAATATTGGGAGGCTTGGGGGAGGACAAACATCGTTTTCTCTCCTCCCCTCTCAGCCTGCCTGCAGTAGTTAGGGACATATGCCTGCCTAACTCACCTGGCCAAAGAATCGTTGTTGCTGAGAATTACCCCTATGACCTTTCTGTTGACAATCATCCCTTCTCTGGTATGCCCCCTGACAGGGATGCACTGAGATAGGGGCTTCCACAGAGAGCTGAAGTGGCAACTCCTGTACTACCTGCTTTCTCACCTCCTCAATTCAACTCCCAAACAAAAGTAGGAACTGAAGGGGAGGGAATGCAGTCACTGCATGGTGGGGTTTAAGAGAAGATTGCAGAAGTGCATCTCTTCTTATCAAGTTGAGGTTACAAGAGGCTGTCAGGGCATGCACCATCATGTGGTGAGCAGCCCTATTGACTACCTTGGCAATATGGCAAACCGATTCCATGCCATGGTCACTTCTGGCCTTCTTGGCTTGGCAGAAAGATCACAAGAGACATCAGATTGAGTTGGAAGGAAGTCAACACGACATTCCTGACCAACTTAGATGTGGCATTAAATACTTGTCTGTCCACTTTATAATAGAGTGGAACAGACATGTTGACGGCAGTAATATCCTTTTCTTGGCTAGGTACATCCAAATGATAAACATCTGTATGTGATTTGTAGAAGTGTAGCAAGAAAGTTGCATGCAACTGACTCACCGAAAAGAAGGTCCTCATGTCAAAGGGGTCATAAATTTTATCTCATAGACTCCCAATAATTTCTGCAATCTTTTGATGATTGTGGTAAAATTCTGAAAGACAGATGCTCATCATCTTCATCAACATCCACTGAGGCCTTGACCTTGTACGCAGTGTTGACTGCCAGTGGAGGAAGGCATTCCGACAGAGGTAAAATTCTGTATATCTCTTTGATTGCGGCCTTAAACTGATTTCCATCCTTTCCATGGTTGGATTGGAATGGTCAGGCAAGTCTGAGTCACCCTCACCCCACGTGTGGACTAGGAGGTTGTCCTTCTCCTGTACACTCTGCATCGAGGGATATAGCATTCCATATGGAAGTGATGATGCCGAATCGTCACCATGCATAGAAAAGATTCCACTTGTCGGACATGCTAGTGGAGCTGGCCAAGTCATGTCCAGCACAGAGTGTGGCCTGGCTGAGGAATGCCAGTCCAGCGCAGTCAGTTGTGCTGGGCCAGAGAGCTGGATGGATGGCTCCAAATGTGATGCCAGTTCACATTTAATGGTATCATGGATATGGTTGGTTCAGCTGGGCTGGCCAAGGCAGTCTGCTGGGTGTAGGACACCATCGCGGTAGCAACTGTCCAGCGATGTGCTGTTCGCCAGTCCAAGATGACATATTCATGACTGCCAAAACCATACACTGATTGTCCAGATGGCTGGACCATTTGGTCAGCAGCCAGGATGGCATACGGCAATTGATATATAACTTGCAGGCCGAGCCAGTCAGCAATGTCAGAAGGTAATCCTGCACACATGGCTTCAACATTCCCAAGCCCATGCAAGGGCGGGGATAGGGACTTGTGCCCTGTGGGCTGCCAAATTGGATTAAAATGTTTCCTAGTTTCATCCAACTCGCTTGTCGACATTATAGACGACAGAACTTGTTATAGTATGTGTACCATATATGATTCCACTATAGCTTGAGTGGAATTGCTTGGCGTGGCTTTGATTGGATCTGAAGTGATCGTTGCAATATACGCTGTTTTAGGTATCTTCGTTCAGGGTGGAGGCGGCATCTTGATGTCCCCCATAAAACTGAATTCGGATGACTGCTTAATACTTCATGTTCGAGCATGCCCTTTTTTTGTGGTCCTTCAATTGCTTTTTCAAGACAATGGACCAAATGTCTTCTGCCCACATTGCACACACGCTATATGGGTGCTAGGAAAAACAATTTGTGCAGGCAAGGCACGTTTCCTGGTTATCCTCCACAACCTTCAAGCATCTGTACTTCCTGCACTTGACTGACATCTCTGTAAAGAAACAGAAGAAAAAACAAACAAGAGCATACAACAAACATGCAAATTGTTCAAATAGGCAAACTCACTTTACCAAGACAACCTAAGAAGTGCATAATAAACCGAAATTTAACTGCACAATGCAATTACACCAGTGCAAACTTCATTGTTACCAATCGATATCACATGGACAATTGTTATATACAATAGGTATATCAACCTTCTGACTTTCTATACTACTGAAAATAAACATTGGATGGTCAAAATTGATTATAAATTGCAATGGATTCTTCAGAGGCACTGTTCACAGTTGCAAGCGAAAGTTTAAACTACCAAGATATGGGTGGCCACCTAGTAGTGACCAAGGGGAGTTAATCTGTAGGAGTTACTTCCCTTTGTCTATATGAAATATAGATGGAAAGATGTTTTTTCGTCTTTCAGGGAGGGCTGGTTTCAGAGGTAGCAGAGAGTAATTTCCTAATGGTAATGTGATCAGAAAATGGCTTCTTGCTAGATATCTCAACCTGATGTAATCTTTGTTGTTTTTTTAAATTTCATGTGGCAGCGGCAGTCATCTTTCCTGGCGTAAGCAACACTCAAATCAACATGATATGATGTCCAATAAATGTAATTGTTGCCTTTCCTTTTGCTTTCAAGAATCTGAATATTCCTTTTTGAACTTCTGTGCTCATTATCTGAACTTTTTCATCAGGCTGATTGTCCCTATTGACTTGAACATGTTTTTGTTTTTTGGACAACATTTCTAGATAATGCTATAAGAAAAAGTTTGATCATGCAGGTGTTTGCAGGAAAAACAAAGGCAAATTAAAGCATCCTAGTTACTCCTATAAAGTAAATCTGGGTCCCTGACCAACTTCACTGAATCTAATAAGAAAACCCAGATCCGGACCAAATCTGGACAAATCAATATCTGGATTTGACCACAATGATCATATTTTCATTTTTGGCTATTACTCCACAAGTCTGTAACATAAAAATCATTTCAGTAAGACTTACGGTCAAATCGTAAGAGTTGGCAGGTATGTATTAGGTGGTAATTTGTTCCTTGTTACAATTCTGTGTAGTGTTATTATATTAGATAGTAATTTGTTCCTTGTTAAACTTCTGTGTAGTGTTATCATATTAGGTGCTAATTTGTTCCAGGTTACAATTCTGTGTAGTGTTATCATATTAGGTGGTAATTTGTTCAGTTCTGTGTAATGTTTTCCTATTAGGTAGTGATTTGTTCCAGGTTACAATTCTGTGTAGTGTTATCATATTAGGTGGTAATTTGTTCTGTGTTACAATTTGCATAGTGTTACCATATTAGGTGGTAATTTGTTCCATGTTGCAATTCTGTGTAGTGTTATCATATTAGGTGGTAAGTCATTCCATGTTACAATTCTGTGGAGTGTTATCATATTCAGTGGTAATTTGTTCAGTGTTACAATTCTGTGTAATGTTATCATATTAGGTAGTAATTTGTTCCAGGTTACAATTCTGTGTAGTGTTATCATATTAGGTGGTAATTTGTTCAGTGTTACAATTCTGTTTAATGTTATCATATTAGGTAGTAATTTGTTCCAGGTTACAATTCTGTGTAGTGTTATCATATTAGGTGGTAATTTGTTCTGTGTTACAATTTGCATAGTGTTACCATATTAGGTGGTAATTTGTTCCATGTTGCAATTCTGTGTAGTGTTATCATATTAGGTGGTAAGTCATTCCATGTTACAATTCTGTGGAGTGTTATCGTATTCAGTGGTAATTTGTTCCAGGTTACAATTCTGTGTAGTGTTATCATATTAGGTGGTAATGTGGCCCATGTTACAATTCTGTGTAGCATTATCATATTAAACGGTAATTTGTTCAGTGTTACAATTCTGTGTAGTGTTATATTAGGTGGTAATTTGTTCTGTGTTACAATTCTGTGTAGTGTTATCATGTTAAGTGCTAATTTGTTCCTTGTTACAATTATGTATCGCAATGTTAATTCTCTGACTAACCCTGAATGAGGCTGACACAGTGGCATTCTGCAATTTGAGCTGTTGGATAATCTCCTGCTGTCCCCTCACAGCATCTGACTTCTCCTTTGCCATTTCCTCCAACCTACACAGAAAAATTGATTTCCAGATTAGGAAAATACGCAACAGTAGATAATTGTGTATAACGATGCACAGTGTGTTACTGAATCTGAATGGGACTTATCTTATCTAGATACAGGGTTACACTCTGGTACCCATTATATTACTTACTGCAGGAAATGACTGATATAGTATCATCCTGTCACAGTTTTATATTTTAAAGTTATAATCCTGTTTAACTCATATAAACAGATGAAATTTAACATTAATTACATTACATCATATAATGAAAGCCTATGGAAATTTGAGGTTTAAACATTGGTAGCTTCATACATTTGCCTACACCTTCCTATTATTCATCAAATATCCATGAATATGTCTTTTTTAACTAAGGTAAATTCTCCTCAAAACAAACTTAAATATAGTAGAATGTGTGTCAAAATAATTATCATTTTATAGATGACTACAATGTTAAAACAAGGGGTTCAACAGAAAAGTTTACCTCACCAGAAAATTGCACTATGATTTATGGTATATGACAATATACATGTATTAAAACAAGAATACCCTGAACAGGACATTATATGCCCACCCCAGTTCTCTTTGTAGGCACTAGGAGGGCGTAGTTGATTCTGGAGATTATTGACCACTGGGTCTCAATGACCTCTGAACAAGGCATGCAGTCTTGAACTAAACTTAATGTGCAGAAACCATTATTTTCTTATTAGACTTACCATGTCCTTGACCTCTGACCTTTATACATCAGAATCAATAGGGTTCTTTAATACCCAAAGTACAAGCGATCCACAAAGTTTGGTCAAGGAACTTACTCTACAAAAAAAAGTTATTCTGCAAAGCCCATTTTTCTTTGAGTTACAATTACAATGACCTTGACCTTTGACCTTTTGATGCCAAAATCAATAGTCCTCTTATATAATTTGTGCAAGCCCTCCACAAACTCTGGTCAAGGTACATGGTCTACAATTAAAGTTATTATGCAAAAAACTGTTTTTCTTCTTTCAGTCACAGTGACCATGACCTTAGACTTTTCCACCCAAAATCAATAGGCTTCTTCTTAACCAATGTGTAAGTCATCCACAAGCTTTAATGAAAGTACATGATCAAAGACTGCAAATTTGGGGAAGAAACCATTTTTCTTCTTTCAGTCAGTTACCTTGACTTTTGACCTTTTGACCCCTAAATCACTAGGCTTCTTCCTTACAATACCCAAATGCAAGCCATCAACATGAAATCCATATATTATAGATTATGTCTGTACCATTCTGGAAAGTGATACCTATGTATCACTATCTGCTAATGATCAAATATGGCACTGACCTCCTCTTGAAATTCTCCTCCCTGTCCTGTAGATCCTGAAACAGTTTGTTCTGTCTCTGTAACAGTCTGTCCTGTTCTTCTTGCAATGACACATTCTCCTGCTGGCTGGCTGATAACAACTCTCTGTAACAGAGTAACCAATGTCTCTATGTATATACATGTATGTCAGTGAATTAGCTACTTTGTACAATCTGTTACACTGTGAAGTCATTATTATCCAAGAGGTACCAATTTTTGTGGTTTTCACGATCCAGATAGACCACTAAAGTCAAAACAAAATATGAACCAAGCCGATATTCACAGTGCCACACACATACACTGTATGTGATGGTAAAACACCACATGTTTATTTGTTTGCTTTATTTCAAACAGTATTTATAGTGCTGAGAAAAATATATCTTATACAATTATTAAAGATAAGGAACAATGGCAACTAACTGTTTACAATTTAATTCACATGCAAAATTGTGTCACTTGAAAGCTCTGCCCTAATGCAATTACTCTGTCTGATGCTATAGTTATAAATGCAAAATCATGGTTTGTGTTCTTTTTCACTTCACAAAGCACATATTATATTCATTTATAATAATGAATACTTAATATAATTTTTGCAATCCAATGAAATTTGCAAACATCTAAGAAATGTGACAGCATTAAAGTTCAAGAAAATAGAATGTGAATCATAGTCTGTGCCTTTTTATAAGCACGTGTATTTTTTAATAACATTGGTAGCTATTTATCCATGAAAATATCCAACATAATGTATGGATCATAAAGCCACTATATTATCTACTGTTAGACACTGTTCCATATTGAAAAGATAGATTAACGTGAAAGCAATTATCATGTCCAATTCAAACACAGTCGTTTCATGAAAAAAAGTTGTCACTACATTTTTTATTCAACTGATCACAACTGCTATTCCTGATTCCACTGAGCAAAATGGAACACTAGGGCACATTGTTATTACTTGGGAAGGGCACTTAGCTCCCATTTCCCCTGCATGATATAGCCAATAATGTGTTAAAATTGCCATTAAAACCAACAAAAACAAAACAAAACTAAGTTTTGTACATATAACTGCTGAATAAACAATATGAAGATCATTCCAGCCTTGAAGTTCATTTTAATAATGTCCATCCAAAGTGATACTTTGTCATGTGTGGAGATAATCCCCTTTGCATTATTTGACTAATGGGTAGGGGTCTTCTGGTCAATCAAGACCTTATCTAATAGTACATATCCACTGTCCTCTTATTCATTTAATTAAGAATCAGCTGGATCAAATACCACTCATGAAAGCTTGATTTGAGTTCCTCCTTGGAGAATTTGTTGACATATAAATCTGGGGGCTCTGTGCATGCAGCTAACACAAAGGTATGATGCTGTTTCCTTTAAATGAGACAGCAGCCTCTCCCTGTGACATATTTTGAAAACATCAAAGAGCGCTACTGCCTTCTGATTACCAACAGTTCATATATACACAAATACTGATATTTTTTTTTGTATGATAAATTAAATTTGTCATGTAGCACTTTGTTCCGTGTAAAAGCCTGTCTGGTTTTTGAAACAGCTAACTCCCCTTCTGCCTGGCCAACTACCTGCTCACTGACCTGAGATTCATCTAATCGGTACTAATTTACTAGTGAATACAATAATGATGTATCCACCTACCCAATATAGACCCAGATAAGTCACTGTAGTGCATGCCAGCATGTTGGGGTCTTCCCAGTATTTTCTACTCAGGATTTCAAGTGTATAGCTTATATCCTAATATGCTAATGCATTATTCAAAGACAAATCAGGGTCTCTATCCTAATGTGCTAATGCATTGTGTAAAGACAAATCAGGGTCTCTGTGCTAATATGTCAATGCATCATGCAAAGACAATCAGGGTCTCTATCCTAATGTGCTAATGCACTGTGCAAAGACAAATCAGGGTCTCTATGCTAATATGTCAATGCATCATGCAAAGACAAATCAGGGTCTCTGTGCTAATATGTCAATACATTATGCAAATACAAATCAGGGTCTCTGTGCTAATATGTCAATGCATTATGCAAAGACAAATCAGGGTCTCTGTGCTAATATGTCAATCCATTATGCAAAAACAAATCAGGGTCTCTGTGCATATATCACAATGCATTATGCAAAAACAAATAAGGGTCTCTGTGCTAATATGTCAATGCATCATGCAAAGACAAATCAGGGTCTCTGTGCTAATATGTCAATGCATTATGCAAAGACAAATCAGGGTATCTGTGCTAATATGTCAATGCATTATGCAAAGACAAATCAGAGTCTCTGTGCTAATATGTCAATGCATCATGCAAAGACAAATCAGGGTCTCTGTGCTAATATGTCAAAGCATCATGCAAAGACAAATCAGGGTCTCTGTGCTAATATGTCAATGCATCATGTAAAGACAAATCAGGGTCTCTGTGCTAATATGTCAATGCATCATGCAAAGACAAATCAGGGTCTCTGTGCTAATATGTCAATGCATTATGCAAAGACAAATCAGGGTATCTGTGCTAATATGTCAATGCATTATGCAAAGACAAATCAGAGTCTCTGTGCTAATATGTCAATGCATCATGCAAAGACAAATCAGGGTCTCTGTGCTAATATGTCAATGCATCATGCAAAGACAAATCAGGGTCTCTATCCTAATGTGCTAATGCATCATGCAAAGACAAATCAGGGTCTCTATCTTAATGTGCTTAATGCATTATGTAAAGACAAATCAAGGTCTCTGTGCTAATATGTCAATGCATTATGCAAAGACAAATCAGGGTCTCTATTATGTCAATGCATTATGCAAAGACAAATCAGGGTCTCTATCCTAATGTGCTAATGCATTATATAAAGACAAATCAGGGTCTCTATCCTAATGTGCTAATGCATCATGCAAAGACAAATCAGGGTCTCTATCCTAATGTGCTAATGCATTATGTAAAGACAAATCAGGGTCTCTATCCTAATGTGCTAATGCATTATATAAAGACAAATCAGGGTCTCTATCCTAATGTGCTAATGCATCATGCAAAGACAAATCAGGGTCTCTATCCTAATGTGCTAATGCATCATGCAAAGACAAATCAGGGTCTCTATCTTAATGTGCTTAATGCATTATGTAAAGACAAATCAGGGTCTCTGTGCTAATATATCAATGCATTATGTGCATTATGTAAAGTCAAATTAGGGTATCTGTGCTAATATGTCAATGCATTATGCAAAGACAAATCAGGGTCTCTATCGTGTCAATGCATCATGCAAAGACAAATCAGGGTCTCTGTGCTAATATGTCAATGCATCATGCAAAGACAAATCAGGGTCTCTGTGCTAATATGCCAATGCATTATGCAAAGACAAATCAGGGTATCTGTGCTAATATGTCAATGCATTATGCAAAGACAAATCAGGGTCTCTATACTATACTAATAAGCCAACGTATTATGCAAAGACAAATCAGGGTCTCTGAGCTAATATGCCAATGCTTTATGCAAAGAAAAATCAGGGTTTTTATGCTATTACACCACTGCATTATGCAAAAACAAATCAGGGTCTCTATACTAATATGCCAATGCATCATGCAAAGACAAATCAGGGTCTCTATACTAATATGCCAATGCATTATGCAAAGATAAATCAGGGTCTCCGTGCTATTATGCCAATGCATTATGCAAAGACAAATCAGGGTATCTATACATTTTCTAACTGGATTCATGTTATATCAATAAACAAAGCTACATACATGTTTTTTTCCAAGTCAATGGAAAGAAGAATTTGAAGTTGAGTATGGATACATTGAGACCATCAGGCCAATACATATTCATATAATATATCAAACAAGTTATTTAACCTGACTCAGAAGAAGACACAAATGTGGCTTGTATTTATTACAAACACCCTTTTTATGCTTTCAAAATAATTTTCGGTTATACAGTTTGAATGGAATTAAAAACCAATGGGGATTAATAAAAGTTGAATTTTAGTATCTAAAATGTATCCAAGAACACTGAAGAGCAGACATCCATGAAAACACCTAAATAGTTGTAGGAAGTGTGATATCTGTACTGAATGTCAGACTAACCACATTAGATTAAATGGGTATGGAATATAAGGGTATATACAGTACAGCAAACCTGACTGACCCCTTCTGACTTTCTCTCTGACCCCTTCTGCCAATAAAATTGGTCTTCTAAGACCACTTGTCTCTCAACAGAGTCTACTCTTTATATTGGCCTGTAAATCAAAGGTAAAAGAATTTAGGCAGGTAATCTCGGTTTACAAGACCGATTGTCTCTCAATAGAGACTACTCACTATATTGTCCTGTAAATCAAAGGTAAAAGAATTTGGGCAGGTAATCTGGGTTTACAAGACCAAATGTCTCTCAATAGAGACTACTCACTATATTGGCCTGTAAATCAAATTTAACAGAATTTAGTCAGGTAATCTGGATTTACAAGACCGATTGTCTCTCAATAGGGTCTACTCATTATATTGGCCTGTAAATCAAATTTAACAGAATTTAGACAGGTAATCTGGGTTTACAAGACCGATTGTCTCTCAATAGAGACTACTCACTATACTGGCCTGTAAATCAAAGGTAAAAGAATTTAGGCAGGTAATCTGGGTTTACAAGATGGCTTGTCTGAATTATATTTTTCATAAGTGAAAAAAATGATCAGGCAGATTTTGAGGAACTAAATCAAAGTTGTTTTTTTCCACATTTAATAACCATGTCTATATTTGACAGCAGGTTGCATCATTCACAAAAATAAATGGTATACATGCATTAAAAGATATGTCACAATTCTGGTCAAATTAGACAAGTGGCTTTAAAGAAACAGTTGGTCAAGTCTTTCTTTTTTTTAATTTTAAATTTCAGCCATATTTGATGGCAGATCAGCATCTTAAATATAAACTTAAAAGGTAAAGATGCCAGGATGCGCTGTCAAATTTGGTGAAATTTTTAAGGCAGTTCTGAAGAAGAAACTATTAAATGTTGACTGACACGTGAGAGATGAAAAATGACACTGTACATATAATGCACACAGGACCATACCATAAGCTTGCCTGTCTTTCACCCAGATGAAATTGTAAAAATGCCATAAACTGCACATGATGTTACATGTGGATATCATCATTATAATAAGACCAATGATGTTACATGCGTAAATCATCACTGTAGTGAGATGAATGATGTTACATGCCAAGATCATCATTATAGCCAGATGAATGATGTTACATATGGAGATCATTATTATAGTAAGACCATTGATGTTACATGCTAAGATCATTATTATAGTAAGACCATTGATGTTACATGCCAAGATCATTATTATAGTAAGACCATTGATGTTACATGCTAAGATCATTATTATAGTAAGACCATTGATGTTACATGCCAAGATCATTATTATAGTAAGACCATTGATGTTACATGCCAAGATCATTATTATAGTAAGACCATTGATGTTACATGCCAAGATCATCATTATAGTGAGACCAATGATGTTACATTTGGAGATCATCATTCTAGTGAGACCAATGATGTTACATTTGGAGATCATCATTCTAGTGAGACCAATGATGTTACATTTGGAGATCATCATTCTAGTGAGACCAATGATGTTACATATGGAGATCATTATTATAGTAAGACCAATGATGCTACATGCCAAGATCATCATTATAGTGAGACCAATGATGTTACATGCCAAGATCATTATTATAGTGAGACCAATGATGTTACATGCCAAGATCATCATTATAGTGAGATCAATGATGTTACATTTGGAGATCATCATTCTAGTGAGACCAATGATGTTACATATTGAGATCATTAGAGTGAAACCAATGATGTTAGGTGTGGAGATCATCGATATAGTAAGACCAATGATGTTACATGCCGAGATCATCATTATAGTGAGACCAATGATGTTACATGTGGAGATCATCATTATAGTGAGACCAATGATGTTACATGCAGAGATCATCATTATAGTGAGAATAATAATGTTACATGTGGAAATCATGCTTCTATTTCCATATACATAAGAGTAAGATTGTATGAATTCCATAATACTAGCAAATATAGATCCAACATACCTTGTTTCCTTAAGTTTTGACTGTAGTTGATCAATGGCTCTTTCTAGTCTATCTCTGGAAAAATAAAAGTCATTCATTAGCAAATGCAAATATTGCTCTTTCTTTATGCACAAGTGTATTATCACCCAGATCTAAGGCAATAAAATCATCTTCATACTCCAAACAGACAATTTAGACAGAACTATGCAAGCCATAAAACTGATCTCATACTCAAAATTCAAAAATTAAAACCATAAAGTTCCCTCAAAATTAATGAAATTTGACATGTATATATATATATACACGCACAATATTGTTAAACACAATAATAAACTTTATAGTTATTCAAAACTCAGTTCAAACAAAGGTATTGATCACACTAGGTTAAATTTGAGCCTAAGTTCAATTTTTGTGCTCATTTTCCTGACTAAAGGGACCTGAAATCAACTCAGAATCCTGATTTTTGTTTAGTTAATATCCAACCACTAACCAATCAGACATCAGAACTTAAAATAAAGTCTAAGTTTAATCTTAATAATTGTTTAGACAAGGGGCAAGTGCTATCTCTACTTGTCTCTTTTAACTATATACATAGGGCAAGTGCTATCTCTACTTGTCTGTTTTACCTACATACATGGGGCAAGTGGTATGTCTGCTTTTCTGTTTTACCTCTTAATCAGAACAATATGAAAAATTATTTGTGGTCGAACATTTAATCAATCCTTTTTTCAGCACAAATATGTGACAGACAAGGCAGAGGATGTTCCAATTGCAAGTGTATTGTGTGTTGACTGGCCTGGGTCTATGCTGTTATACACAAAAAAATATGGTAGTCAAAATTATATGAATCATGGCATTAACACACCTCTCTTGTTTCCCAGCATCCACTGTGACCTCAGACTGACCTTTGGATTTCTGCTGCTTCAGAACACTGTGAACTCTCACCTGCAACACATACAATGGCTGTGTTCAACATGAAAAGCATTTAATTTGCAATCTCAGTGTGAAAGACCTTGAGAATACACTCACTGGACTGCATTGTAAAGGAATTCAACTAGGGATATTACCAATAGGTGCATCACAAAGGGACTCACAACAATTTCCTCTGAGGAACTTGTGTGGGTGTATGGAGAAACCAAACTTAGGAGAAGACAGGCATTCATGGACCATGACCATTCTAAATGATGACATGGAATACTTGAAATCCAACTTCTTCAAGTCATCATCAATGCAAGCAACATCAAATGTAAAGATATAAAGCCTAATAACCAGGGCTATAACTCCATCCAAAATGGAAAAGATGAGACAAAATCCAGAAAGAGCACATCTACATGTAAGAAAAAATGTTCTTACCAAATTCCATCAGAACATGCTGAATGTTTCTTGAGCTATGCTGACTGCAAGCAACATTCCTAGTTTCCATGTAAAGACAAAAATTTGCTCAACAAGGTTCATAACTCTGGCCAAAATATAGAGTAGACGAGTCTAAGACTATAAAAGGAACATATCTATGATACAATGTTCATATCAAATTGGATCAAAACATGCTGAATGGTTCTTGAGTTATGCTGGTTACAAGCAACATCCCATGTGAAGATGTGAAGTTAATTCTCAAGGACCATAACTCTATCCAAAATGGAGCTGACAAGACAAAACCCATAAAAGGCATGTGTCTATGATACAATGTTCATACAAAATTGCATCAGAATAAGTTGAATGGTTCTTGAGCTAAACTTGTAACAAGCAACATCCCATCTGAAGATATCAAGTAAATTGTAAAGGGCCATAACTCTATCCAAAATGAAGTTGACAAGACAAAACCCATAAAAGGCTCTATGAGACAATGTATGGAGAGATGGATAAATGGACAGATGGAAAAGGTGATTATTATACAGCTACTGTATCTAATTCAGATCCCTAAATATGTCAGACAATGATAATGATCTTGACTAGAATGTACATAATTATTGGGATTTTTAAAATATATAGTATCATCAATGAAGAAATAAACACCCTTCACATTTAGAAAATGTCTACTCAGTGATTTTATCTTGGCAGACAGTTTTTAATGACTGTTGGAATACATCAGGTATATGAAAATATAACTCCTATCTTACCCCACTGAACTTCTGTAAAACTACTTTTTCAGTGAAAGAACCATCATTATCTACTGTCTTTTTATTTGTGTATAAAGTGGCACCAACTGCAAACATTACAGACCCAATCCTGCCATGGTTTGCGACACTGGGAAATCAGGGAGTACAATTTTCACTCAATATGATGATCATAACTAACAGTGTAGACCACAACCTGCTAATTAAATCCAAGCTGTTTGCATTTTGGACATCCATTATGCATGAGCAATCACTGCATTTTTCCAGCAGCAAGCTACCTCCATCAACCTATAGCTTTTGTTAAGTCACCACAAATGAATAATCTATATGAAGGATTTGGTTTGGTGCTTTACGGCACAGCAACACAAGATGGTTATTTAGTGCCGAGGCAATTGGAGTAAAGTGCCTTGCCCAAGGACACACCACGGTAGCTGGCCCAGGCTGGTCCGATGGTAGGATTCGAACCTGCACCCTTTCAGTCATGAATCCAGCATGCTAACCACTGAGCCACCGAGGCTCCCCCTATATGAAGGAACTGGCAACCAAAATAATGATGCAATGATCACTTTGCCTATTGAGTGTAATCTAAGTACAGTGAAAAGCTGAATTCATTGGAGGGGGAGGGGATTTTGTCAAAATAAGATTTATATGATCCGGAGAATGAATTAAAGTCCTGGACATAAGTTCATAAAAATAAATCTTAAAGTTAGATCCTGACTTTACAATGCCCTTATTATGCCCATGCAAGATACTAACAATTGCAGAAATTAGAATTTTGGTTTCCACATGTACTCTAACAAACCCATATACACCCAAACAGACCCACATTAAAACATACACAGTGAAGAACAGTATACCTTGTATCCCTCATATTCAGCCTGGACTGTGGTCAGTTCACTCCTGGCAATGTCAAGATCTCCTTGTAAAGCCTGGATCTTTGCTTCCAGATATTTAACATTTCGCTGGTTCCCATCACTTAGGCTTCGGAGCTTTTCCTCCACCCTGTGTCTCTCAGCTTCAATTGTTGCTATCTGAACCTAAGAAACAAAAAGCAAACAACACATAAAGAGGATGAACTGAATTAAATTCAGAGACAACATGAAGATGCAAATTATCTAGCAGATGGTATCCAATGGTGGTAGTTGTGAAAACATTTGATGTTGCAGAAAACTGTATTTCAAAAAACAGCATATACAATGCTAAACATGAAGAGAAAAAGGGGAATTACAAGAAATAATAGATCAGCAACTAAATAGGGGCACAAATATGGAGTTTTATCACACAACAATTTCAATAATAATCTCTTTGAAATATCTTTTTTTTCTCACTTTAAACTGCTTTACTACTGCATAACTATGGCAAAGACAGGAGAGACAAGGCATCCATAAATATTTTTCTGCACAAATAGGATGTTTATCTGTTTATATTTCCTTGTCCAAAAAACATATTTCCAAAGACCCAATGATAGTTTAACCTCCCTCTTTTCAATTTGTCCATAAATTGTACCTCTCCTGAACAGTCACCTCTATAAAACATCCAAGATTTATCCATTCCATGCTGGTAAAGATAGGTTGCATATTGAACTACTTTTTACAGGACTATTCAATTTAGTAATTATAACAACATTCTAGACTTACAAATATTTAAATAATTAATATACACTTCTTCAGAATACATTATATATATATATATATATATATATATATATATATATATATATATATATATATATATATATATATATATATATATATATATATATATATATATATATATATATATATCAGACCTGCGAACCCTAACAAGACCTACTTAGTAAAGCAGTCAATATTTTTCCACAAGTTTGACCAATTTTCAATAAGATGTAACAAAATATCATGTACTGCTATTGTTGACTTGGAAAATATGCATTTTAAAAGTTCAGAAGTGTGATCTGATGCAGCATAAGGAAACATTATGTTCAACTAAAAGGTTCATAAAGTACACTTAGATCTAATGACCTCCAGCTCTGTTTCAGAAACTGCAGTTCCAGACCCTTATTTTTTGCTAGATCTCTCAATTCAACATGTTTCTTTGTAATTTCACATAGCAGAGGGAATCATCACTCCGGCAGAGAGCAATAATTAAACTGATGCAACATGATGTACAATTAATGTAATTGTTGCCTTCCTGCTTTTTTTTTCCAAGCACAACCAAAAATCTGAATATTCACTTTTTTTACTTCTGTACCGACTATCTGAACCTTTTAGGAGGCTGATTGTCCCTTTCACCTTCAGTGTGTTTTTGTTTGTTGGATGATATTTCTAGATAATGCTATAATGTCAAAGCAAAAGCTTAATAATATAGGTGTTGTGCATGATAAATACGGGCAGATGAAAGCATCTGAGGTGCTTCTGTAAAGTTAGTCTGGTTCCCTGACCAATGGGCAAATGAAAGCATCTGAGGTACTCCTGTAAAGTTAGTCTGGTTCCCTGACCAATTCCACTGAACTGTAATATGAAAACCCAGATCCGGACCTAAACCGGATAAGACATGCCTGGATTTGACCTCGTGATTGTAACTTCACATCTTTTGCCATTATTCCACAAGTTTGTAATTTATGGGCCATTTCAGTAAGACACTGTAAAATCACGAGGATTGGCAGGTCTGCTATTTATTATATGTGCATTGTATTGTTATCAAGATTTGACAATCCACTGTTATTTATCACATACTGCTGTAAATCTCGATCCAACAATACAATCTACTCTTTTTATTTCCCTGCATGTTGCCTTTAAATTGTTGGATTAATCCAACTGTCAGATTTAATTTAATTAACCTCAGATATAAAAAAAAAATGATTTTAACTGACTTCCATAAATCTGTCCCATATATTAAATTGGTCATTAAAGAAGACACAAAGTACATGGCTACCGTAAACCTGCTTTTCTTTGCTATTATTTTCATGTCTTTCATGGAAGGATCACATCTAAAATATTAAACAGCCACAAACTGACATTTTATGAGATCAGATAAACACTGAATGATCCACAAAATTAAATTTCTGCAAAATTATGTGAGATCTGGAGACACCAAAATTACAACATGGAGTAGATTTACAGTACTGCTTGCTTGTGAGATACAGATATTGTGGAATCAGGATTTATGTCCTCCTTGTGAAATTGTAATTCATTTGATGTAGTTATATCAGGTCCATATAGTATGATAATGTCATATACAGGAAATTATCAGCTTACTATTTTTAACCATTATGCAATATAAGATTGTTGGAAGGATTGGTTAGAAAGGCGGTGTTCTTAACAAGATACAAGAATGTAAATTCTAATACAATAATCCATACTAAACTCAACCATCACTATCATAAATGTCTGGCTACCATGAACTTACTCTGGACCAAAATAAACCAAAAAAATTTAGACAGACCTCCTGGTTATAACAGTTACCTCATTAAACTGCAACAATTGAAATGTAATTCAAATGTTTCTTATCCTTTGGAATGACTCTACCAACCAGTCAAAAGATACTATGTAAAAGAGTAATGTGATGTTAATAAAATCCATGACACTAGATTAATGTGATGTTAATAAAATCCATGATAATAGAGTAATGTGATGTTAATAAAATCCATGACACTAGAGTAATGTGATGTTAATAAAATCCATGATACTAGAGTAATGTGATGTTAGTACAATCCAGGACACTAGATTAATGTGACGTTAATACAATCCATGCTACTAGAGTAATCTGATGTCAATACAAATCCATGATACTAGAGTAATGTGATGTTAATACATTCCATGACACTAGAGTAATGTGATACTAGAGTAATCTGATGTTAATACAATCCATGACACTAGAGTAATCTGATGTTAATACAATCTATGATATTAGAGTAATCTGATGTTAATACAATCCATGATATTAGAGCAATGTGATGCTAATACAATCCATGACACTAGAGTAATCTGATGTTAATACAATCCATGATATTAGAGTAATGTGATGTTAATACAATCCATGACACTAGAGTAATGTGATGTTAATACAATCCATTACACTAGAGTAATGTGATGTTAATACAATCCATGATACTAGAGTAATCTGATGTTAATACAATCCATGACACTAGAGTAATGAGATGTTAATACAATCCATGACACTAGAGTAATGTGATGTTAATACAATCCATGATACTAGAGTAATCTGATGTTAATAAAGTCCATGACACTAGAGTAATCTGATGTTAATACAATCCATGATACTAGAGTAATCTGATGTTAATACAATCCATGACACTAGAGTAATGTGATGTTAATACAATCCATGACACTAGAGTAATGTGATACTAGAGTAATCTGATGTTAATACAATCCCAACACATGAGAATCAAAGTGCAAAGATTACTCCTTTCTAGGCCTCATGTAATGCACAATTTATATAGGGATCTAACTGTCTCAGTACAAATACAAGCACACATTCTTTCAATCTAACCTTATATTCCTCTGTCTGTTGGGTGAGATGTTCTATCTGACCCCTCATTTGGGCATCTGATGTTCTCTGCTCTGTCTCCTGAAATACATATACGACCAATCCATTTTTATACTGATAGATATATGTTTAATATAATAAGTAAAAGAAACCAAAGGAAAGCTAATCCTGCTTCTTTGGTGATTTTAACACAAGTGGTAAGTTTTTATCCACCTTTTTCTGGATGAACAATTTCATCAGAATGATATGGTCATGGATTCAGTGAGAAGAATTAACAGTCAGTATGGGGGTACGAAGATGACTACACACAAGAATTACATACCAAACTGATGAATGTCTTCATCAAATGGCAAAAAAAGTCTCATATACCTTTTCTTAAGTTTTGAAATTATGTATGTTTCAGTATAACAGTTTTTATGTCATAAGGTGGTTGTCCATTTTCTTTCTAGATACTCACCCACTTCTTGGCATCTGCCAGATCTTTCTTTGTCTTGACTAGAAGTTGCTTTAGTTTGTTTCCTCTGTCTTCTGCCTGAAGCCTTTGTTCTTCAGTGGCATCTACATAAAGTAACAATCAGAGATTCAGAGATGCTGCCAGAAATTTTCTTAAGAGGGGGAGGTCCCCCACACCTACTTTCAGAGGGGGGGATCATTGGGGGAGGGGGCCAAGGGAGGGTAAACTAAGCCGAATGGTAGATGAAACACCTAATTTTAAACAAGCATTTAATGATTTTGTATCACTTCTTTGACAATAAATGTATAAGGTAGCTGCATACCTAATTGTTGCTCAGCTGGTAAATATTCTTCTTTGTTTCTTATCATTCCCCTTCAAATATGGCTTTGCAAACTGAAAATAATTTACTGGACCACACACATCTGTATAGTCATCAGTTTATTTATTGTTTCAGATGTTAGCCTGCAGGCCTTTGAAACTCTATCACTGTTGTAGGAAAATGTCAGAATATCTTAGAGAAAAAAAATGGGAAAAAAATACTTAATCCGAATTATATATCTGTATAGGATTTTATCTTGTTTTGTTCTCAGATATTCTGACATTTTCTTACTACAGTGATAGAGTTTTAAAGGTCTATGGTTACCCTATTTCGCCGAGTAGTGTAAATTTTGCTTTGAGAACTGAATCACCTTTCACAATCAGTTTTTCGTAAAGGCCAGAACTGCTGCAATTATGACCAGTCTGAATAGATTCGGGAACTGGTTTTCAGGTATCAAAAACACAATTTTCCACAATTCAGTCATGTTGTTCCTTGGATATTTCTGTCAATGTATCAGAATTTCTGCACGGCCTAAACTGTAGTAAACGACATCATGCCGATTATTTCTGTATCACAGCTTTCTGCGCTATGTTCAGTTGGCAACAAACCATCAGATATTTCATCCTCCCTAGTTTTGTCCTTTCCATCTCGCTGAGTTTCCTAAAGAAATCAGTTATATTTTGTTTCAACATAACACTACTGTCGCACTTTAGACATTTGGATGATGGATCAATTTACTACACTGCCCCAGGAAACAATTCAATCGGAATACCTCCATAGTTTCTGCAATACTCCAACAGATCTCCATCATAAAGGTGCTTGTATTCAAACAATATTCTCCATAGATATAGGATTAATTGAGATCATGGAGAAATGTCAAAAAAGACGATCTGATCAACCTAATTAAAAAACAAAAAATAAAAAAGTCGCGCATTGGGTACGAGAAATCACGGGAAGCACAGATAACTTGCGCGATCTTTCCCCCATTGGCTTTTAAAAGTTGCGTGACTCTCTATCATTTTTGCGAGAAACCCGCGATCCCGCGGCCTGGCAGCATCTCTGGAGATTATGCACACTCGGTTAAGTCTCATTTATCTTACCTCTATTTACCTGCAGCCACACATATCAATCAGAATAATGGTTTGTTGTTTCTGTTGGTCTTCAAGCACAATTTTTGAGTATGAAGAAAAATCACATCACCACTGTGGGGACTAAAACCATGACTGCCAGATTCAGACCTGAATGCATGAGACCATGTGGCTTTCAGCACATTCACTCCACAAGTACTGTTAATGTGGGTACAGATGCTGCACAGAATGTGTGCAGTTTAAACTAGTGATGTGATATATGTACAGTTTAAACTAGCAGTGTGATATGTGTGCAGTACAAACTAGTGGTGTGATACGTGTGCAGCTTAAACTAGCAGTGCGACATGTGTGCAGTATAATCTAGTGGTGTAATATGTGTGCAGTTTATGCTGGTGGTGAGATGACTAATAGAAACAATCAAAGATTGGTCACAAAAGACAAATGACCAAGCTTGATGATGATTTTCCATAATCAAATACAGTCAAATCTGATTTGAGCAACCTCTGCTATGAGTGACCACATGTTATTTATGACTGAAATCATCATGCACAGGTAATTTCATTATATAAATGCAGTCATGAGCAACCATCTACTGAATGTGAATAGTGGCCATGCTTTTTAGGCAAAATATATATTTCAACACTGCCATGAATGACCACTTGCAAAACCAGATATAAACACTATCTGACTTTTAGTTAATCCATGGTAACCACAATTACTGAGGATAGTCTGCAGGCAGAGTGCAGATTGCATAACCCTGATGAGAAACAAAAAAATGAAGGAGTTGAGTCTGGCTACTGGTTTCCTTAAATCTACAGGTAGTGTTGTATGCTATAGACCATAAACCAGACTAAAGTACATCACCATTGTTGTGCCAAAGAAACGTAAATCCAAATTATGATTAACCAATCATTTCTAAATGGAGGCTGTCATGGATGTACATAATTCAAAGTTCCATATTTTTTTTTATATCTGTTGTGAAACCCAGCACAACACTAATAATGTCATGATGAGACATTTTCTCACAAGGTTTCACTGTAGCACACCAAGTATATTATCTGTCTATGGAGTTATAATATCTAATGCCTGGGGTGAATGAGGTCTCTGTCTCTCAACAAGTTACTAGCATTTTAATTAATTCCATGGTGATTATAAAGATTCCTACTCTTTGTTATTTCGTTTATGTTACAGCTATTAAAACTCACAGACCATACAGAAAGTGCCACTATCAGGGATATTATCATCTGTTCACCGTATCAAATGGTTTACGTCCTTGTTTGTGGAATTAATCATTTTATGTCATGGGTGAATTAAGTCTTTGACTTTTGTCTCTAAATAATTTTGTTTGGTTTCAAAATGATTTTACTCTGTCCTTTGATTTTATTGGTATATCCATTTACACATATATATATATATATCCATATTTACCTAAGGCCTTATTAGAACCACTACAGTTGTTATTACAGCTAATCACATATATGTAACATCTTCACACAAATACAAAATATGAACATTTTATGATAGCTGTTTATCTTAAGTGCTCTATAAACTTATTTTGAAATGAATGCATGTAATATTTAAACAAGAATAATGAATACAGAATAAAATAAATGTACAGTCATAGTGGGTAATTTTCTTCTGAAACTTACTTGAATTTCTATCTTGAAAACTGGCTATCCTGCAAAGACCTGTTATGACAGATCACCTGTCTTGAGAAACCACTTTTCTTTGGCAGAAGGGGTGATCTCTCAAAACAGGTTTTACTATATAAAAAAATTAGAGGTCTTCTTCTTTCAATTGTTTGACTTTATGAGACAAAATCCTCTAGGAAAAGTAAAATATGTGTCCAGTTAATAAAGCCTTCATCTGTTTAGTTCAACCCAAGCGCCAATAACATGGCAGATGACAAATGTGCCAGTAAACCATTTGACTTTATGGAATACAAACAACTTAACCATTACCAAGTATGTGAAAATAACATTATCCATGAAAAAAATCGAGAAAATATCTCCAGCCGATTAAAACTGATGCTTGAGTTGTTATAATGAACCAATCGTCCATCTTTAAATTTCAAGAAATGCCAAACACTAGTTTATACTTGTTTTCTAAATATCACTTTAATTGATGAAGAATGTGAATACTGTACTTGACTGAAAATTATTATATACTGAATCCATTTACCCAAAACAAATATCTTTATAATAAAAGTTTAATGGCGAAGATTTGTATCAGATCAATAATAGTTACACTAAACAAAAGCTGGATCTTTGCTTGCAGAAGCTCTTAGCTAAAAGCAGATTCTTTCTTTGAAGCCAAATATGCTACAACTTGATTTTAAATAGATCGTGTGATGCACTGAGATTAATTATTTCTGAGTAAGGATAATTCAAGATTAAATTTATGTAGGTCAAGTGATGCACTGAGATTAATGATTTCTGTGAAGGGATAATTTGGGATTATGGATGAATTTGTCTTGATGTTTTAAAAAATTTTGTATTATCTCTGTTTGTAAAATGTGACTGATAACAACAATTTGCAAATCGTGGCATCATGACATGTTACTAGCTTCAGGTCAGTAATAAACAAAATATGATATGGCTATTAGTTTTAGCTTTATTTTTCAGTGCTATAAAGATCTTAAGCTTCAAATAAGCTGAAAATTAGATCTAGGTATTCCAATCATTGAGTTAACACAAAATTGCTTGCCTAAAATAGTTATCACTGATGGGTTATACTAGCTTTGTTAACATGTCTCCTAGTCATTCAAGTCTACTGATGATGTTAACACTGCACATTCTTTTGTTTTCTTAAAAAAGTTTTTTAAATGGCTCTTGTGGAATGTTCTACTTGGGAGCAATGGCTTTTCTAGCCTGTTCAACATGTGGGCACTATCTCCATTTTAGTGGCATGTTCTATGTGGGGGCACTAATGGCTCTCGTGACCTGTTCTACATGCAGGGCACTGGCTCTTGTGTCCTGTTTTACATATGGACACTATCTCCAAAACTAATGATAATTACAAAGTACAGGCAAATTACTAACAAGAGATCTGTCCACAATGAAACATTAATCTTACATACTGTTGAAATGTTACTGTCAGGTTAACATTAGTATGAATTCCTAGTAGTATGGCATCCATCCCAAGTCCTACACATTCTCCCAGTTTCCTCCAACTGAAGGGCTGCCTCATGTTCTACCAAGTGTGTAATCATGAGTACAGTTAACTCTCATAATAATAACAACCTTGGTATCAAGCCTTTTTGTGGTGACCAACTTGGTCTCAAGCCTTTTTCGTGGCAACCAACTTGGTATCAAGCCTTTTATGTGGCAACCAACTTGGTCTCAAGCCTTTCATGTGGCAACCAATTTGATCTAAAGCCTTTTATGTGGAGACCAACTTGGTCTCGGGTATTTTGTGGCAACCAACTTGGTCTCAAGCCTTTCATGTGGCAAACAACTTGGTCTCAAGCCTTTTATGTGGTAGCCAACTTGGTCTAAAGCCTTTTATGTGGCAACCAACTTGATCTCAAGCCTTTTATGTGGTGACTAACTTGGTCTCAAGTTTTTTATGTGGCAACCAACTTGGCTTCAAGTCTTTTATATGGTGATCAACTCGGTCTCAAGCCTTTTATATGATGACCAACTTTGTCTCAAACATTTTATTATTTCTCTGAACCGATTTATTCAAATTAATCAGCCATAAGAAATTACACACAACTGACATCTTAGGTTGTATGCAATTGGCCAAATCAAGTAAACACTGATGAATCAGAAATCAGTTATTAATAATGAAACCCATGTAAACTTATAATCAAATCATCATAAAAGTGGGTTTACACCTTGTCCAAAGGATACAAGCTTTACACAATGTCACTGTCCAAGATGTACAAGCTTTACACAGTGTATGTCCAAGTGGTACAAGCTTTACACAATGTCACTGTCCAAGATGTACAAGCTTTACACAGTGTATGTCCAAGTGGTACAAGCTTTACACAATGTCACTGTCAAAGATGTACAAGCTTTACACAGTGTATGTCCAAGTGGTACAAGCTTTACAAAATGTCACTGCAAAAGATTATTTTATAAAGATAACTTACATGTTTGTTAATGACAATCAATGTCAAGTGTTGAGAGACAATTACCATTATGTATCTATTTTCATCATTTTTTGTAAAAGGCAAATATTCCAATAAAAAGAATTTCATTATAACAAGAGTTGACTGGATGTAGTTTAAATTGTCAAAATTTGTTATATAATGGACATAAATAGTTACATTGTTAAATGTTCAGCATCCTGATTGACACTGACCTGTCTGTTCCTGAAGTACTTTTGTCCGCTCCTCTAATCTGTTTATCTCAGACCTGAGCTCACTGATGGTTTTGTCCCTGTCTGCAATCTGACCATTGAGTGCCTGCACTGTCCGCTCATAATCTGCTATCTCCAGGTCCATCATGCTACTCTGTGTCGCCTCCTATCAATAATGTGCAGAAAAGTAGAGCTGTTAATGAGCAGGAGCCAACAAAATCTCACTCACTTTACTGACTTCTATTTTTTAACAATGTTAAATAAACCCTCCAAAGTAGGTCAGAGTGATTCAACTGGCATGTAGTCTGCTACCTCCAGGTTGAACCCTACTGATCTGTGTCACTTCCAAGCAATAACAAACTAGTTATTGTTTCATAAAGTGGAACAGAGCAGTACCATTTTCATTTAGGACAAACTAAACATCATAAAGAGTCATTTAGTGAAAACCGTATGTGGATATGACCATCAATTGAGGAGGAGTAGCGATAAGATTTCAAGATGGCCACTATGGTTGATGTAAAATCAGCACCATTTTCATTTACAGCCAATCAGACACCATAAGCCCTTGAGTAAAAATCCCAAGACAATGTGACCATCAATTCAGGAAGAGTAATGACAACAAGATTTTCAAGATGGCCACCATGATGACCATATTGGATGTCAGATCAGCGCCATTTTCATTTAGGACCAACTGCACATCATAAAAAGTCTTTTGTGAGAACCCCATCATGATATGAACATCCATTTTAGAAAGAGCAGCTATAAAATGATTTTCAAGATGGCAACCATGGTGGCCATATTGGACATTTGACAAGCACCATTTTCATTTAAGACAACTAGACATCATAAGAAGTCTTTTAAGAAAAATACATGCAATACAAACATCCACTCAGAAGGAGTAGCAAAAGCAAGATTTTTAAGATGGCTGCCTTTGTGGCCATACTGGATATTTGATGGGAGCCATTTTCATAAGAGTCTTTAAGCGAAAACCCCATGTCAAATACAACCATCTATTCAGGAATATTGGTAACAAGATTTTTAAGCTGGCTGCCATGGAGGCCATAAGGGATGTCACATTGGCACAATCTTCATATAGAAGCAGCTAGACATTATAAAAGGTATATTAATGTCACCCCCCTGTAGACATGAACATCTGTCCAGGAGAAGTAGCAATAACAAGATTTAAAAGCTGGCCACCATGATGGCCATACTAGATGTCTAACAGGCACCATTTTCATTTAGGACCAACCAGACATCATGAGGTGTCTTTCAGCATAAACCCCATGTCAATATAACCATCCATTCAGGAGAAGTAACAACAAGACTTTCAAGATGGTAACTGTGGTAACCATACCAGCTATCAGATTGGCACCATTTTCATTTAGGATCAACCAGACATCATAAGAAGTCTTTTAGTGACAACCCCATTCTGATATGACCATCCATTCATTCATGAGTTGTAGAGATAACAAGATTTTCAAGAAAACTGCAATAGTGACCATATTTGCTGTTCTAGGGGCACCCTTTTCATTGAAGACCAACTAGACCTTTTGATGAATGTGTTTGTTGAGTTTGATGGCAATCCTCTCAGCAGTTGATGAAGAGCAGTGATAACAAAGGGTAATAACTCTGCCCATTCCCTCCCCTTGATGCTGCCAGGTGTCACTAGTTTTAGGTCAAGTGATGGATCAATGAGTATGCTCCCGTGGCAGGGAGGTGGGAGGGTTTAAAAATAATGTGATCAGGTAAGTATTTTTGGAGAAACATAATTTACTTAAAAATTTGCTTAAAATATGTTCCCCAATCACATTAACATTAGGAGGATAGGTAATAGGAGGAGGGAATGCTGAGCATACTATCTATACCCCAGGCATCCTTCGAGGAAGAAGGGCTGTATTCCCTATATGAAAGATAATCTGCTCTCCTAACTTGGATGCACCACAGCCAACAGTCACATAGCCTGTGACAATTATAACCAGTTAAGAAGAGAGTTATTGAACTCTACTTACCAACAAAATTTGTGGGCGAATCCAGCAAAAGCGCTAAGAATGCCCGTAATAAAGGCTGTGCTGATGTTAGCAAGATCTGGTGGATAACTGGGCTGCAGCCACTGGACCCAACTGATTCAATTCTTGTCTCTGCATAGCTAGGTCCCAGAGACAGAAACCCGAGAAGGCTAACTGCGCGTGCCAGCCAACAGCATCTATTATGTCTCATATCAAAACACTGCATTTTAAAGAGAGGCTTGCAGAGATTGCTCTAATTTCATGGGCTGAAATCTTCATGAAGCGACTCTGATCTCTTGAAACTTCAGAGTATGTTTAGCATATGACCTACTTCAGCAACGATGCTAAGGCTTGCGGAGTAATGTCTTCTTTCCCGAACTTGACCAGGAGGAAGAGTCGTTTTCTTGTTCCCTCAATTATCTCTGTGCGCTTCAGGTTATGTCTGAGAGCGCGGATAGGATCTTGCAAGGACGCTTCTATTGACATATCTATCAAAGAGAGGGAGCACATGATGATTCTCTGATTGCCCACTGAAGGCAGCCTATTCTTGGCAACAAAGCCTGGTTGTGTCATTGACCATGGAACCATCCGATCGGAACTTAAGATAGTTTGGGTCCACTGAAAGCACATGTAACTCGCTCACCCTACATGTCAAAGCTAAAGCTATCAGAAAACAAATTCTGTATGATAGTAGCTTAATCAAGGCCCTGGCTAAAGGCTCGAATTTGTCAGAATTGAGCCTTGTCAGGACCCATGAGTGATTCCATTTTTGAAACAGGGTGACAGACTTTGGTCCATACAAGTTGAAATTGGCTAGAAACTCTGATAGATCTTTATTATGACTGATATCTCTTCTGCCATGATGCTGGAATGTGTAGGATATCATGGAACGGTAGCCTTTGATGGTAATCGGGGCCAACTTTTTCTCCTCATAAACCCTGAGAAAAAATTCAGCAAGTTGTGGGATTGAGGCACTCAAAGGGATGATGTTATTGTCTTTGCACCAGTCCCTGAATATACACCACTTCAAAGTGGAGGGCCTTCTTGCTCATGAAATTCTCTCCATGATTGAAGGCTTGAATTCTTTAATTCACACAGCATTACTGACAACAGCCAGGCATGAAGGAGTTGGTCCAGACAGAAAAGGAAAACTTGTGACCTCGGCTATTTGAGAAGATTCAGCTTCAACGGAATCTTCCTGGGTAAATCTATTGCCAGATCAAGTAGGTCACTGATCCAGGACTTGACCTATCTGAGAGTGGTGATCAAAATCAGTTCGCAGTTCTGACCCCTCAATTTCTGAATTATTTTTAGTACTAAGACTGTGGGTGGGTAGGCAAAGGCCCACAGAACCTCCCAACAGATTGAAAGTATGTCCACGGCCCAAGCTGCTGGGTCCAAGACTGGGGAGCAAAGGTGGGCAGTTTGTGGTTCCACCTTGTTGCAAAACAGTTGATCATTGGTCACCCCCAAAGTTCGCAAATCCAATGAAAGACCAATTGGTGAATTGACCATTCAGTATGAATTTTCTGACCCTTTCTTTGACAGAGAATCGGCCAGGACATTGAGTCTGCCAGGAATGTGTCTGATTTGTACAGTGATGTTGAGTTAGAAGCACCAATGCAGGAATTGCCAAACCAGACTGCACAGGTCAGGTGACTTGGTTCTCCCTTGCTGATGAGGTAGGTCACCATCACCGAGTTGCCTGACATAATTAAGACAACTTTCCTGCAGAGTTAGTCTTTCCAGAAATGAAAGGCATCGATTATAGCCTTCATTTCGAGAAGGTTGATGTGGAGAGACATATCCTTCAGTCCCCATGTGCCGCTGGCAGTCTCAAAGCCCAGCAACAGGTGGACTCCCCAACTATATGTACTGGCACACATACATACTGTAACTTCTGGTTGGGGCTTTTCCAGAGGAATTCATCGTGACCCATCTGTAGTTGCACCACTAACTCAGGAATGATATTATCTCACCCGTGATTCTGATCTTTTGATTGAGTGAACTGGAAAAGGATTGCCACTGAGCCAGCAATGTCATTTGTAAAGGGTGCATGAAAAGACGGCCCAGTGGAATCAGATCCACTGCCACATGGAATAATCTGAGGAGTTGCAAAAATTCTCTCTACAAGTTCGATGATACACATCACTTGAATGTGAGGTAGTCATACAAGATTGAGATTGGTTATAAATTCCATACCAAGGTAGACAAAATGTTAGGATGGACAGAGGTTGAACTTTTCCCAGTTCACTTGAAAACCGAGATAGGAGATTGTCCCTGCCCCTGACAAGAATAGAACTTACCATATGTTTTTGGAGGCTGTCATCCAGACATGCCGCCATTACTTTTGGTGAAGTCGACTGGAACAGGGTGACAATGCAGTTCATAATCTTTGTGAAAACCCATGGGCTGATTGATAAATATTTCTGGAGTAAGCAAATCAAAGGAATTTACATGGCATCGAATGTATAAGGATATAGAAGTATGCATCAGTCAGGTCGAGATTGATGGCAAACTCATCCCTTCTGATGAAGAGTCGAATCGATCTAACCGTCTCCATCTTGAACTCTGGCGGGGATATATATTGATTGACCCAGCTCAGGTCAATAATCGGACTGAGCTTACCATTTGGCTTTTTGTACAAGAAAGAGTCTTGAATAGAACCCCAGAGATTGCGGTTTGTGAACAATCTCCACCGTCCGCTTGTCAATTAATGACCAGATCTCCAGCTGCATGATTTCGGCCTTCTCTAGCCGTGACAGGACTTCCGTAACTAGTGGAGAGGATGAGCGGGGAGGGGTTGGATAAATGAAATCTGAAGCCCCTTCAAAACAACTTGGATCGCTTACTCATTTTGCAGAAATAGATCGATCCAATGAGAATTGAAGAGCAGGAGTCTGGCGCCCACCAGTAGGCTGTATGTCGTCGGTCAAGGTGATAAGTCAACAGCAGGAGTTAGGAGGCAAAAGGTGTGAGAAACCTTGTTTCTTGACCACCCCCACCCCCAACCCAGTTTAATACTGCCTCTAAAACTGAATGGGCTGCTGCCTCCTGACATTGGATTGGGGTAGTGACTGGTTCTGTGTTTGTCCAGAGAACAATCCCTTGTCTCTTTGACGTCGATTGTCTCTGCTTTGGGGTTGAGACTGATTGGATCTATATGGTTGTGGAGGCTGAGCTGAAAGTTGGAGGGGCAGTTCTTGGACTGCCTGTCTCTTCACCTTCTCTATCTTGCCTCCAAAGAGCAGGGGCGACCCAAAAGGTGTTGTTCTAATGTCAGGGCGTGGTGCAGTTTGAGAGCTGCTGTATGCAAACAAGCATCTCATCGCACTAGGTCAAGATTAACAGAAGCAGTTGGGGTATTTGCTATGGAATGGTGTGCTGCTCTGTTAATGACTCTAGCGATTTGGGCTGTGGACCCCAATGCATGGTCGATACATGATTTCTCAGCAAGATGGAAAATCACTAACAACCCAAGATCTAACATCAAAGAAGTGGCAGCAATGTTCCGAACCAGCTTTGATGTTGAGTGGAAAACATTTTTGTCCATTTTATAAAAAGTAGTGGGAGTTATACTGATTGCTGAAAAATTCTTAAGGGCTGGAAGCTCCATATGAAATAAGCAGCTGAATGTGTTGTATACCAATGGGAAGAAACGGCCGCTGGTAGCTGGCTTTCTGAAAAGAAAACCGTAGGATTCCCCAGATTTCTAATTTTGCTCTAGAGGCAGTCAGTGATTTCTTTTATTTTTATATACTGTGGCAGAAGACAAAAGGAAGGAAATCCTCCTCTTCTAAGTCCACAGAGGCCTGTGTGGAAATAGGGGGTGGGGGGGCATTCGGAGGCTGGCAACACTCAATAAATCTCACCCACCATGGTCTTGAAGTTAAACACCGTCCTCTCCATAGCTGAGTTGGAGTAGGATAGATCATCAGAAGGGTCCACACACTCACTGTGTGGGATATCCTAGTCTACCTCTACATCCCCGATCCAATCAGAACATGCCCAGCAGCATGGAAGAGGCAATGCCGTCTTCATTATATGAGTACAGATACCTACCCAATGGGTAGGCCTTAAGCAAAGGAGAGGCCGTATCCATCAGATGGACTTGTCGTCCTAGTACAAACAGCTGGCTCACTGGGAGCATGGACGGTACTGGTGTGGACCATGTAAATGACCATACGGATGGCTCAATTTGAACCGGCCATACCGTACAAGCAGTGATAGGGACTGATGTTTCATTAAGATCCCTGTACAGGTCTAGTACCAGCTCTGTCATAGGAGTGGAGAGACAGACAGAGCTCTCACTGAGATCCCTGTATGGCTCTGGTACCAGCCTTGCTATATTAGTGGTAAAGCAGACGGATCTATCAATAAGATCCCTGAAGTGTTCTGTCACCAGCTGTGCCGTATGAGTGGAAAGATGTACGGTTCAATATTGTATGGCCCCATTGACCTGGCATGGTTTTCAGACTTGACCAATCTATGGTCAGAAGGCAGAATGTATGGCTGGACAGATGGCTAGATGGCTTGGTCAGCAGCCAGGACAGTATTGTACGGAGTCATTTTCTTAACTGATGGATCATTAAGATCCATACTAAATCCCATGTGCCCTGACTTAGAGGCCCAAAGGCCACGCTCAGGCAAGTGGGGAGACTTATACACAGTGGGCTGCCAAGAAAAGAGGGTACACTCCCTCATATTATCGATATTTATAATTGAGGAATAAGACAGGTCTAGGGGTAACCTTTGCCCCAAATTGAGAAACTGTTATCACCTCCTGCACCAGAAAACGCACCTGTAGCTCCAACAATGATCTAGGCGATGGTGGAGACAGCAAAATTTGGTGCCTGGCTCCTCCACTTCCACTGAGGTTATCATAGCCAATGGCATCTTCCGTCTCAATTTCAATGTGTGTGTGTGTGGGGGGGGGGGGGGGAGGACCGAACAATGTCCCACACTACACTCACAACTCATTCAGTTCTAGGATGAATGCTCAAGACATCGGACTGTTCGATGCTGGACTTAGTTTTTTCTGTCTATTTCTTTATGTTTTGCATAGAATAGTAGACCACATATGTTCGGACCAAGTCACACAAACACTGCATGTCCCTTAAGAGACGCACTTAGTGCAAGCAAGGCATGATTCATGGTTATCTTCATGAGCTTTAACTTTCTTGCATTGGGACATTTAGTCACCATTCTTTGATTTCTGAAACGACCAAAAGCAATGAAGATTGTTAATAAACTAAGCACAAAAAATGTGTTGATATGTTGCCAAAACAACACCAGTTACCAACAGAGTGAGTGAGAACATGTAGAGCATGACTAACATGAACTACAAAATGCAACAATGATACTCCGTTGAAGCACACTTTCCGAAATAGCAAAGTTTGCAAATGTGACAAATTCAAAAAAAAATTTAAAATGAAAAAATAATGTACACCACCTGCAGCAGATACATTATTATGCACAAAATACAGTATTATGCACAAAATATCTTATAATCTTATGATGGATGGTTGAAATTCAAGAGTATATTGAAGTGGATTTTCTGGAGGTCTCTGCACGATGCTGACTGATCAACAGCAATAGCTTAAATCTAGCGACAAAACTAGCGACAACTGATGGCATCAATGGAGGTAATGGGCAAGGGTTATTGCCCTTTGTCTAATTGATATATACAGAAAAAACGTTTTTCATCTTTTTAGAGGGCTCGATTCAAGAGGAAGCAAGCTTATATTCCTAACATTAATGTGATCAAGGAATGTATTTGAAGGAGAAATGCATACTTTTCTAAGATCGGTCCCCGTAGTCAGCCAATTGGAACTCAAGAATTTATCATGTGATGTACTAAACATGGAGAAATATTGTAAGTAGTAATGTATAAATTTTGTTTCCTACTGATATAAGTACCCATTTTATGATTCAATGTATGTAAATGTGTTTTCTGGACACACCTGTTTTGCTGATTCCAGTTCTTTCTGCAAAGCCTGACTTTGTTCTTGCAGCCCAGTGACCACAGATTTGTGCTTCTCTTCTTCATTTCTCAGCCTTCCTTCCATATCTTTCAATTTATTTTCACCCTAAGAATCAGGAACACAATAATAAATTTAAGTGAAAAAAAATCATAAATTTCATATGCTTCATGAACAGCAATAATAATTTATTTATTAACATAGAACTGAAAAATAAGCAAATATTTCCAATAAAATAAGAAAACAACAAGGACAATATTGAAATTAAAAATAAAAATTACATGTTAAGCCTTTTACAATGAAAAATTTATAGTAAACTATAACAGCTTTAATTAAATTTTCTCATTTGATACTATACAGGCAACTTTAATTACATTTTCTCATTTGATACTATACAGGCAACTTTAATTACATTTTATCAGTTGATACTATACAGGCAACTTTAATTACATTTTCTCAGTTGATACTATACAGGCAACTTTAATTACATTTTCTCAGTTGATACTATAAAAGTAACTTTAATTAGATTTTCTCAGTTGATACAATTATTGACCTTTGTTGAGGCAATATTAAGTTTTATGAACTGGTAAACCTTGCATTGGCCAATGTGAAGTAAACCTCATATTGGCCAATGTGAAGTAAACCTCGTATTGACCAATGTGAAGTAAACCTTGTATTGACCAATGTGAAGCAGAGGTCAATATGAGAGGTTTACAAGTTGATAAAGTTTCATCTCTACTAAACATAATATTATGCCATGATATCACATATCATATGATATGTAGATGAATATATCACATAACATCAGAGCTACTAAAAAAAGGTCTGCTCCTAAATAAATCATATAATAATATACAATTACTGACCGTTGTCAAGGAGAATATGAAGATTTATAAACCTGTAAAAGTTAAATTGACTGAAGCAAAGTTGAGTTCAATGTGATAGGTTCACAATTAAGGTTTATAGTTGTTTTGTGACATGATTTAAAGAACAAATTGCAATTCAATTTGCTTAAGATCTGTACAAATGCCATTTTCAACTGCATGATGATAAGGACATAATGTTATGACATCAAGTAAAAGTCAAAGACATCAAGACCATGCAACATTAAAAAATATAGCACATTGTGCCATCCAGTGAAAAACTATCTCTCAAGGGAATCATGTAATAAGATGTGGTATAGGGTAATTCCTGACCGAATGCTCAGGATCAATACAATTTTAAACAATGTGATGATTTACTTTGTAACAAATTTGCAAATTATCATCATTTCTGCTTGATCAAGTATCAATATCTGAAGTGGAAAAATCCCTGATAAACTGTTAGAAACACTAACACCATATTGTAACATGATGATGCTCTGTGTAACATAGTACCACAGAAGCAATGACACCATATTGTAACATGGTTATGCACTGAGTAACATAGTGCTACAGAAACAATGACACCATACTGTAACATGATGATACTGTGTAATATAGTGCTACTGAAACAATGACACCATACTGTAGCATGTGTAACAGTGCCACAGAAACACTAACACTATACTGTAACATGCTCTGCGTAACAAGTGCTACAGAAACAGATACCATACTGTAACATAATGATGCTCTGTTTAACACAGTACCAAAGAAACACTGACACCATATTGTAACATAATAATGCTCTGTTTAACACAGTACCACAGAAACACTGACACCATATTGTAACATAATAATGCTCTGTTTAACACAGTACCACAGAAACACCGACACCATATTGTAAGATGGTGATGCTCTGTTTAACACAGTACCAAAGAAACACTGACACCATATTGTAACATAATAATGCTCTGTTTAACACAGTACCACAGAAACACTGACACCATGTTGTAACATAATAATGCTCTGTTTAACACAGTACCACAGAAACACTGACACCATATTGTAAAATGGTGATGCTCTGTTTAACACAGTACCAAAGAAACACTGACACAATATTGTAACATAATAATGCTCTGTTTAACACAGTACCACAGAAACACTGACACCATATTGTAACATAATAATGCTCTGTTTAACACAGTACCACAGAAACACTGACACCATATTGTAAGATGGTGATGCTCTGTTTAACACAGTACCATAGAAACACTGACACCATGTTGTAACATAATAATGCTCTGTTTAACACAGTACCACAGAAACAGACACCATGTTGTAACATAATGATGCTCTGTTTAACACAGTACCACAGAAACACTGACACCATATTGTAACATAATAATGCTCTGTTTAACACAGTACCACAGAAACACTGACACCATATTGTAACATAATGATGCTCTGTTTAACACAGTACCACAGAAACACTGACACCATATTGTAAGATGGTGATGCTCTGTTTAACACAGTACCACAGAAACACTGACACCATATTGTCAGATGGTGATGGTCTGTTTAACACAGTACCACAGAAACACTGATACCATATTGTAACATAATAATGTTCTGTTTAACACAGTACCACAGAAACACTGACACCATATTGTAACATAATAATGCTCTGTTTAACACAGTACCAAAGAAACACTGACACCATGTTGTAACATAACGATGCTCTGTTTAACACAGTACCCACCGACACCATATTGTAAGATGATGATGATCTGTTTAACATAGTATTACACAGAGTTAGCATTTTGACAATTCCACATCACTGTCATCAAAAATATAAACAACTTTGTATCTGAGGATTTGAGAATGTTTATTTTTGATTAAGTGGTACAGATGTCTGTTGTTCCAAAACTTAAATTTTAACAAAATCAAATACCATTCATGTCCTAAAATTCTCTTTAAAAAGGCTGTTATCACCTTAATTAACCATGATATGTAAGAAATAATATTTCAAAACTGATTTTAAAAAATATCCTAAACCTATCAAATCTAGTCAATAAATGTCACCAAAATCTCCAATTCAAACACAGATTTAGTACCTGCTGCTTTTCCCTTTGAATCTCTTCTTTCTGGATCCTGTAGGCATCTCTCTCCTGTTCTGATGTTTTCAATGTAGTCTTTAGTTCACTGATTTCACCCTCTTGAATCTACCAACAAACACACATTTTATCACCAGGTCAGTCTCATTCACCAGATGTTCATGTGGCTCTGTGAGATCTCTGCCATACTAGGGTCTGGTAAAAATTCTTTATTGTTCTATTTTACTGACATAAGGCACTTTGTTCAAATTAAACTACAAAGACATTTCTCACTCTATAAAAACTTATACAGACAAGTGTATGTGATCATTTGAGCCAAAATTCTATTTAAAGCCTAAAATGATATAATTAAACATCATTTTGGAACAGACACCGATGCAAGAAGCACGTCTCACTGAATCTTTACATTAAACATGATGGCGTCTCATCATTACAATGACATATTACACCACCTCATCTCATCAGACAATTAAATCACATTTTTAAATCTCGCAAAAGCCTTGTTCTAATGTTACAAGGTAAACTCAGTTTTTTACCAGACACTCATTTGGCAAAATCCTCACAGCACCATGCGAGAGGTCTGGCTGAACAAGAGTATCACCTGGCCAAAACAAGCACACCTCACTTCCGGTTTGTACCACAAAAGAATTTAAGACAGTAAAAACATGGATTCATCTGAACTTCAAATGGATCCATATAATGATACATGGGTCACCTGAAGGTCATATGACACATTTTGTGGAGGAAGAACCTGGAAAGACCCTGGGAAGAACCACTGACCCACAGTAAGCTACTGGCAAGTTTTCTCACATACCCATGTTGGTTGAGCCGAGACTCAAACTCAAGCGGACAGAAGTAAGATGTGTGAATTATCTGTAAAGGTGAGTGTCTTAGACTGCTCGGCCACAATGGGCCCCCATATGACACAGACTTGATGGTTATAAGCAGTTTCTAAAGAACTGAGTTTGTTTCTGGAAACTTCAGCCAGTAAGCGATTACATTTTGAACATTATGAATGCTTTGAAATAATTATCCTCACATCTTGTGAAGAAAAGACTGGCATTATGTGATTCTGTCTGAACATGTCCACATACATTCATGCCTGCCTGCATGAGTAATATTGCACCAGTCCTCCTACAACATTAAAGATAGAGTTCAAATCCTGGAAAATGATTGGGAGTGGTCTATAGATGTGCACAATGGTTTTAAAATTTGTATGCAAATTCCTGGTGGCAGGGATGCTGGTTGGGTGGGGGGTGGGGTAATGTTTTACATAAACTGAACATAACTCCCAAATTATAAGACCAACATGTTTGAGAATTCGCATGTGTGTGTGATTACTGACCCAAGTGTCAACACATCAAATGGGCATTTGAATAGGACACCTGGGTCTTGTACTAGGAACATATAGTTGTGTCTCCTGGATAATAACTTAGAGACATTTAAGGTCCCCACCCTTTCATTTAATGGGTGCTAAAAGATGACTTCAAAGTTGCGACTGACTTTGGCCCTGGCTCTATATTTACCCCCATGGGATTTGAACCTAGGAGCACAGATTTTTTGGATGAACATGTGTGGTGATATGTATCTTACAAGTACTCTAGTTTTTTAATACATCTTTTGCCACAACTATTACATGCAACAATAAGGTTACATGTTTATGTCTTCCAAACCTAAATCTGGTTCATATGGCTGTAATTTGCTCAGTTTTCCATGTCATGATGCAACTGGGAGTGCAGAATTCCTGTAGGATGGGATGCCACAGGTTAACCTCACCCTCCCCAGTAAAGGCAGGTACCATTTACCATTTAGGACAAGATAAACTGAAGCATGCTAAGTAATTAGGTACTTTGCCGAAGGGTAAAACAGATATAGCCAGAGCAGGACTGGAACCAAAAACCTTCCAATCTTGAGTCCCCAATACATACCACCAGGCCACAGTGTCTCTAAAGTCAAGTGCACAGATTGCTTTAACTGACCTTGACCTGACCAATGAGCTGCTGTATCTGTCTGTTCAGCTTGTCCTTCTCCTCCTTATTATTATCCAAATTCCCCTTCAGCTCTGTCAGCTGTTGGACTGTCTTCTCCAGGTCTGCCTTGTATGCCTCTGCAGTCTTACGCTCCCTTTCCAGCTCCTTCAATATGCCATCATACCGCTCCTGAAGTGTTTGTATAAAGTAGGATGATGTGAATAAGTATAACTCACATGCCAGAATCAGTATCTGCCTTTTGGACTGAACACAAAATATGTCTACACAGACACAGAACCCATTTTTTTTCAGAGTTTTGGGGGGAAGCAAGAATAAACATCTGATAAAACTATGACAGTTTCACTGTTATCCATTTTCAAAGACAATGTCTACTTTCTTCAAAGAGTGCTGTATACATATATTTGGTCATTAACAGTAAATGCAACAAAAGTACCTATAACATTGCTACAACATGTTTTATTAATCAATAACAAAATACTAAAAGTGAAACGATACAGATATCATGTCATAAGACAGTCAAATGAATGAAATGGATAATAGATATAAAGTAAAAATGTAATAAAATATTTAACAACAACCCATCAAATTCACAAGGAACTGAGTGCAAACAACAGAGGCCTTATCTCCTGCAGCTTCTTACTGATACGATATGCACATTATGGTTACCAGTACCATGTCTACTTTAGAGGATGGATTGTCATGATTCTTGCTATAATGAAACAATTTATGAAAATGAATTCTTATATGTATGGTTACAAACAGGTACTAAGGAGTGTACCTGTAAATCAGCATTCTGTTTGTCATCCAGCCGGTTGTTAAGAGACTCCACCTGTTGTTGCAGTGAAAGGGTTTCTGCCCTGGATTTCTTTATTTCCTCACTGGCAGCATCAAACTGAAAAACAGCAATATCCTAACAAGTCTGAGGATCATTCATCAATGCATGCTATTAGGTAATTATTGTACTTACCTGGGTCTTAATATCCCCCAGATCCTTCTTGGTTTCGACAACAAATCTGTCTATATCATTATGTGTACACATATGAGGATCTACAGGTGTGCCTGTTTAAATATGTGTACATACATTAATGTGTATTCTCATAAAACTGACCTTGGTTTTCATGTCTGCCAGATCCTTCTTGGTTTTGACAGCGACAGTCTTCAGTTTATTGTACATCTCCTCCCTCTCCTTCAAAGCAATTTGTGCTTTCCGCAGTTCCCCTTCTGATGCCTGAATCAAAACATCAAACAGAATGTTTACACTGGTTTTTTGGGGGTGTTGTATAACATATGATCAACAGACATAAGATCAATGAGCCTAAATACTGAAATGACAGAAGACCAAGAAATAGATGATCAACATGACAAAAAACAGTGACTCAGAAATGAAATGAAAATCAAATGATCAATTTTATATTTTTGCATTCTTTTCCTGCATTTACATTCCAATCCTTTTTGAGTAATGCTTATTGTCATGTCCATTTTTAACATAAGAAGTAACTACTATATAACACAGGTAATACAAGATACTACTATATAACAAGGTAATACAAGACACAACTACTATATAACACAGGTAACATAAGACAACTACTATATAACAAAGTTACTACAAAACACAACTATTATACAACACAGGTAATACAAGATACTACTATATAACACAGGTAATACAAGACACAACTACTATATCACACAGGTAACACAAGACACAACTACTGTATAACACAATATGACAACTATTATATAACACAGGTAACATAATAAGACATTACTGTATAATACAGGTAACATAACAAGACACAACTACTATACAACACAGGTAACATAAGACAGACCTACTATATAACACTGGTAACATAATAAGACATCTATTACATAACACAGATAACATTATAAGACATCTCTATTACATAATAGATAACATAATAAGACATCTATTACATAACACATATACCATAATAAGATAGATCTATTACATAACACAAATAACATAAGACATAACCATTACATAACACAGATAACATAATAAGACAGAACTATTACTTAACACAGATAACATAATAAGACAGAACTATCACAAAACACAGGTAACAAAATAAGACATCTATTATGTAACACAGATAACATAATAAGACATAACTATTACATAACACAGGTAACAAAATAAGATATCTATTACATAACACAGGTAACATAATAAGACAGAACTATCACATAACACAGGTAACAAAAAAAGACAGAACTACTATATACAGCAGGCAAACTGTTCATTGCAATTATATTTTTAAAAATTATACTGTACTTGTCAAAACTGCTGTAAATATAATTTTGATGTCTCATTATGTCAATCTGCTGCAATGTTGGTCTTTTATAACAACAATATTACATTTTTTCAATGTGTTGGCCATCAGTCCAATGCAGAGTACACGACTGCTTGCTGCAGAATCCATACAAATTGTTTGCTACACCAATGTGGAATACACAGCTGCTTACTGCCTAGTCCATACAAACTGTTTGTTACAGTAAGGTGTCAATGACAAGAAAAACAATTGTTTGCTTTCTTTAGCATATAAGTTCATTATACCCTGTACCTAATTCCAATTTGATCCATTCTGATTGAAATGCTTAGTGGCAGAAGATCCCATCTCATAATAAATAAAAACATACATTACATTTTTCAGCATGCAAAAACTAATGCTCATGAAATTTGTGCCATTTCTCCACTGCATTAATGCTCATGAAATGTGAGGTATTTTTTCATAGCCTTGAAGGTTCTTTGTGTTCTGCCCAACAAGGTTTTGTATTGAATTTGAAAAAATTGTAATTCTTTAAACTGTTCCATACTTTTGCACCTGCACACAGAATTAATGAGTGAAAATGTTTCATGTGCCCTTGATCCTCACTGACAGATAATGTTCATCCATAACTCTGATCCTAATGAGTTCAGAGTAGGTACCATAATAGTATTCTATACAATAACGCTTTCCTTCATTTGGAAAGTTCCATTAAATGACAATGAATGTGAACTGATTTAACAGTATTTACTGATTTACTTATTATAGAACACTACTTCTTATGCTAGATTGGAACTGATGGGCTGGGGAAGTGTCAGGTGCCCTTACCTCTAATTTCTGTTACTTTTCTTATGCCAGATTGGAACTGATAGGCTGGGGAAGTGTCAGGTGCCCTTACCTCTTATTTCTGTTACTTTTCTTATGCCAGATTGGAACTAAAGGGCTGGGGAAGTGTCAGGTATCCTTACCTCTGATTTCTGTAACTTTTCCAACTCCACACTCTTAAGCTCATGAATATGACTAGACAACTGGGAATTTTGAGATTGCACTCTGGTGGCATCTTCCTCCATAGCAACCAGCTTTTCATCCTTAACCTTCAACTCATCTTGAAGTCTCTCAATCTGACCTTGTAACTGCTCTTTTTGACTGTAATAATCACTCCCAAGGTTGCCAAGCCTGCTTTTGTTTTCTGCCAGAGATTCATCTACTCTAATTTTTTCCATTTTCTCCAACTCAATATCTGGCATTATAGACTCAGACATATTCAGCTTTTCTGTTTCTAAACTTTTATACTTTTCCTCAAAATCTTTTATTTTCTCCATTAACCTCATTTCAGTTTCCTCCATTTGTCTGGCCTGGTTTTGGGCTGACAGTTTTTCATCTTCCAAACTTTTCAATTTTTCCTCAAAATCTTTAATTTGACGCATCAGTTTGTCTTCTGTATCTCCTTTTTGTTGTATTTCACTTTGGACCATAAATTTCTCCTCCTCGATGCTTCTCAATTTCTCTTCCAACTCTTTAATTTGATCTGTTAGCTTAACCTCAATATTCCTCTTTTGCTTTACCTCATTTTGAATTAAAAGATTTTCTTCTTCCAAACTCTTGTATGTCTCTTCTAAGACTTTAACTTGCTCTATTAACTGTCTCTCTGTTTCTTCTCTAAGTTTTAGAACATCATGTGAAGTAAACTTTTCTCCCTCCATCTCTTTTATTTTGTTCCCTAATTCATCTATACTCTGTTTCATCTCACTCAACTCTTTATCCTTTTCCTTATTCATTTCTTCACTCTCTTCAAATTTTATCTTTGGCTCACTTAGACATGCATTCATATTTTCAAAATCACAATGTTTTTCTTTTAGTTGTGTCACAATATCTTGGTATTTTTCTTCCATTTCCATTATTAAAGATGCTTTTTCCTCAATCTCACTCAACCTTGTTGCTGCCAGTCTTTCACTTTCAAAGAGCTTCATTTCAAGCTCTTTTGCTGACAGCTTATTTTGCACCTCTAAAAAAAGATCAGACTTTTCCTTCTCTTGCCCAACTTTTAAAGAAATCATTTCTTTCTCTAAACCAGTTTTCTCGCTCTCTATATTGCCTATTTTCTCCTCAATTGATTTCAACTGCTCTGCCAAACTATTTCTTTCTATAACTAAACTGTTCATGTCTTCCACCAGTCTTGTTCTTTCACCTTCTACAGTCTCTTTATATTGTCTCAAATCATTAATCTCTAATTTGGAATTCTCTAATTCTTTCTCCATTTCATTTTTCAAACTCTTTAATTCTTCTAAACTCTTCTTAAGTTCATTTATTTCAACTGCCATTGAGTTTTCTTTCTCATTTAATTCTGCCATATGAATTCTGAGTTTCTCATACTGAGTTTTCATGTCCTCTTTTTCAGCCTTCAACCTAGATAACTCAATTTGAAGATCTTCCAAAGTTTCTTCTAAATCATTCTTTTGTTTACTCAGTTCTGTAATTGTTTCAATCTGTTCATAAATTTGAGAACGATATTTCCAATTTTCAGTTTTTAGAGTTCCACATTCCTCCTCTGATAGCTCAATTTTACTTTGACTCTCTTCAAATTGCATAGTTATCTCCCTTAGTCTACTCTCCAATTGCCCAAGTGTCTCATGACCTCTTACTTTCTCTGTCTCTAGTGAGACACATTGTTCTGACACTGCCTCATGCTGCTTCCTCATTTGAGTGAGGTCATTATTAAGTTTTATTTTCTCATTTTCGAGCTCATCAGCTTTTTGTTTCAGCTCAGACAATTCTGCTTCAAGTATCTTCGATGAAGAGGTCTCATTTGCTTCAACAACTGATTTTAGACTCTCATATTTCCTCTTTGCATCAGATAGAGCATTTGAGAGATCAATTACCTTTGTTTCAATTTCCTGTGTGTAATTCAACCTATCTTTCAACTGAACTTCAAGGTCATTAATTAACTTTGTGTATTTTTCAATTTCTCGCTCATACTTTTCTCTCCCATTTTCAAAATCTTGGATTTTCTGTTGTAAGCTATTAATACTTTCTATCAAGGCTGATTTTTCCTTTCCCATAGTTTCTAAATCTACTTTAAGAGTTGAATTTTCTTCCAACAAATATTCAGCTTTATCTTGAGCAATTTGTAGTAGCACAGTTTGTGAGTCTTTTTCACGTTCTATCCCTTCCTTTGATTCTAAAGCATGGTTATATTTTGCTCTCAAAGACTTAAGTTCTGCAGAGTTACTGTCATTACCACTCTGTAAGTCCTGAATTAGTGAGTTTTTCTCAGTAATAAGATTACTTATCAATGCCTTTATACGTGTAACATATGCAGCTAATAACTTCTCCTCCCCGTCATCCTCCTCCTCCTTCCTAATGAACACATCATCATCATCACAAGTGCTTTTCCTTTCTTTCCGATCTTTTTCCTGGACTGACTCACCAAATATAGATAAAAGTTCCTCGAGCTCATGACGGAGTTTATGCTCGTGGTGATCTGACTTATCAAGCTCCTGTAGAACACGTTCCTTGTCTTCTTTCAGAATTTGCATTAGGTTTTCCCATTCATTCATCTGTTGTTCTTTCTTTTGAATCTCATTGCGTAAAATCTCTTTCTCCTCTTGCAATTCATTAATCTCATAGCTTAGAGTTTCCTTTCCTTCTACAGCTTGGGAAAGTCGTAGCTCCAAGTTTTGATTTTCTTTCTGGAGTTCCTCAATAATACCCTGTAGTTTTGTTTCTTGACCTCCTTGGTTACCAGTGAGCTCAACAATATTTTCTTCCAAATTCTGACATCTTACTTTCAGTTCATCAATATAAGCATTCAAATCCTTCTCCCTGGCACTAAACTGCTTCACCTGCTGCTGTGCCTCACTTAGGACTGATTGCAAAATCCCATTTTTCTCCACCTCTCCTGCAAGAGAGTTCCTAGCCACTTTCAACTCTTTTTGTAAAGTATTGTAAGTTTGATTTGATTCTTCCATTTTTGGCTTTTGCTCATTAAGCTGTTCCTGTAAGGCTGTAAGTGATTCTTTAAGTGTTTTATTGTTGGTAACCAACTGTTCTCTCTCCTGTTGTGTCTCTTTTAAAACAGACCTTATCTCCTCTAATTGATGCTGTAAGTCAACTTGTGATTTCTTACAATTTTCACATTCTTTATTAATTTTAACTTTTTCTGATTTCAAGCGCTGGTTCTGTTCTTCCATATCTTGTACATTTTCTTGAAGTCTTGTAAATGCTTCACGAAAAGCTTCATTTTCCTCACTAATGGATTTCAAGTTTTCTTGCAATTGTTGAATTTTTGCCTTGTAATCTTCTAAAGAAGACCTCAGAGTTTCTGACTCTTGTTGGGTAGACTTCAAGCTTGATTTTAAGTCCTGCAATTAGAAACATTACTTTGTGCAATAATACAAGTTCACTGAATCTTCAAACAAATCTTCTACACCTGGTGATTTCCACAAGTTTGCTGAACTCGAAAAGAATTCAAGTCTCTCACACCTACATGTAGCCAATATGATTAGAGCTTATCTGAACATTTATGGTAAAAAGCAAATGAAAGTGCAGAACTCCCGATGGTCGGGTTGCCAGCCTGTTGCAGGTCACCCAAAACCCTAAACTTTGAACCCCACAATGCCCAGCAAAAACTGGTGCCCATTTCCAGCTTTGTCGACTGGAATATCTATTAAAAGTGCTATGATCAAGATAACTGGGTCAGTGTACTGTAAGTGTTAACTAAGCTAAATTAAATTTATTAATGCAAACAAAGAATGCCAATTTACACATTCAAAGCAAACAAAAGTAAAATTTATGTCAGTATCAATTTCTCTGTAAGTTTGCCTCATATCATAGCTGATGTCATGCATATTACGACATCATAACCTTGATGATGTCAACACTTGCTTGGAAGGGATTGAAGTGTATCCACTTGTTGTATACAATCAGCAAAGGGGGTAGAGTTTTTACCATATTTTCCCCAGCCTGATATCTGCAAATACTCTATGCAGATACAGTTTATGCAAGCTGAGAATAGCTTTACCTTAGTCATGGCATGCCCAGACTTTATCAGAATAGCTTTACCTTAGTCATGGCATGCCCAGACTTTATCAGAATAGCTTTACCTTGGTTTTCTGGCATGCCCAGTCTTTATCAGAATAGCTTCACCTTAGTCCTGGCATGCCCAGACTTTATCAGAATAGAGAATTTGCAGATACCAGTCAGGAGAAGAAAACAAATGGCTAAACATGTGCCCCCTTACAGATGATATACAATAAGTGGATACATATTGATCAACAAGTGGATACATATTGATCAACAAGTGGATACATATTGATCAATAAGTGGATACATATTGATCAATAAGTGGATACATACAGTAGGACCCCGCTATAGCACTCTTCGTTATAGCACGAATTCGGATATAACACGATGGTGGCGAGGCTACCAAAATTTTTGAATAATTTCGCCAATTTTTCTTGAACTACTGCAAAGTTTTGTGCCAAATTAAACAAGAGTTTGATTTAATAATTTGGCAACCTGTACTGTATTCTTGAAGAAAAAGTGTCTTATGATTGCATCTTTCATTATATGAATAAAGATGCTGAACATTTCTATTTGTGAATGTTCATTTCAAATGTGTCAGTAGTCAATCACTGCACTTTGATCTTAGTTTATTTTTGAAAGATGTCAGCTCATTTTAAAGCTGACAAGTGTTAATCTTATTATTACTGATACATGAACAATAAAGTCATTAAGTCTTCTTTGTGTTTGTCTTCAATACATTCTGTGTACAATCGTTGCTCAAACAATAGCCGACATATGTTTGCTCATTCAACTGCATACACAGCCAAGCACCAAACAATGCAGTGGTTGATAAAAGATTCGCACCTGAATTTATAAATCAATTAATTTAAGTCATTGACAATCATCAAAGTCAATCTCAAAGCTAAAGTTGTTCAAACCATGTGGCAATGATTTATAAAACATCAAAAAAACGAAAGCCGCCAACACGCACACGTGGCTTGGCGGTGTTGTTAGACAATCCCCACGCAATCAGTTGACCAGTGAATAATATTGTACATTCCCTATAAAAATGACTCCATTGTTGATTAACAATTATTCTTGCTGTAGTCATTCAAACAAATAGGTGTCAGAGTTTTAATTAGTAGTTATTTACAATTGATAACAGTACACGGAAACGTTAAGCTTTTTCTGTTAAAGAGAAGCTTGAAGCCATGGACAGGATTAAGTCCGGTGTTTCCACAAGTCAGATTTAATTCCCAAGTGACATTTCCCAAGTTATATGCCAGTGCACATGGGCCAATAAGCCTCCGGCTTGTAAAAGCACTCACTTTGTTTTCAAGTAGAGTTCTGCAACTTCCTGTGCATATACTTTGACCTTAATCCCTTAGCTTGTAAAGGCACCACACTCTTTGTTTTCCCACGTGACAACCCTTTGATCAAGCCGCTTGTTTGATACTTGTTCAGTGCCAAGTAACAGAGGGTGGTTATTTGAACTCCCTGTGATCTTGCCGCACAATTGACACATGTCCAGTTGCATCCTTTAATAGATTTCTGACTTTATGATCAAAGTGTTACTTGCAAGAGCCCAAGCTCAGTCTCGTGCATAAGCACCCGCATATGACAGTACAGCTGAGGAATCGGAGTCGAACAGAACGTGATTTACGATGACTAGACAACGACGATTTACAATGACTAGACGACGATGTAGGCTTTCAGAACTTTATCAGACAATGATATTATACTTTTGTGTGCATATTTTCGATGGAATTATTATGGACTCACTCCTACGCATGCCATGAGATCGGCTGGTAAGAACACGTGTTGATCCTTTAACTATTCATGATATACAATAGACATGTACATATAAATGTACCAAAGCATGGTTCTCTGAATAAAGTAAAATATTATATGTGCAATCTCTGTTTTCACTGCATGTGTATTTATCGTTTATTATGCATTGATTTAAGATGGTAACTGTGCCAATGAAGCACGTTGTTTTGAGCCCACAATTTACCCCCCCCCCCCCATTTTTATGGTGCATGCATCATTTTCTTCAGCTAAATGACTTAGTTTTGTCTAGGTTGGTTATAGCACGGTCCCGTTTTGTGGATCCGACCATCGTGCTATAGCGGGGTCCTACTGTATTGATAAAATGTGCATGGCATCAAAAATGTAATAATGTAATGCAATGTGATAATGTAATAATGTGCATGGCATCAAAAATGGTGTCAGGCTAATAAGAAACTAAACTGTTGCTATAATATTTTTTGCAAGCAATGTAAGTTTTACTTATATTTTCTTTACAAGTGTTAACTGGTTTGCTTTGTTTTGCTTATTAATTTGATATACCTTAGACAACAGTGCCTTCTAGGCTAGGGCCCCATAATTTGGAGAACCTCATTTCATTTCTCTTCCATTATTCCCCATGCCTTGGTATGGCTTTTCATTGCATAGCGGTTAATGCTAAAGCAGGCCAGGTGGACTGGGTTATATTAACATCACTCATACTCCTTACTGAAACTTGAATTTAGTAAAATAGCATTCTCAAGTGCTTCATTGATATGCTGCATCTTTGTGGAAAAATACTTCACCCATAAAACTGATACTTCAACCGTAACCCATACTTTGTAACATTTTCCATAGAAACTATGGTGAAACCATAGCAATAAACAGTTATAGAATGATTTTTAAAAAAACGTTTTCATCGTGCATCCATTGGGATATTTCCTTTTGCTAACAAGATCCTTCAATATGCTTACCTAGCTAGTAAAATTAGACATACCACTCTAAAGCAGGAGATTATGTGAAATAAAATAACTTTTTATCTGCTCATTACATAAACAGAAGAAGTAAAACCAAGATGTTGATATATGCTGGTGACATTCCCTTGACCTTTAATCATTCTATGCTATAATTACTGAAACATTCCAATCTGGTTAAAATTGAGACCTCTGACACAACAGAGATCTGACAGGCACTTATAAAAGTTCATGTTCTGCTGACCTTTGGAATTCCATGTCCACTTATTTCTTGTAGCCTATCAATAAAATATTGAAAAAGTTATTGTTCCGAATGACATTTTTCACTTTCAGCACGATGAAAGCTGTAATTTGATTGGTGAATCAAAAGATCAGCATAACATGACCTTGTATCAGCGCCTGTCAGACCCACTTATTGATAAGTAGATCTCAATATTGATAAGTAGATCTCAATTTTAATCAGATTGCAAATCATTCTGACCTTTGGAAATGCCAAATGTTTGCTACTCAGTGTGAATAATTATAAACAAACTTTTTGTTGCCCTACAATTGACATAGAGCCATTAATTTTATTCTTACTAAAAGCTGGAGCTTGAAAAAATAACACAAGTTCCTTGAAGGGACTAACTCTACTGTTCAAGTGTGTATAATTATAAACTAACTTTTTGTTGCCTTACAATTGTCATACAGCTTTTAATTTTATTCTTACTAAAAGCTGGAATTTGAAAAAATAACAAGAGTCCCTTGAAGGGACTGACACTACTGTTCAAAAAGAATTTCCAGGAATTCAAGTTAAAACCATTTCTTCTTTTCGACTGCTATGTATTGAAACCATCTCTGATATTCTTGAGCAATGCGATTTTCAAATAAGCCACTGTGGCAGCTTTACTGGGTGTAAGATTGGCACTATTTTTATTTAGACACCATTAGAAAACTGTTGGTGAAAACCCCATGCCAATATGCCCATCCATTCAGTATTGTAAATAACAAGATTTTCAATACGTTCATTGTGCCAGCCATTCTGGATATCTGCACAGTACCATTTTCATTTAGGACCAACCAGATATCATAAGAAGTCCTTTGGGGAAAACCCTAACGATAACAAGATTTTCAAGATTGTCGCCATGATGGCCATTATGAATGTGGGATCAGCATCATTTTCATTTAACACCAACTAGTCACTATAAGGAGTCTTCTGGTGAAAACCCCATATTGATATGATTTTCCATTTAGTAGGAGTATCAACAAGAATGTTTTCAAAATGGCTGCCACGGTGGCCATATCTGAAGTCAGATCAATACCATTTTCATTCATGACCAACTAGATATCATAATTCATTCCAGTGAAAAACCCATGCTGATATAACTTTCCATTCAGAAGGAGAATCAATAACAATATCTTCAGGATGGCTGCTGTGGTGACCATACTGGATGTCAGATTAGCACCATTTTCATTTAGTATCAACTAGACATGATAAGTAGTCTTCTGGTGAAAACCATATGCTGCTATGACTTTCCATCTAGGAGTAATGGTAAGATTTTCAAGATGGCCACTGTGATGGCCATATTGGATATCAGATCAGTACAATTTTTATTTAAGACCAACTAGACATCACAAGAAGTCTTCTTATGTTGAGATGACAATCCATTCAGGAGGAGTAGCAATAACAAAATTTTCAAGATGGCTGCTGTGGTGGCCATACTGGATGTCCAAGTGGAACCATTTTCATTTTAAAAACCAACTGCAGATCATAAGAAGTCTTTTAGTGAAAACCCCACATTGATATGACAATCCATTCAGGTTGAGTACCAATAAGATTTTCATATTGGGTGTCCAGGAGGCATGATTTTCAATGAGAACCAACCAGGTAACATGAAAGGTCTTCTGAAGAAAACCCCATGTTAATATGACTTACCTTTCAGGAGATGTAGCAATAAGATTTTCATGATGGCTGAAATGGTGGACATACTGAAAATCAGATCTTCACAATTTTTTTTTGGGACCAACTTGATATCATTGGAAGTCTTTCAGTGAAAACACCATGTTGATATGAACATCCATTTAGGAGGTGTAGTGATAAGATTTTCAAGCTGGCTATGGTGGTGGCCATACTGGATGTCTGAGCAGTGCCACTTTCATTTACAAACAACTAGATCTTGGAATGAATTTGTGTGTAAAGATTTATGGTAATCCTCCAAGCAGTTTAGCTGAAGAATAGATTACAAACTCGTGCTAACAGATAGATGGATGACAGACAACAGATGTCAGACAACGGGCCTTCCTATAAGCTCTTTGGTCTATCACCAAGAGAGCTAAAAACAGATTCTTTTAATTAAAAGATTTTCTATATACCTGCAGTTGTGCTTCTAGTTGTTCAATTTGTTGCTGAAGTTGTTGATTTTCCTGTATCAGGTGACTATTGTCTTGATGTGTCCCTTCAGTTTTCTCCTCTTGAGGATTCTTTAAAACCTTAAGCTTCTCCATCATCTGGTCTTGGGCATTAGTCAGCAATGCCACCTGTTGCTTCAGATCCTAAACAAAATAATAATTAAAAACTGTTTCAAAATACATATTTTTGCTCCATTTTTAAGGATCATTGTTCGATCTTTAATTTATTCTTGGCTACAACCCTATATAAATTCTTCCATAATTTTAAAAGGCGTTTTTGCCCCATACTTCAAAAGTTCACAAACAAACAAGAACTTTGGAGTAATTATCACACAGGTGTGACATAGTAGATTTAACAGCTCAAGAAAAAGATGTGATTACCACCTGAGGTTAACCTGTCATGACGTGCATTGGATTGTAGTGCTGGCCTGAACCATGTCACCAATTCATGCACAGAAAGCACATAGCTGATATTATTAGAATGGTTAATCCCAGTTAATGCCCATTTCCTCCATATGGACAACCAGTTGTATTAACTGCATATAAAAATGACCATAACAAAGAAAATAACCTTTAAAATTTAAATTTAAAAATGGTAAAATGCACATGCCAAAGTATGTACTTACTTTCTCTTTCTATTTTTAGAACTAAACCTGCAATCAGCACTACATAGCCTGGATTGTGCTTATGTGCTATTCAAGACAGTACATACCACTCTATACTATCATTCAACTCAAGTAAGCTTCTACAATTTTTAGAACTGTCCTGAACTTTACGCACAGTGTTCATTTTATAGGCAGTCAATATGCAGCAAAAAGACTTGAGTATTATACAATTACAGACCATTGTTAAGGGGAATATGCCATTTTATGAACCTGTAAACCATATCTTAACCAACACACAGCAGAGGTCAACATGATGGGTTTATTGGTTCAAAAAACTTCATATACATTGAAGCAAAAGTCTATAATTGTTTCATTACGTGATTTAGAGAACAAATTGCAATTTAATTTGCTTGAGAACTGTACAAATGCCATTTCAACTGCATAAAAAATAAGTATTTAGCATTATGATATCATGTAAAAGTCAATGAGACCTATCAAATGACGTGCCATCCAATCAAAATCCATCTCTTATGGGAATTATGTAATAATATATGGTATAGGTTAAGTTACATGGTTGACCCTAACCCTATTTTATCTGCATAACATAATATATCATCAACCATCCTAACTTCGTTCCCATCCTTGATTTGTGTGCCATGTTTCTTACAACCTCACACACTTGTTTTGAGATCCTGATGTCACTGGATGACAGCGACATCTGGTGTCAAGAAATATGCAATGAGACTTAAATATGTACTACAATTCAAATAATAATAAAAACACGATGAAAATGTCAGTTTTTACTAATGCCATATTTGCCTCAAACTTTGTGGCCCTGGAGCGAGTGTTAGCTGTTCAAACTAGGGTCACTGTTGACTTTCTTTACCTTGTTATTAATAGGAAACCTACATCGGGGATTTCAAAGACAACAAAGGCAATGTAAACAAGAATCCCTCGAAGGGAATGTTGCTCTACTAGCCAAATAGAATTTCCAGGAATTCAAGATAAAACCATTGCTTCTTTTAAACTGCTGAGTGTTGAAACCATCTGTGATATTCTTGAGCAATAAGATTTTCAAATTAGCCACTGTAGCAGCCATATTGAATGTAAGATCAACACCATTTTCATTTAGGACAAACTAGACACCATTAGAAGACTTTGGATGAAAACCCCATGTTGATATGACCCTTCAATCAAGAGAAATAGTGATAGGATTTTCAAAATCTTCATTATGGCTGCCATATTTAAGGTCAGATCTGCACTACCTCTATTCAGGACCAACTAGATATCATAATTAGTCTTCTGGCAAAAACCCCAAGTTGATATGACTATCTATTTAGGAGGAGTAGAAATAGCAAGATTATCAATATAGCTGCCATGGTGACCACACTGGATGTTGGGTCACTAGACAATAGGTACAGCCAGTTGGATGGCTGGGCTGGTTGGTCGGCAGCCAGAACGGCATTAAAGAATGTTTAAATGGATCATCAAGATCTGGGAAAAAACCCATGCACCCGGAGTTACATGGCCATGCTTGGATATGTGGGGAGACTTGCACCCATTGGGCTTTTTAGATATGGGGGGACACTGCCCCATAAGCTCCAAATTATCCATGGAGGTTTACATTTGATGCACGGGCAAGAACTGTCCTGACATTTAGCAATTGCATCATTGCTTCCTATACTAGTTGACACATTTGCAACTCTAACAGCGTCTGAAAAGAATTCCAAGGTGGCAATTCCGCAACCCCTTGTTCCTCCAATTCTACTGATGTAATCATTATAGTCTGTATAGTACGTCTAATTTTGGATGGTTGGAGGAACCATCATGACATCCCCCACTATGCTTGCAATCGATGCCATCTTCGGGTGAAGGCTCAAGATATCGCTCTGCTCTCTACGAGACTTCACATATTTCTCCTTGCTTTTGGTACCGTTTTGCAACACCATGGACCAGATTTTTTCTGACCATAATGCACACCATTCTGACCATAATGCACACATATTGCATGCTGAAGACAATGAACACTTTCTGAAGCGAGACAAGTCTTATGTGTCCTTGTTAGCTTTGAGTTTCTTGCATTTTCTGCATATCATCAGCATTATTTAAAAATCAGAAATTAACAATCCCAAAGTGTTTACAAATCACAATAACAACACTCGTTATTTAAACAAGTGTAAATATATATGCAATGAATGCAAATAACAACCAACAAACATGCACAAATGATACTGTGTTGGAGCACAAGGTCAGAATAAATGAAGTCTACAAATCCATAAAAATCCACATAAAAATTGATCAAAAGTCAAAAATAATGTTTACCACATGCAGTAAAAACCTTACTACACTCTTAAATACCAACTTTCTGGATAGATGGTTTGAAATCGTGAAGATATTCAAAGAATTTCAGGAGGTCTTGCAAGATTATGTCGATAGTACTTAGTCAAAGCTTAAAACTGGCACCACCCAGCAGCAGTCAAGGGAAAGGAATGGGTAAGAGTTTCTTCCCTTTGTCTATCTCGTATATAGTCTTGTTGGGAGTGCTGTATTCGTGAGGTAGCAGAGTTTATTTTCCTAATGTTAATATGATTGGGTAATGTATTCAAAGGAGAAAGAATATGATAAATTCAATGTTTGTAAAAACATGGCACTCAGGAGGCTAAAACCTTGTGTCCATAAAAGCAAACAGAAAAAATAAAAATAAAAGAATGCCAACTTTTATCTCTCTGTTCATGCATAGGTGAGATAGCCATTCTTCATTTCTCTGCTCATGTGTAGATGAGATAGCCAATCTTCATTTCTCTGTTCATGCATAGATGAGATAGCCAATCTTCATTTCTCTGCTCATGAGTAAATGAGAGAGCCAATCTTCATTTCTATGCTCATGTGTAGATGAGATAGCCAATCTTCATTTCTCTGTTCATGCATAGATGAGATAGCCGATCTTCATTTCTCTGCTCATGAATAAATGAGATAGCCAATCATTTCTCTGCTCATGTGTAGATGAGATAGCCAATCTTCATCTCTCTGCTCATGAGTAGATGAGATAGCTAATATCTTCTTCTCTCTGCTCATGTGTAGATGAGATAATCAATCCTCATCTCAGCCAATCAAAAACATTCTGCCAATCTAACAAATAGGTTATATGCCAGTGATCCACAATACAAGAATTGGAGGATTTACTTAGAAATAATAAATGCACTAGCTTTTTTATCCCATCTCCAGTGAGACCTCAACAACAATTCAACACGTCAAGTACAAAGTTTTTGTCCTGTTGAGTTCAAATCTTTCTTTGAAATTTATCATTTTTATGGACTTTATGTCCATCTTTCTGTGCATTCTAAATAAAACAACAAATACTTCATTTCTTCTTATTATTGATAAAATCAAAGATTTGAATGTTTACTTACTACCATATTCTAAGGGTTTCCCAAACCATACATGTATTAACACATGTTCTAATGACTTCCCCAAACCATACATGTATTAACACATATTCTAAGGGTTTCCCCAACCATACATGTATTAACACATATTCTAGTGGTTTTCCCTAACCATACATGTATTAGCACATATTCTAGGGGTTTCCTCATAACATATATGTATTAATACATATTCTAATGGTTTTCCCAAACCATACATGTATTAACACATATTCTAAAGGTTTCCCCAAACCATACATGTATTAACACATATTCTATGGGTTTCCACCAAACTTTCATGTATTAACACATATTCTGAGGGTTTCCCTACATTAATACTGTGCAACCCATTTATAAACAATCATCAGGGACCAGTGAAATTTGTTTGCTTCAAAGAATTGATAATATTTATAATCATACTGAAACTGCTGGGGTTTATTTGTCCCCTGAAATATGCTAAAATCTGAGATTGTTGTAAATGAGTTCCACTTTTAAAAATAATCCTCAAAAACAAGGTTCTCCCCATGTCAACTAACCTGTTCTGCTTGGCTAACAGAAGAGAACACCTGTTGATATTATGATATTATATTAACATATTTGACACGCAAACTATTCAATATATGACAATGAATATACCCAGCTTTTTTTTTTTTACAATGGTTCCTCACTATGAAGCCCTTCTGTATATCACTGACCCTCTTATAACATAAATATGGTCAAATCCCATCAGCTTGGATAAACATTGTTTTATAACTGCTAATTAATTTATTTCACTCAATAATTTATGTTTTGAGACCAATTATAAAATGCTACCACATTATTAAATAACTTATTTTTGTATTGTATGTGCTATTATGACAAATCCTTGTTCTAAAGTTCCTCAGTATAAAGTGACCTCTCTCCAAACTGGGTTACCTTTATCGCTTCAATACACAACCTTACAAAGATGAAACTTTGTACATCAGTAAAAGGTATCATCACAACCTGGGTTACCTTTATGGCTCCAAAAAAGTGTTATAAAGAGGAAGCACTGTACCTCAGTATAAGGTAATCTCACAGCCTGGGTTACTTTTATGGCTCCAATAAACAAGGAAGTACTGTACTTCAGTATAAGTGTCTCTCATAACAATTGTTACCTTTATGGCTTCAATAAACAGTGTCAATTTTAGTAACAAAGTTACTACACTATGGCAAATGGGTCACAATGAGTTCTTTTCTGCACCAGAGTGTTATGCCTATCAATATGAGTTCACCTATAAAGTTTGATGTCTTCCAATGTCAAATATATGGGGTGAAATGGTGACCAAGATGATCAAACATGAAAACTAGGCCATGATGATCTACTTCTACTGAGACTGAATAACTCTTTCTGAGATGCATCTACATATCAATTTGATAAGTGTAGCTGGAACAGGATCAAAGATATGGAAAGCAAACAAAAATATGAAATAGAAAAGTAACTAAAACATGTAAAATAAGTCATAGTGACCTACTTTTTGTGTGAATGAGAAACTTCCACAAGCCAAATGTCATATGTGTAGGTGAAATCGGGTCCAATATACAAAATCTGAGACAAACATCTGAAAATACAAAAGTTGCTCAAGTGTTAAAAATAGGTCACAGTGACATACTTTTGGTATGGTTGAGTTTCTCTTCCTGTGATGCATCCACATACCAATTTTAGAAGTATCAAAACTTGAAGACAAAATCTTCATATTAGAATCAAAGTTCCAAACATGTATAATGGGTTTAACAGCGACAAAGTCTGACATTAAATAAAATCAGATGGTGCAAGACAATTGCAGATATATGGGAATTGGCATTTTTTATAAAGAAAAATTTGGGATAGTTGGTACACAAGCAACCTAGCCAGAGGTAAGAAGAACTAACCTTGTTTTCTCCAACTAACTTGTCTTGTTCTTGCTGTAGACAATGGAAAGAAGAGCTCAGTGTTTCATCCTTCATCTTCATGCAGTCAATCTGTTCTATCAGAGCCTGAAATTACCATACAGAGTACTGTGAACATTCCAACAAAACAAACTGAACTAGAGCAATAAGCACTGTGTGCATTGCAAAAGACATTGCTCACTAAAATATCCTTGACAGAACCTAAACAACAGGGAAACTTTTAAGGTACAAATGCTGATATATTCAACAATTAGAGGCCCCAACTCTACAAAATGATGTTAAATTCTTGCAATCAAACATACATCCAAGAGTTCATCAATATACAGCTGCATACTAAATTTGCTTGGATCCAATGATGCCTGGATTTTGTATACTGCAGAAATCAAAATTTGAAAAGATGGCCGATAATGGGGCCATCACTCTGCTAACTATTTTTCAGGGCTGACAATTAATCACATGGGAAGATTGACAGTTTAAAATCAAAATCATCTGAGGTCTCATCAATTTAAAGCTGTATACCCTATTTGGTTGAAATACAAAAATACCTATTAAAGTAAAACTGCAGAAACCAAAGTTTTAGAGAATGGGCAATTAGGGGCCATAACTCTCCTAAATTATCGTGGAAATTGGTTTCAAAAAATTAAGCTGTGAACCAAATTTAGTTAAAGCTTAACAATGCTTGATAAAAATTATCCTGCGGAAACTGACATTTAGGAAAAGCAAATAGGGGACATAACTTGGAAAAAGAGAGGAGACAGAACACAAAAATTTAACTTGTCTGAGAGTTTATCAATACAAATTGGCATGTCAAATTTAGCTGAAATCCAATAATACTCTGCAAAGTTATACAGCTAAATAAACAACAGGATTACAGGCAATTAGAGGCAATAACTCCTCTAAATGATTATGGGAAACTAAGGAAATTAAATTCATCTGAGGTCTGATTAATATAAAGTTGCACATTAAATCTGATGGAAATCCAATGCTTCTTTGTCGAGTTATGCTGTAAACATGAACAAGAGACCCTCAAAGGGACTGATGTTCTACTGGCCAAAAAGAATGTCCAGTAATTCAAGATTATTTTTTTCCTTGTAACTGCAATAACAAGATTTTCAAATTAGCTGATATGGTGAACATATTGGATGTCAGATTGGCACATTTTCATTTAGCACCAACAAGACATCATTTAGGACCAACAAGACATCATAAGAAGTCCTCTGGTGGAAACCCCAGTTGATATGACTTTCTGATTTGGAGAAGTAATAATAACAAGATTTTCAAGATGACTGCCATGTGGCCATACTGGATGTCAGATTGGCGCCATTTCCATTTAGGACCAACTATACGTTATAATAAGTCTTTTGGTGAAAGCACAATTTCGATATGACCAGCCATCTAGGAGAGATAGTGATAACAAGATGTTCAAGATGGCCATTGTGGTAGCCATATTGGAAGTCAGATCGGCACCATTTTCATTTATGACCAACAAAACACCATATAAGTCTTTCAGTGAAAACCCCATGCTGATATGACCACGCTCAGGAGTAGTGATAAGATTTTCAAGACATCCACTGTGGTTGCCATATTGGATGTCTGGAGAGCACCATATTTATTTAGGACCAACTAGACATTCTTTAGTATGAACTCTATGTTGATATGACCATCCATTCAGAAGGAGTAGCGAAAACAAGATTTTCAAGATAGCCATTGTGGTGGCCATATTGGATGTGCAAGTAGCACCATTTTCATTTTTGACCAACTAGACATCATAAGAAGTCTTCTGGTGAAAACCCCATGGCAATATTAATTTTAGTTTAGGAGGAGTAGTGATAACAAGGTTTTCAAGATGGGCACTGTGATGGCCATATTGGACATCAGACCAGCACCATTTTCATTTAGGACCAACTAGACATCATAAGAAGTCTTTTTGAGTAAAAACCCCATGTTGATATGACCATCCATTCAGGAGGAGTAGCTATAACAAGATTTTCCAGATGGCCAGTGTGGTGGCCATATTGGATATCAGATCAGTGCCATTATCATTTAGGACCAACTAGACATCATAGGAAGTCTTCTGGTTAAAATCCCATGTCAATAATACTTTCCATTCAGGAGAAGTAGTGATAATAAGGTTTTCAAGATGGCTGCTGTGGCAACTATACTGGACGTCAGATAAGCACCATTTTCATTCAGGACCAATTAGAAATCACAAGAAGTCTTTTAGAGAAAACCCCATGTTGATATGACCATATTGGATGTCTGAGCTACACCAATTTCATTTCGGACCAAGTAGACCATGGGATGAATGTGTGTGTAAAGTTTCATAGCGATAACAAACTTGTGCTAACAGAAGGATGGACGTAAAACAACACACCATCCCATAAACTCTTCTGGTCTATGACGAAGAGGCTAAAATATTGGGAGGACTGACCATCAGGGGAACAGTTACTCTAAATGATGACATGGAACACTGGAAACTGGAGCACAACTGAGGTCTCAGCAGTATAAAACAGAATACCAAATTAGTTGAAATCCAACAATGTTTGATGAAGTTATGCCACTGAAACCAAAGTTTATGAGATCAGGAAATCTATAAATAATGATGTTGAACCACAGAAATCTAACTCATCTGCATACCAAATTTGGTTGAAATCTAACAAACTGTGATAAAGTTATGCCTCAGACACAAAAGTTTAAGAAAAATGGGGACTCAGTGGCCTTATCTCTATAAATGATGACACTAAACACTGAAAGTTAAATTAAGGGTTGAATGCACACGGCATCTCATTCAGATACCACTGGGCAGTGTTCATTCCTTGAATCTTGATTTTATTATTTGTCTTGTAAAATAAGGCTTTCGCCATTTTAGCGCCTTCATTTTTAGAGAAAGAAAATGTGTCCTGTACGATAACTGACCCAGATTTGTCAATGCGTTGAGTGATTTTACACTCTGAGGAGAAGTTAGATATACCACAAATTTATCTAGAATTTTATTCCCAGATAATATCCTGTGTATGAAACTGTTAATTCGATAAATGGACTAAATATACATTTTCTATGGGCAAGTAATGTTGATTTTTTAATCGATGAAGAATTATGTTAGAATAAAATCACCATGTTTAAAATATACCAACAAGGACAGGCCATTGCATAGAACATGTCTTCTGCATTAATGTTTTCTTTTTAAAATGCAGCCATGGTTCCTTTTACAATAGTGTTAGAACTTAAAACTGTTTCTAATTTTATAACATAGCTTGTATGAATTTTGCTGACCCCCTTATGACAATTTCAATTTCATGGCTGGATTTTCCAAACATGTGGTTGGTAATGGCTGGCAGTCAGTCATAATTGAATAAGCCTGAATCATATCTTACATTAAATAAGCAGGAAAGTAATGCTGTTTGGATGCACTTTGGCTTTAAATGCAAGACAGAGAGTGAAATTGACAAATTGGTAGCAGTATGTCGTAGATGGTTCGACAGCATGATCTATTCTGGAGGGACTACTAGTAATCTCACAATGTACATATGCCAACATCATCCAACTGTCAAAGTTGGTCATTACTTACAATTTAACTGCCAAATTGTCTCTTACCTGGCCATCCTCCTTTTTATTATTATAAAAAAAATGTACAGGCTCAACAAATCACGTTGACATTTGGTATCACATGAGTTTTCTGAATGGCCACAAACAGCCCCAACAGTAAAATTGTTACCTTAGCGCTACATATGTTGATTATTTCTGATCACAGCCCCCTCACTCGCTCTCTCTCTCTCACTCTCTCTCTCTCTCTGGAGCCACAGCAGCTCAGTGAGTGAGTGGGTTACTGGTTTGAATCTTGCCCAGACCAGTCAAGGTTGTCCACATAGTCTTCCATGTGCTGACATGCTGTTACCATAGTTCGGTGTGTATAATGCACACTGATGTATAATGCGCACCCCGATTTTCGACCTAGAATGAGGGGATAAAACACAGTTCTGCCATATAACGCATATGTTATATAATACATTTTAAAATCTTGATAATTTTGTTCTGTTTCGTAATGCGACAACAGTCAGCCATTTTGGATAGTGCACTGATCATCATTTGTTACACGACATTTGAATTCTTTACAATAAACCAGCACATGACTGTTTCTCTAGCTTTTCCTGTCAGTACGCGGCACCCAATTATGACCAATACTTTTTTTTTACAGATATCGTAAAAGAAAGAATTAAAAAGTGACAAACTCTTAAGTATATCTTTCTGATTTTATGGTTGGCCCTAAGGGCCATTATAAGGTTTGCTTTGTTGATGAAATTCAGTCTATTGCATCTAATTCCTCAAATTCCTCTTTGTTGTCATCACTCTTGAAAAGTCGATGTATGTCCATGTCTGTCATTATTCCTGGCATTTCAAGATCGAAAACAAGATGCTATGTGAAAGTTCAGGTCCAGTATTTATGCTTATTTGGACTATCATGACACTTCCAAAATATATCTCAGTGCCCTAGATAGAATTTACCAAGACAATACTTCATAATTATGTTTGGCACATCAAAACTTTATCCGGTGCTGATTACCTTTAAAAACACAACACTGAGTCAATTAAATATTGCTCACTCTAACAAAGAAGGATCAAATACTGTGGTTTAAGATGAGAAATAAAACAAAGAACCAAGTTTATTTTTGAAAGTAAAGTAAATAAATTGCAAATTTACCTAGACAAAGCATTGTAACTAAGTTTAGCACATCAAAGCTTAGCCGGCGCTGATTAACGTGAAAAGACCACACTGAGTCAATGAAGCATTGATCACTGTATACTCGCAAAGATATATCAAAGACTATGATTTAAAATTAGAAATAAAACGAAGAACCAAGTTTATTTTCCAAAGAAAAAAAAATGTTTTCTGACTTCATACTTTAACTGATTATTTTGTTTCACAGTGTGTCAGTGTTACCCTAACAGACAAACCATAGTCGCCAAATATATGTCCTTATTGAATACTGAACATTTAAGGTAATCATCATATTTGTTCTGCTGCAGTGCGGTACTTTGCACAGCTTTAGAACAGCAAGTTACCAGTCGTAATGTACATGTATTTCTGGTAGAGGCACAGAACAAAATGCTACACAGTTATGTGAAATGAAACAAGTTTATTAACATAAGCAATCAAAGAACAGGACTATCAAGATTTGTAAGCATTATTTATTTCTTTAATAAGGCCAGTACCAGTAAACAATTTAATTACAATGCAAGATGCAATGGATTTAATATTTCACAGAGTGATTGTGACACATGTAGGCAGCTACTGTATTTACCGTATATATTGGGACAGGATAAAATAAATGATTTTTTTTCCTGTCCCATAACTTATGGTTAGACTTTTTTTCAACTAGATCATATGTCCCAAAACTTAAGAACCGAAACAAATTGTGTTGAATTTGCAGCCCCCCCCCCCCCCAGCACTTCATGTTAAAATAAGGTAGGTAAATTAAACGTTTATTTGATAATAAACTGAAAGAAACTAACCTTGTACTGTTCTCATTTATTTCTCTTTTTTGTTCTTCATAAGCAATTTATGTATAAAAGACACAAACGTATCCACTAACACATGGTCCGGTAATGTAGAGTACCGGTCGTGTGTATCGCTTATGTCAGGTAACAACATTGACACATTATTTTATTGACGTGAATATAGATACACGAATCATATTTGGTTGTCCTCAGAAGTTTTAATACCGGTATATTATCAAACTGAAAATTGGATCCAGCAAAATCACAAACAATAGAAAGAGAGAGACAGAGAAATAACAACCGATTGCTTGAAGGCACCAGCAATTCACGCATGATCCGGTGTATGGTGCAAAATAACCAAGAGTGTATTATATCCAGGTTAACAATATAACAACATTTCGCAAATAAAAATCATTATTAGGAAATACATTCACTGTGAGAGCAAATGACTATTTTCGCTAGCATGTGATACAGAATGTATTCTTAAAGACAATTAATGCCATGTATATTATTTACCCTGCAGACATCAATGCCTGTTTGTATCAGTTACGATTACAGATGGCAAACAATAGAAGACCGGGTGGTGAATAAACACAGCTGGTAGAGAGCAATAAACTAATTGTTTCAACTTACCAGTAGGATATCAAATACAAAGTTTATTTTATTACAAAGCAAGCAGACCATGGAAGCCAACTTTGGATTCTTTTAAGTGTGCATATTTTTTTATATACAAAGTCAGCAGACCAAGGGAAGCCGGCTTTGGTTTCTTTTAGCAGTATTCACAGGAATTTTGAAAATAAATTGAAATAGTGGAACAGTCGGGGTCTGTACGTGACACTTTGAGCATACATTGTGAAATGTACTGGTATTAAAGGATTTGCCACAACTGAACTGGTGTCAATTGTGCGGCATGATCACAGGAAGTTCAAATAAATTCTGTCAGCTGAATATAGGATTCTAATTGGCACTGAACAAGTATCAACTCGGCGGCTCGATCAAAGGGTTGGGAAAACAAAGTGAGGCTGCCTTTACAAGCTAAGGGATTTGCATTGGCAGATAACTGAGGAAATATTACTTGGGAATTAGATCTGGCTTATGAAAAAGGCAAATATAAATCAACTCAAAACTTGTATTGCATCAAATTGTTTATACAGCAAAACAAAATATAATACAAGTACGGGTTGCTCCGACTTCCACATATTTTGTACGTAGTGCAAACATCTAGTCTCCTATATTGCCCATAGATTTATCAAATTTTGTTCTTCAAAAGTTTGCAGACAAGAAGACAAGTGTAAACAAACAACACTGACAGCGATTTTTATTTTATTTATTTAATAAAATATAAGTTTGATTGCATTTTTTTTACCAGCTAAGCATCGATATTACGATTTAAAAGGTGTTCCAAAACTTACGACTCGAAAAAAACGATCTGTCCCAGAACTTACAGTGCACAAAAAAATTACTTTAAAAATTAATTTATGGTGTCCCAACATATACTGTGTCCCAACATATATGGTAAATACGGTATAGTGCCTTCATCCTTTTGTCAGATCGACCTGGAAAAAACTTTTTTTTTGTTCTTCTATAAAATGTGCACCCTGACTGTAAATATAAAAATTACGTTGAAAAAGTGAGTGTTATACACAGCTAAATATGGTAAACACCAATTAACTCTCTCTTTAACTTGCTCACCTTGTTGTTTGATGGCTTTCACACCCTGTGCTTCTGCTTCTTCCTTCTGTTCAGTCAGAAGACTCACCTTGCTCATTGTTGTTGATTTTCACACCCTGTACTACAGCTTTTTCCTTCTGTTTAATCAGACTCACCTTGCTGTTTGATGACTTTCACACCCTGTACTACAGCTTTTTCCTTTTGTTCAGTCAGACTCACCTTGCTCTGTTTGATGACTTTCACACCCTGTACTACAGCTTTTTCCTTCTGTTTAATCAGACTCACCTTGCTGTTTGATGACTTTCACACCCTGCACTACAGCTTTTTCCTTTTGTTCAGTCAGACTCACCTTGCTGTTTGATGACTTTCACACCCTGTACTACAGCTTTTTCCTTCTGTTTAATCAGACTCACCTTGCTGTTTGATGACTTTCACACCCTGTACTACAGCTTTTTCCTTTTGTTCAGTCAGACTCGCCTTGCTCTGTTTGATGACTTTCACACCCTGTACTACAGCTTTTTCCTTTTGTTCAATCAGACACAATTGCTGTTTGATGACTTTCACACCCTGTACTACAGCTTTTTCCTTTTGTTCAGTCAGACTCACCTTGCTCTGTTTGATGACTTTCACACCCTGTACTACAGCTTTTTCCTTCTGTTAAATCAGACTCACCTTGCTGTTTGATGACTTTCACACCCTGTACTACAGCTTTTTTCTTCTGTTTAATCAGACTCACCTTGCTGTTTGATGACTTTCACACCCTGTACTACAGCTTTTTCCTTTTGTTCAGTCAGACTCACCTTGCTCTGTTTGATGACTTTCACACCCTGTACTACAGCTTTTTCCTTCTGTTTAATCAGACTCACCTTGCTGTTTGATGACTTTCACACCCTGTACTACAGCTTTTTCCTTTTGTTCAGTCAGACTCACCTTGCTGTTTGATGACTTTCACACCCTGTACTACAGCTTTTTCCTTTTGTTCAGTCAGATTCACCTTGCTCTGTTTGATGACTTTCACACCCTGTACTACAGCTTTTTCCTTCTGTTCAGACACAATTGCTGTTTGATGACTTTCACACCCTGTACTACAGCTTTTTCCTTTTGTTCAGTCAGACTCACCTTGCTCTGTTTGATGACTTTCACACCCTGTACCAAAACATTTTCCTTCTGTTTAATCAGACTCACCTTGCTGTTTGATGACTTTCACACCCTGTACTACAGCTTTTTCCTTTTGTTCAGTCAGACTCACCTTGCTCTGTTTGATGACTTTCACACCCTGTACTACAGCTTTTTCCTTCTATTCAATCAGACACAATTGCTGTTTGATGACTTTCACACCATGTACTACAGCTTTTTCCTTTTGTTCAGTCAGACTCCCCTTGCTCTGTTTGATGACTTTCACACTCTGTACTACAGCTTTTTATTTCTGTTAAATCAGACTCGCCTTGCTGTTTGATGGCCTTCTCTACCTGTGCTACAGCCTTTTCCTTCTGTTCAGTCACACTTACCTTGCTCTGTTTGATGGCTTTCACAACCTGTTTTTCAGCCTTTTCCTTCTGTTCAGTCAGACTCTTACACTGCGCCTCAAGCTCCTATAACAAACACAATATTTGCATATGCATAGAATAGAAACAATGAGTATATAAAGTGGATATTAAACTCAAAATATGTCCATAAATCCTGACGCCCCAACTATGTAATATAATTGAAGGACAAAGTATCAAGTCCAATAGGGGCCACAACTCCATTAAATTTTGTCAGAGAATGGTGAAAATTGAACTTGATCTCAGCTTTCTTATGTAAACCCTCATACCAGCTTCAGTTTCAATCCATGAAATCCTTCAAAGGTTACTGAGCAGAAATTAAATTGATCATAGACATGACATGATGGGATGGGACATGATCAAAGGTCATGGGTAACACTATATACCCCCTCCGTAGATATGGCATAGGCATAACAAATCGGACAAAAAATGTTTTGCACTATCACACAGCTAGTTTACAACAATGGTCCACCTCTTATAAACCCCTCAAAGTAGTCCACCCCCTGACAAGGGGTCATCTCATCTTCCACTAAAGCAGTGCATCATTTCTGCTGGTTATAAGGTAACAAAGAAATAAAACATACTATTATGAATGTGGTTGTACTATGATTAACATTCATTCGCTGTTAAAGTAATGGAATTTCTTTTTCTCACAACATTGTGTTCACATAGATGTTTAAGCTGAGGAATATGGGGATGCATCTTTAAGTTGAGGAACAAGGGCCTGCAGTATAAGTTGAGGAACATGGGGATTAAGATTTAGTTGAGGAATATGGGGATGAAAATTTAGTTGAGGAACATGGGGATTAAGTTAAGCAGAGGACTATGGGGAAGCAGTTTAAGTTGAGGAATGTGGGGATGAAGTTTAAGTTGAGGAACATGGGACTACAGTTTAAGTTTAGGAAAATGGGGCTTTAGTTTAAGTTGAGAAACATGGGGATGCAGATTAATTTGAGAAACATGGGGATGCAGTTTAAATTGAGGAACATGGGGAAGCACTTTAGGCCAAGGACCATTGGGCTCCAGTTTGAGTTGAGGAAACTGGGGCTGCAGGTTATGCTCAGGATCATGGGGATGCAGATTAATTTGAGGAACATGGGAATGCAGCTGAGGTACATGTGGATGCAGTTTAAGCTGAAGAAACTGGGGATGAAGTTTAAGTTGAGGAAAATGGGGTCCCAGTTTAAGTAGAGGAACATGGGGATGCCAATTAATTTGAGGAACATGGGGATGCCAATTAATTTGAGGGACATGGGGAAGCACTTTAAGTTGAGGAACATGTGGATGCAGTTTAAGTTGAGGAACATGGGAGAAACATGGGATGCAGATCAATTTGCGGACACAGGAATGCAGTTGAAGTACGTGGGGATGCAGTTTAAGCTGAGGAATATCATGGATGCAGTTGAGGTTGAGGAACATGGGGTTAAAGTTTCAGCTGAGGAACATGGGAATGAAGTTTAAGCTGAGAAACATGGGGATGCAGATTAATTTGAGGAACATGGGAATTTGATTTAAACTGAGGAAAATGGGAAAGCAGTTTAAGTTGAGGAACATTGGGCTGCATTTTAAGCTGAGTAACATGAGGATGTGGCTTAAGTTGAGGAACATGAAGATGCAGTTTAAGTTGACGAACATGGAGGTGCAGTTTGAGTTGAGGAGCATTGGGCTGCAGTTATAGGTAAGGAATATGGGGATAACATTTAAGCTAAAGAACATGGGGACATAGTTTAAGTTGAGGAAAATGTGGCTGGAGTTTAAGTTGAAGAAAATGTGAATGCAATTTAAGCTGAGGAACATGGGCATGCAGTTTAAGTTGAGGCACATGAGGATGCAGTTTAAGATGAGGAACATGGGGATACAGTTTAAGCTGAGGAACATAGGGATGCAGTTTAAGCTGAGGAACACATGATGCAGTTTAAGTTGACAAACATGGAGATGCAGTTTAAGTTGAGAACATAGGGATGCAGTTTAAGTTGACAAACATGGAGATGCAGTTTAAGTTGAGAACATAGGGATGCAGTTTAAGTTGAGGAAATTGGGGATTCAGTTTAAGTTGAGGAACCTAATGATGCAAGTAACAGTAAACTGATACTTAAGTTTTACAAGTTGAACAATCCAACAATTTGCTAAATCTATATTTAGATCAGATGTAACTTTCAATACAGATAAAATATTTAAGAAATATAATTTTACTTGGTAGTGCATCATTGATGTCTCCTGCCCTTTCTGAATGGAGGTGTAGGCCATCTGTAGCTCTTTGTTCTGCCCTTCCAGTTCCTCAACCCTCTCATCCAATGCCTGCATGTAGATATTCATAAAATGATGTCATATATATAATGTTTCATACATACAGTTGGGAATTTAATGTTATTTTTTGTTAGCATTCAAGAGGTTATGAACACACATACAATTGGTTATGAACACACATACAAGAGGTTATGAACACAGATACAAGAGGTTATGAACACACATAGCTCTTGTACAAAGGCCATGAATCACAATACTTAAAGACTTAACTGATTTCCACTTTTATACTTCTGGTCAAGTATCAAACACAATGTCAGTAGTTTCTACTACAACAGTCCCCCATTCGATGAAGCCATCTCTTCTGTAATTGAGTAGTCCTCTCATAGGCAGTGAGAGGGTGGGGGTGGGGGGAAATGGCAAAAAAACACTACTTTGGTAAAAGATGAGGTGGCCTGCCATCAGGGATAGTTACTCTTAAGACTGGGGGAAAAACAAAAATATAATTACATAACTAAAATTATTTTTTCCTATCCAAAATGAATCTACATATAAATGCAAACCATAATGATTCAGTAATATACACATTATTGATCCCAAATAGAATACAATAAAGATCCAGAGATTAATACACACTGTAGGTTCAGCAATGGTTTCATTATGGACCTAAAAATGTAAACACTGTCAACTTTGAAATGTATGCAACTGTACACTGTGTACCCAGACAAACATATCATGTAACCCTTGAAATGTACATATGCTATAAATCTACAAATATATAAACTGTGGACAAAGGAATACATGCATTGTAAACCTAAAGAGGTATAGAATATGGACCAAAAGAACTGTACGCTGAAATGTATATACTGTGGATCACATGGAACACATACACTGTAAACCTTAAAATGTGTCCAAACTGTGGACCAAAAAAATGTAACACACTGTGGACCAAGGAACACATACACTGTAAACCTAAAACTGTATATACTGTAGACCAAGGAACACATACACTGTAAACCTAAATATGTATACACTATTGACCAAGGAACACATATGCTATAAACCCAAAAATGTATGCATTGTGGACCAAGGAACACATACACTTTGAACCTAAAAATGTATATACTGTGGACCAAGGAATACATCCACTATAAACCTAAAACTGTATACACTGTGGACCATGGAACATACACACTGTAAACCTAAAACTGTATGCACTGTGGATAAAGGAGCACATATATGTAAACCTTAAACTGTATGCACTTTGGACCAAGAAGCACGTACATTGTAAATCTAAAACTGTATTCACTATGGGTCAAGAAACACATATGCTGTAAACCTAAACATGTATACACTGTGGACCAAGGAACACATATGCTGTTAACCTAAAACTGTATGCATTGTGGACGAAGGAGCACATATGATGTAAACCTTAAACTGTATACACGTTGGACCAAGGAGCACAAACATTGTAAATCTAAAACGGTATACACTTTGGACCAAGGAGCACGTACATTGTAAATCTAAAACTGTATACATTTTGGACCAAGAAACACATATGCTGTAAACCTAAACATGTATATACTGTGGACCAAGGAACACATGCTGTAAACCTAAAAATGCATGCACTATGGACCAAGGAACACATACACTATGAACCTAAAAATGTATATACTGTTGTCCAAGGACTACATACACTCTAAACCTAAAAATATGTGCCCTATGGACCATGGAACACACACACTGTAAAACTAAAACTGTAAGCCTAAAACTATACACTATAAACCTAAACACTTTGGATCAAGGCACACATATGCTATAAACTTAAAGCTGTATACACTGTGGACCATGGAACACATATGTTGTAAACCTTAAACTGTACATACTGTGGACCAAAGAATACATATGCTGTAAACCTAATCATGCATAAAGGAACACATACACTGCAAACATAAAATCATATATACTGTGAACCAAGGAACACATACACTGTAAAGCTAAAACTGTATGCACCACTGACCAAGGAACACATACACAGCAAACCAAAAACTGAATGCACTGTGGACTATGAAATACATATGCTGTAAACCTAGAAATGTATGCACTGTGGACCAAGGAAAACATACAATATAAACCTTAAACTGTATGCATAGTGGACCATGGAACACATACATTGTAAGCCAAAAACTACACACACTGTGGACCAAGGAACACATAGGCTCTAAACCTAAAAATGTATGCACTGTGGACCAAGGAACACATCCACTGTGAACCTAAAAATGTATATACTGTATACCATAGAATATGTACACTATAAACCCAAAACTGTATATACTGTGTATCATGGAATATGTACATTGTAAACCTAAAACTGTATACACTGTGAACCATGGAATATGTACATTGTAAACCTAAAACTGTATATACTGTGGACCATGGAACACATACACTGTAAACCTAAAACTGTATACACTGTGGACCATGGAATATGTACATTGTAAACCTAAAACTGTATACACTGTGGACCATGGAATATGTACCTTGTAAACCTAAAACTGTATACACTACGGACCAAGGAATACATTCACTGTAATCCCAAAACTGTATACACTGTGGAACGAAGACACATACACTTTAAAGCCAAAACTATATGCACCATTGAGCAAGGAACACATACACAGCAAACTTAAAACTATATGCACTGTGGACCAAGGAACACATACACTGTAAACCTAAACCTTCATGTACTGTGGACCAAGGAACACATACAAAAATGTAAACCTAAAACTGAATACACTGTGGACCAAGGAATATGCACACTGTAAACCTAAAATTATATATACTGTGGACCAAGGAATACACACACCAGGGGTGCACAATATATGGCCTGCTGACACATTTTGTGCAGCCCATGGCCCGTGTCATTACTTAACACATTTATATGCTTTTATTATAGACACAACACTTAGCAGTGCAGCCCACTGAATTCCAATCGAGGTTGATTCTGGCCCATGTAAAAGTTTGAGTCGTGCACCACTAACATACACTGTGAACGTAAAACTGTATGCACTGTGGACCAAGGAACACATACAGCGCAAACCTAGAAATGTATACACTGTAGAATTAGAAGTATATACCATCTTTGCCCCATGTCTATAGATACTTTAAGTTCACGGACAACTCTGAAATCTTTATTTTTTCATGCACCTTAAGTTTTGGGACAGTTATGGTCAGTAAATTTTATTTTTGCCTCTACTTATCAGTCACACTAAATAAGATCAGTTACAGTTTGCATAAAAAAAAGAAGGTAATTTATTTTAATACAGCACAGGTATTTGAAAACGAAACCACAATGACATATATTTTCTAGCATATTTTTATATGAATATCCTATGGATAAATGTCTGCAAATTATTTCTTAGGTTTTATATTATATATACCGTATATACTCACGTATAAGCTAGTTCACGTATAAGCCGACCCCCCAAACTGAATAGGTAAAAACATTAAAAAGTGCATGACCCACACATAAGCCGACCCATGAAATATTACCAGTAAATTAAATATTATCCACCACAAAGTGAAGTGTCCATCAGTGTTGCTTATCATGGGTGTTTACTAGTAAGTACATTGCTTCCCTTTTTTGTGCAAGTCTGAACAACCTGTATTTGTATTATATTTTGTGTTTTGCTGTATTAACACTGTGTTTGATGCAACAAAAGTTTCGATTTGATTTATATTTTCTTTTTCTATCAGCCATATCTAATTCCTAAGTGATATTTTCCATGTTATATGCCAGTGCATGTGGGCTGACAAGCCTGTGGCTTGTAAAGGCAGCACTACCTGACTTTGTTTTCAAGATGACAGTCCTTTTGATCCAGCCTCGAATTTGATACTTGTTCAGTGCCAAGTAGAGTCCTACACGTCTTACAAAGACATGTTTGACCTTAATCCCTTAGCACGCTCTTTGCTTTCCAACATTGCAACCCTTTGATCCAGCCACGTAGTTGATACTTGTTCAGTACCAAGTAACTGAGGGTGGTTATTTGAACTCCCTGTGATCTTGCCACAAAATTGACACCTGTTCAGTTGCATCTTTTAATAGATTTCACAGACAGTATGATCAAAGCATCACTTACAAAGCCCAAGCTCAGTCTGCACATAAGCACCTGCATATGATAGTAAAGATGAGGAATCGGGAGTCAGATGATATTTACGATGACTAGACGACGATGGAGGATTTCAGCACTCAGATGATGCAGATGAATTCTTGGGCTTTGTACCAGATGACAGTGACATTTATTGGATACTGTGTTTCACATAAGTGTGGACTTGACTTTCATTCTTTATTCGTGACACATGTGGAATTAACATATTACAGGATATTGTGAATCAGATCATTCTGGGCTATTATTTTTATGCTGGTATGAGACCCATGATAGAATTCATGGATTTATCGTATCAACAGATTTAAAATGTCAATCATTATAGATTTCTATGGATTGTTATGACACGAAGTTGAACAAAAGTTGTCAATTTATTTGTGACATATTCCACTCGATAATATACCTAATTGTATTTTACACTGGTTTTGTCTTTATTATTCCTAACTATCTACTTATCTATCCATCCAGTCTCCTCCCATATATACTGGTAGTCAAAAAGGATACTTAAAATTTTTAAAGTTTAGACCTTGTCCTTCAGATAAGCAGACCCCCCTTCTCCTAGGCTTTAATTTTTTCCTAAATTATTCGGCTTATGCGTGAGTATATACAATAGCTATTATCTGCAAGTTAACATCAATTGATAAGCATGATAAAAGAGAAAATTGCACTGGCTGTGGTATAAAACTCATTTATGAAGTTCTTATTTTAAATTCAATTAAGGAACAGCATATCATTTAATAAAAGGAAATAATAAATTGATAAAACAGGTATACATAAACTTTAATTCCTAATACCATTTAATTAAATGTTAATAATTTGAATCTGTCATATGTGTGCCATGTCATGACTCTGGTCAGTACCTCAATAAGTGACATTGTTGATGCCGTATCTGATTTATATGGTGTTTTGACATGTCCCCAAGAAGATGCCGCTAACATGAGATAGCTATGTAACAAGAGGCACAAGTGGACATGAAATCACTCACATGACTGACATCTGCCTAAAAGATAAACATAAGAGCAGTTGTCCGAAAAATCTGGGTCAATTGGATATTTTCTGTGGAAATTTCTTCCAATGCTGTTGATTGCATAAGTTGTTAAAATAATTGTTTCAAGGTTTGTCCAGTTTTTATAAAATCATCCATATGTGAGGAGCAGTAGTATACAGGCTCTTTTATTTTTAGTAATGGTCCACAGATGGACCAACATCACTTTCACCAATCTGAAAGACCTTCATGCTGTCTAATTTGGTCAAATTCTGTTTAGCAGTTTTTGAGAAGTTGTTTAAAGGTTTCTCTATTTTGAGTAATGACAGCCATATTTGAAGGTGGACTGGCATCATTTGAACAAAACTGAAAGATCTTTATTTCATGCCAGAATGCTTTCTGTTTAATTTGGTAAAATTCTGTTGAGCGGTTTTTGAGAAGAAGTTGTTTAAAGGTTTCTCTATTTTAGTAACGGTTACCGTATTAAATGACAAATCGGCATATATTGAACAAATTTGAAAGGCCTTGATGCCAGAATGTTCCCTGTAAAATAATGTGTACATTAGTCAAGCAATTTTTTAGAAGAGGTTGTAAATAACAATTGTGAATGGACAACAGATGAAGGACCATACCATAAGCTCACTTGGCCTTATGGCCAGGTGAGCTAAAATGTGGATTAGCAAATAGTTTCTGACAGGTTTTGATAATTATAAGTTTATGACTGATGGCATTTGTATAGTTTATTACCTTAAATTAACACTGAAAATCTCTGCTGCAATTTAAGTAGTTTTACCCCATTCTCAAATGGGCAAAATCCAAGGACACGCCAAATGCTACTAACTCGTCATATCTCCCTTTCTTAAAATTCACATCTGTGTGAGAAAATGCGAGACTGACCTTGATGTTGATTACAAGATGGAAACGACATATGATAGATGAAAGAAACTGCAGCCAGTTTTGTAACAGAAGAATGTGGTACATATAAACATTAAATAAAGGTGCTGATATATGTACTGTGGCAAGATCGCAGGGTATAAAACTTGGAGAACATAAAGCATTATGAACAGAACATGAATTTTAGCTTGTCCCACGAGACAGGCAAGGATTTGTAAATTCCTGTACCGACATTAAAAATAGCACTGATGGATAGCAGTACCAACATAAATATTACTGATGGATAACAGTACCAACATAAATAGTACTGACAGATAAATAATACCAACAAAAATAGTAGTGATGGATAATAGTACCAGCATATATAGTACTGATGGATAATAGTACCAGCATAAATTGTACTGATGGATAACAGTACCAACATAAATTGTACTGACAGATAAATAATACCAACAAAAATAGTAGTGATGGATAATAGTACCAGCATATATAGTACTGATGGATAATAGTACCAACATAAATTGTACTGATGGATAAAAGTACCAACATAAATTGTACTGATGGATAAAAGTACCAACATAAATAGTACTTACAGATAAATAATACCAACATAAATAGTACTGATGGAAAACAGTACCAACACAAATTGTACTGATGGATAATAGTACCAACATAAATTGTACTGACGGATAATAGTACCAACATAAATAGTACTGATGGATAATAGTACAAACATAAATTGTACTGACGGATAACAGTACCAATTAAAATAGTACTTATGGATATAGTACCAACATAAATAGTACTTATGGATAATAGTACCAACATAAATAGTACTTATCGATAATAGTACCAACATAAATTGTACTGACGGATAATAGTACCAGCATATATAGTACTGATGGATAATAGTACAAACATAAACTCAAAAATAATTTGCTTTTCCAAAATTAAAAATATCAATTAGGACACTTGTTTTTCAAAAGTTATATTTTTTTGTTATAATTGTGTTCCAATAAGAAAAAGTATAACAAAACATAAGAGACATCTCAACTAGCAAATTCCATACACATACCTTCTCCTTTGAAGAACTGCTTCCAGAGGTCTCCAGTCCTGAAACTTTCTTGGACAGCTCTGGAAATAAAGGTTTCAATCATACTTCAACAATACAACAATTTCTTGTTACAAACTTGTTTTATGTTCTTTTCTCTATAATATAAACAACTCAAGCATAATGATAACACACATCACTTGCTGTTCCAATGTACTGTATATAGCTTCATATCTATAATGCCAATGACAGTTTCCTAAAATACAGATATTGGGGTGATTCAATTTCATACTATTCTGGCAGAACATTTTATTGAGCTCTTTACATGTATATATGTAAATATACTATTGACAGCATCAAATTTGAGCACTATTTACAGATTTTACCAATATGGCAAAATTTTAATAATGCCAAATATACTGTATATACTCCCGTATAAGTTCAGTCCAAATGCACACAACATAGACCCTGATATCCCATGGCATAATGCGCCAGCAGATCAGGGTCTATGTTGTTTGTTCTAATGATTAGTCCTTACAAACAGCACAGACCCAGATCTGCTGGCGCATTATGCGACGGCAGATCTGGGTCTATGCAGTTTGCAGTTGGTATCGGATTTTACGCTAGAATTGACGCTAAGTGCTCTATAGTGCCTTATTTAGGTGTGGATCTTAATATCAACAATAGCTCTAATATTGAAAGATATAGAAAATTAATCCTTTACACCATACACAAAGACTAACAATGTGCTACATAAGGAATAAGTTTATATGCAATCAAATTAACTTAACATAATGAAAAACACTAGAATATTTTGGAATATAGATGTGAATGAATACCAGCATAACTTTGATGCAAGATGCAAAAGGATGTGTTTGTATGTGAGCTAAAATAGGTGAACAAATATAGAGAACTTGTATATCAAACAAAATATTATTTTGTTATTTTCTTGCTTTTTTTGTCACCTTATTTTTCATATTTAAAGACTGATTGATTTGATTGTTTATTGAAAAAAAATGTGTTAAAATTATTAGATGGTCGTTTAAACAAGGATATGTACAACTTAAAGTAACACTGAAGTTTAGAAACAACATGAAAAGAAAGACGGCATCTTAACATAAACTACTGTGTAAATTTGATCAAAATCAGTTGCATAACTATGAAGTTCCGAACATTTAAAGATTTTTAAGGGGCAATAACTCATCTGAAACTTAATAACTTTCTGGATTTTATTGACATTATCACTGATGAAAACTAATTTAAAACATTTTAAATATTCTTTACCAATACTCAAGACATTTCTTTAGATTTCAATTTCAATACAATATATCTGAATACAACCAACTTCAGGTAAACACATCTGTAAATGAGATAGGGAACAAAAGCTATTTTATGTTACTGATAAAATGAAATAAAATTAGAAGAAAAAAATTGGGTTTTTTTTTTTTTAAATCACAAAATTTTACATGTGTCTAGTGATATAGGAATAGTGTGTCAGTAATAATGCTGAGATTTGACAAAATATTTTTTAGATCATTTAAATCGCAATTTTCAATGCTGCTAAAATTATCCAAACAGCTATGCAAAGTTACATCACCATCTTCCACATCTTTATGCAACAAAATTACCATTAATCTGTATTATAATAGATGATTAAACTTAAATCTCTTCTATGACATTATCAGATCTTCTGAATATTAATGAGCTTGACAAAAGTTACCTCCCCTTATCTTTTAAACATTTAAATATCTACAGAAGTACTCAACTGATTTTGAAGGAATTTTCAGTCATTAATGTTAAGAAATCCTCTTCATTTAAAGTATGCTTTTTTTATGTCACCTGAAGGTTTCTTGTTCCACTGAGTAAGATTTTAGTTTACCGATGTCCATGGAAAGAAATTTCAGTAATAAAAGAAACTATATGACCATTAGGTAGTTGATGCTGAGTCTCTGGACGAGTTTAATGTCCACCATCTTAAAAATGTTTGAGAAATAGCATGGTTGAAGTAATGTTTAAATATAACATGGTGACTGTTATTTAGAAAGCTAACTATACCTTGAAAACTAGCTATCAGTTTGAGCAGACTTACCATCGTTTTGAGCTTTCAATTTCTGTACAGTCACAATCTGTTTCTTGACAAATTTGATCAGATCCTCCCTTGGCAAGTTGTCAAGCTGAAATTGAGCAGAAAAAGGAAAAAAATTAAATGAAATATATTCCATATGCCACCAATATAACCCAATCAGCAATCCTTCATCTATGACACTCTCCAAGGATACCAATACAGACAAGTCAGCAATCCTTGACCTATGACACTCTGCAAGGACACCAATACAGCCAAGTCAGCAATCCTTGACCTATGACACTCTCCAAGGATACCAATACAGACAAGTCAGCAATCCTTGACCTATGACACTCTCCAAGGACACCAATACTGCCAAGTCAGCAATCCTTGACCTATGACACTCTCCAAGGATACCAATACAGACAAGTCAGCAATCCTTGACCTATGACACTCTCCAAGGACACCAATACAGCCAAGTCAACAATCCTTGACCTATGACACTCTCCAAGGACACCAATACAGCCAAGTCAGCAATCCTTGATCTATGACACTCTCCAAGGATACCAATACAGCCAAGTCAGCAATCCTTGATCTATGACACTCTCCAAGGATACCAATACAGACAAGTCAGCAATCCTTGATCTATGACACTCTCCAAGGATACCAATACAGCCAAGTCAGCAATCCTTGATCTATGACACTCTCCAAGGATACCAATACAGACAAGTCAGCAATCCTTGATCTATGACACTCTCCAAGGATACCAATACAGACAAGTCAGCAATCCTTGATCTATGACACTCTCCAAGGATACCAATACAGCCAAGTCAGCAATCCTTGACCTATGACACTCTCCAAGGATACCAATACAGACAAGTCAGCAATCCTTGACCTATGACACTCTCCAAGGACACCAATACAGCCAAGTCAGCAATCCTTGACCTATGACACTCTCCAAGGATACCAATACAGACAAGTCAGCAATCCTTGACCTATGACTCTCTCCAAGGACACCAATACAGCCAAGTCAACAATCCTTGACCTATGACACTCTCCAAGGACACCAATACAGCCAAGTCAGCAATCCTTGATCTATGACACTCTCCAAGGATACCAATACAGCCAAGTCAGCAATCCTTGATCTATGACACTCTCCAAGGATACCAATACAGACAAGTCAGCAATCCTTGATCTATGACACTCTCCAAGGACACCAATACAGCCAAGTCAGCAATCCTTGACCTATGACACTCTCCAAGGATACCAATACAGACAAGTCAGCAATCCTTGACCTATGACTCTCTCCAAGGACACCAATACAGCCAAGTCAACAATCCTTGACCTATGACACTCTCCAAGGACACCAATACAGCCAAGTCAGCAATCCTTGATCTATGACACTCTCCAAGGATACCAATACAGCCAAGTCAGCAATCCTTGATCTATGACACTCTCCAAGGATACCAATACAGACAAGTCAGCAATCCTTGATCTATGACACTCTCCAAGGATACCAATACAGCCAAGTCAGCAATCCTTGATCTATGACACTCTCCAAGGATACCAATACAGACAAGTCAGCAATCCTTGATCTATGACACTCTCCAAGGATACCAATACAGACAAGTCAGCAATCCTTGATCTATGACACTCTCCAAGGATACCAATACAGACAAGTCAGCAATCCTTGACCTATGACACTCTCCAAGGACACCAATACAGCCAAGTCAGCAATCCTTGACATCTGATACCATGTTCGAAGGACTGGCCAATTTTGTCAGTTATAATGTGTACCAAACTGTGAAACTTGGATCTGTCACAGCTTTACATGCCCTAAAATTAGTGTCTATGCTGTTTGTTCTAATGATGACTTTAAGAATGATCACCTATGAAATGTTGGATTATTTACATTTTTGAACATTTAATATTTATACATAGCTATGGATTCAAGCAATCCAAAATCACTTTAAAATGTATAGATTGGTATGCATTTTTTTGCACTACTTTTAACTGAATATCCATCCACAAGTAAAAGTCATTACATCAAAAAGTATGCAGTTTGAAAATCGTAGAATCCTCTGAGCAAATACTCAAAGAAAAGTGTATCTTGGACTGATTTTATTTCTCAGTATGACACAATTATTGAGATCACATCGGTTTTCTGCAACAGAAAGCCTACACAGCTGTTATATGGCAGGTCATAAATCACTAAAGATTTCCCAACATCTCATCTACTTTTCACTTACATCATTTTTTTTCACAGGCCTGTATTGTGATTACAAAATTTTATCATCTCATTAATATCCATGACTCTTGCTCATTACTGAACTCATCTGAGATTCTGTTGATAAAAACTAATATTCCAAGTTTTATTAAAACTGGATCAAAATATGGACTCCAGAGTCATTAACAAGCAATTACTGACAAAGAGACAATGGACAACAGATGCAGAGTCATGCCATAAGGTCACTTTGCCTTACAGCCAGGTGAGCTACAAAATGACCATTGTGAAAAGCTACGTGCTTGTTTGGAAGAATATACATTTGTATGGGAGTGTTAAATTTGATATCTTCCCATGCACCCTGTGAACATTTCATGAACAGGACTATATAATTATTCCCTAGCCTTTTTCTCTACATTCATTATGTTAAAGCTGTGACGAATTTAGGGAATCAGACAATATGGAGATAAACCAGTCTGCCACTCTGGATGAGAAGCTATTTGCACCAAAATCAATTCACATTTATTTGCATAAGAAAATCTTTATAAATCAACCAAAGATCATATAATTTTCCAGACTAACTGCACTAAAAGAAAATTGTGTTAAAATGTGCTAAATGCAATCAATTCCTATTGAATTATCAAAGCTTAAATCATTATCTATGTATGAAGTTGACTGACCAATAGAATTTAATTTTACCTTAGATGGGGCTTGGCTCTTGCCTGGCCCTGGGGATCCATCCCCTTCTCCTGAAGTTTCCTGTAATAAAAGAATAGAAATCATAGCATTACTTTGAGAAATATAATGCCATTCACAAACTGATGCATCAATAGGGATTTTCCTCTGCCTTTGTTTCAGGGCTGAAAACTGATCTATTCCAAATGTGGTAAATGATCTGTTCTTTCCAAATTTCAGTCTGAAAATTTGGGGATAAAAAAACTTGTACTTCATTTGGATATTTTACTAGATACAAATGCTTATGTCTTTTGAGTTTTATCAAACTTTGAGCGCTACAACCAGAGCTGCACCTTGAGCGAGTCAATGAGACATTCTCCGACCCCAAACTGCCAGTGTCCCTATAAATTTAACAAATGCCCATATCTTAGTCATTAAAGGGAGACAGAGTTACATAAAATGTCCCCCTGACAGTTCAACCAAGGTGCAACACTGAGAACTGATTTTATCTTCTGTTACTGAAAAAAAAAACTTCTTAACTGGTTCTTACAAAAATATTTCACAAAACAGAGTCCATGAAAAAGCAGGAAATTTTCTTTTATAAAAACAACAAGGAAGCATTCGGTATACTGGGCTGAATTAAATACAGCTGAGGCTTATATGTAGTTTCTTTTGGGAGGAGGGGTAAAACTAATTTTCATTATGTAATACTTACCTGTCACTATTGTGTTGCTTACCCATACTGCAATGGAAAAAACCCTGTCTGTGCCTTATGTACCATCCTCCTGTTCTAGAAAGTTCTAGAACATGTACATCTACCCAGTCTGAGACCCATGAGCAATAGAGTCTCTTCATTCTTTTCTAGGACAATGACTAATGAAGAACATCAGAGGAGAGCATCTAACAATAGTGACAGGTAAGTAATACATACCGGTAATTACAATAAGTTTTACACACACACACACAAAAGTACATTTTAATATCAGTAATATGTTTACCTGTCACTATTGTGTAGCTGAATTCATCAGCTAGGAGGGTGGTTGATGACCTCAGCTGGAACAAAATTACTCACCTGAGAAGCGTCCACTGCTGTTGAATAGCAGCAGTTTGGGTCCCTGTTTGTGACACAACTATTAGACCTAGAGAAAAAACACCTGATAAGGACTGGAGGTAAAAGGAGGAGAAGGTTGTGTGTGATTGCCAAAACAGTCTTCATATTGTCCTCCATGAATGAATGATTGAGACAGGCCCAAGCACTAGCAATAGTCCTTACTTTGTGGGCTTTTATTCTCATGAATGAAAGGTCACTCTCAGTGAGGAACTGATAAGCTGTCTTGATAGTGAGTGAAATCCATCTAGAGATGGTGGATGCTGAAATATCAGCTGAACCCTTCAAGGCAAGAAAAAGCTGTTTCCAGCCCTTCCTTCTCCCTTTAGAAGCTGCCAAACATAACCTAAGTGCCCTGACTGGGCAAAGGAGTCTCACAGATGTGACTGAGACTGGGGATCTATATCGGGGATGAAGTACTGAGGGAAATTGGTTTTTTGTGAGAAAACCTGGCTGACATAGGAGGGAAACAGAGTTGTAATTCCCACTGAACCATAGACATCCCTCCTCTATATTGAGGGCTAGTAGTTCATTTCTTCTCCATGCTGAAGCTACAGCTAGAAGAAAGACAGTTTTAAGCATAAGATTTTCAAATGAATCCTCACTCAAATGTTCATAAGGGGGTTTTGTCAAGGCCCATAAAACATGTAAGAGATTCCATCTCAGCATCAAGGAGTGAGACACCGATCTCTGCAGCTCCAAGTGCTTAATAAGATCCATTAAGTGAGGATCTGAGCCAATGGCCTGACCCTTGGAGAATTTAAGTGTGTTTGAAAGGGCTGCCCTATAACCTTTGATTGTGGAGGCCGAACATGATTTCTCCTCAAAGAGGAAGAGCAAAAAATCTGCTACTTACGAAAGAGGGATCCGCTAGAATCACAAAAGATTCTCCACTTTGCATCACAGACCTCAGAGGTAGATCACCTCCAGGCATGGATGATGTAGTCGGCAATCATTTGAGATGAACCAAGCATGAAGGTGGAGAATCTAAGGGCTGTTGTTAAGAAGAGTCCCCTTGTGTTGCAACAGTAGATTCTTCCACTGAGGTAACACCCTGGGTTGGTCTATCAAAAGGTCAAGGAGGTCGCTGAACCAAGAACTTTGAGGCCACATAGGTGCTAACAGGATAATCAGAGCTATGGATGTCCTTACCTTCCGAAATACCTGCGGAATCAACCTGAAGGGTGGGAATGTGTAAGCAAACAGCTGATCCCACCTCAGACAGAAGGCATCCACTGCCCAGGCACTATTGTCTGGAACTGGGGAGACATAAAACAGAAGCTTTTTGTTCAGTTTTATTGCAAACAAGTCCACTAGAGGCATCCCCCAGAGACTGAACAAGGACTCTGCAACTGCTTGATGCTGAGACCATTATGTGAGAACTACCTTGCCTGTTCTGGATAAACTGTCTGCAAGGATATTTTTCTTTCCATGAATGTGATTAACTCTAGAGTGTAATTCCTTCTGACTCTGCCCAGCGTAGAAGATTCCATACTTCCATGCAGAAAGAAGGAGCACGAGTTCTTCCTAGTCATCTGAGGTATGCAACCAGTAATGTGTTGTCCGAGGAGACCATCACACAATGACCCCCGACTTGATCTATGCACCCTATCTGGACAAAGAGCACAGTTCTCATTTCCAAATTGTTTAAGTGTATGAGACTTTCTTCCTTAAACCAACGACCCCGGAAAAGTACTTAATTATGACTCTAAATGAGCACCCCACCATGAATCTGATGTGTCAGTGTACAGACAGGAGTGGGGTTTGGGGTCATGCAGTGGAACTCCAGTCAGAAATATTTCTTGATTGTACCATCACTTGAGGTGGCACTGAAATGCCAACCCAAGAGAAATTCAGGCTGATGGAGAATTCTTGTGTGGCTTCCAGATTGCCAACAACAGAAACTGGAGAAGACATAAAAAGAGTCTTCCTAGAGGTACCAGGTTAAGGTCCCCAGAAGAGAAAGGTAAAGGTGAGCTGACAATGAGGTCTTGGCCTCTAGAGTCATCAAAGGATCCAGGATTCTGTTTATCCTGTCTGGGAGAACATGAACCCAGTCCAGATAGGTAAGGAAATTCATTCCTATGTAAACAAAATCCTGAGATGGAACGAGATCTGACTTCTCTAGGTTCAATACAAGTACTTGATGATTCACTGTGGACCAACAACAGGACATATGCTGTAACAGGAACTGTTTCCTGCTGTTATGCAGCAGCCAGTCGTCAAAGTACTGGAAAAGGAGATCCCCAGATACCTCAAGTGCGCAGCCACTACTCCCATCACTCTGGTAAAGACCCTATGCGCTGAGGCTAGACCGAATGGCATGGCTCGGAATTGGAAAACTTCTTGTCTGATAGAAAAATGGAAGTATTTCTTGTGCAGAGGAATCATTGGGATGTGGAAATAGGCATCCTGTGGGTCAATGGAAACTGACCAGTCTCCAGGCCTGATGGACCTCTGGACTGATGATGCAGTCTCCATCTTGAAGATTGCATCTCACAGGAATTTGTTTAGGGGGTAAAAGATCTATAATGATCCTTAGTTTCCACCTTTTTGTGGTACCAGAAAAATCAAACAGTTGACCCATGGTGACTGAATGTTTTGCACCCTCTCTATTGCACCCTTTTGAATAATGGTGAGCACCTATTCCTTTAGTTTGGTTATATTTGACTGTTAAATAAGATGAGGTCCTTGAGAGAGTAGTGACTTCTGTGAAACATAGACATAAACCCTCCTTTACTATGGAAGGGACCCACCAATCTTCTGTGATTCACGACCAAACCTCTCAAAAGAGATCTAATCGGGTTCCTACTGGTTTTAATGGAATAGGGATGCACTGCAGGAGTGGTATGGAATCCCTATGATCACCCTGCCCCCACCCCCAGCTTGGGAAAGGGGGAGGAGTAAGTAGACTAACTCGCCTTGCCTTTCCAACCTCTCCATCTCATGGACAACCATTGCAGAGGGGTTTTGAAAGAGGGTGGCTTACTGGGTTATTGTGGTTGCATACCCTTTTTTAATCTGGTCTGACCCATTGTTTGATCAGGATGAGTTTGCTTCCAAAGCAAAGGATCTATAGTGATGGTCCTTCAAAACCTACATGGCAATGGAAGGTATGAGACCGCTGAATAAGGTCTCTGATTCCAGGGAAGCAGCTCTAAGGAGGTTCTTGCTATGGTCTAGCAAAAACTTTGAGGTGTCCAAAGCAACATCTCTGTGGAAGTGGAGTAGCTCTGCTGAGAGCACCATGGCTGTAGACAAAGCATGTCTTTATGTCTTGGCTTCTGCTTCTAATAACTGCTGCAAGGCAACAGGTGATAAGGATTCTTCCTTTAGAAGTGAAAACATATGTATGGATAATATTCAAGTCAATTTTGACGACCCACTTCAAATTTTCTTTATACTACAAGGTAATTCCCAAACCCACAAGGTGTACGAAAAGTCGGGGGCTCATTGTGACCACAAACAATGAAAATAATCACTCCGAACTTTTGATAAGTAATGGACTATGGGTTTGGTTTGGTTTTATGGGTTTAACACCATTTTTCAGCACATGATAGGCCATACATGGTGGCCAGTATATCTGGTGGAGGAAGAACCCGGGAAAATCCCGGGAAGAACCACCGACCCACGGGAAGCTACTACCACATTGGCCAAGCCCGAGACTCGAACCTAAGTGGACAGAGGTGAGATGGCTGGGATCGGTAAAGGTGAGCGCCTTAGACCACTTGGCCACCCAGGGCCCCACAAACTGTGGGATAATGTTTGTTAATCAAGAGGAATATGACTATAAGATCCTGAACAGCAATAAACCATCACTAAAACGTATTTTTTCCTCCAGTGAGAAATTTCCACTGTTAACAACATGTCACCTGGAAAAGAATGAAGGATGCTATTGCACAAGGGTCTATCACATGGAGTCAGACTGGGTCGATGTACATGTTCTAGACAAGGGTTTTTCCATTGCAGAAAGGATTAGATACACAACAGTGATGGGGAAACGTATTACTGATATTAAAACCCAATTTCACTACTTTTGTTGGAACAGAACTATATGAACAAAATTAAAGGATAATAATATGAAAAGGACATGACCTGTATGTCGCTTTCAGTAAACCTGCCATTAAATATTTATGCTGATTCTGTCACATGCACATACTATCTTACTTATATCAGTCTGGTTTTTATTCACTGGGAGTGGATGAGATGAAAATGATGACATTCAATGGAAACCATTTGTTATATGTAGCACATATCATTGAATAAAGTAAGCTATCTTAAGTTTTGTAAAGACAGGATCAGACTATTTATAAAAGTTTCTTAGTTAAGGACATGTCGGACATGTAAGTTTGCTGGTCAAAGCTCTATACAAGGTTTTAATGAACTGGTCATTTTACAGTGTTGTTTGGAACTAATTGTTGTTTTTCTTAAATTTCAATAGAGTATTTTTTAAACCACAACTAAGACTGAGTTTGAATCATCAACACAGTTATCATACTTTTGAGAATAATAAAACATATTCATAAACAAGACTAACTCAGGGTGTACTCGATTATGTGACTCTACTTCACTATTTTCACTGTAAGTAAGTGCTATCATATTGAACATGCTGGGAACATCCGGAAATTGTTCTGACTGCATAGTTTATATTGATCAAATGTGCCATCAACTGTGCTTCATTCTTATTGTTAAACTGTATTGTGTACTTAGAACATATTTTTCTGCCTGCATTTTTAGTCCATTTATTTGCATACAAATATGCTGCTTATCTGTGAACGTCAGCAGTGACATCTCCTACTTCAAGGACCTTCACTTTCTAGATCTGAGTTCTCAGTATTAAAAATTTCATCAACAGCTTTGTATATACTGAACTCCCACTTTTTGGAGCTATGTGGCCCTGGACTTTCATTTTCACAATCCTACAGGATGCTCAGAATGTAGTGCCCTTCGTGACAAAACCTGATGGTGGTAATATTATCAAAACTCAAAAGAATCTCTGGAATCAGAGACTCCTGCCTCCAAGAACTTGTGAGTCCTCTGACACACACTATCAGTCCTCTGACACACACTATCAGTCCTCTGACACACACTATCAGTCACATCCTCAACAACAATCTTGAGAGAACCCCAACTTCCCTCATGACATCATGGAATTTTTTTTGTTTTTGTTCATTTATTAGTTGTAAATCTATGCTAGTTCCAGATGATTTTGGCATTTCTCAGCTATCATTGTTCGTCAACCTACTGAAATGGTAGTCTGAGTTGCCTTTAACCTTTCACACCCCGTTTTAGATAAATACTGAGGTTGTGAGATTTGGCGATTATGTGACTAAGCAATACTGCTTGGAAGAGTAGACTGTTTGCAAATTCTGGATAATCAGCTCCAGAGATAACAAAACAGACCTATTTGCCAGACATGACCATGGGCATTACATTTCCCAAAATTGTTTAAATGCACTATGGCCACAAAGCATTAGACAAAAGAGGTGTAAAAGCTTATCTTCTGGGCTTATCAAAATCTTTGCCCTTGGGTACCAGTATGTGTTTTAGACATTATATCAGTCCATCTCACAATGTGGGAGCAGCTCAGTTGTTACAGAATCGGACTCATAATCCAAGGGTCCCAGATTTGATACCCACCCAGGCCAGCCTGGGTCAGCTCCCTCAATGTGTCCTTGAGAAAGGCACTTAGCTCCCATTTCTTTGGCATTATATAGCCAATAATGTGTTAAAAATGCCATTCAAATCAATCAGCCAACAAACAAACCATCTTACAACGTGCTTTTAAACTATATTGAGTGACAGTGACAGTGCTTTTAAACTATATTGAGTGACACATATCTGACCTTCAGAACAACAACATGTGTAGCCTAGGCACTATTTAAAAAGAAAACAAGATACTTACAACAATAACAAACTTTTATTATCATCCTCTAACACTTGTTTGAAGACCTAATCAAATAACATTTGATTTGAATGGAAATGTTCATTAACTGAGCTTCATGTATTTTCAAGGTAGTTTTTCTGCTTGTTGTCAATTAAAAACAATAATAAATTTCTAAACAGAAGATTGGTATAAAATTCTGTTGTTGGGTGAAATTCCAAAGTATAGTTTTCTGAAAGAAAAAATAATTTTTATATATAATTAGTTTGAGAGAAAGTTAGTGAACAAGAAAGGATAATACAAAAACTGAAGCAATGGCGAATCCAGAAACAAAAATTCTACATTTTCCAGTACATTTAATAATTAAGTTTATCAATATTTTCTTGTCCGTTACAAACTTTTATACCACCTTTAAATATTTTTATATTAAATTTCAAAAATATCTGACCGTGATAGGTTGCAGAGCTCAAAAAATCTAATATTCCCATACCTGGGGCCCCTCTAAATCTAGATCGGACCCCTCTTGAATTCTCAGTGAGTTGCCAGTCGTGCCAGTCCAAAAAAGAAGTGTTATCTAATGTGCCTGAAAGAAATCTTTAGCCCACCAACAAAATGTGGCATATTTATCTTGACGTTCTTGGAAGACACTAGTAAATTATTAATACTCAGCTTCCTGCTAGGGCTCCATCTGTAGGCCCCTCCACATTATGTAGATCATCTGCCTAATTGTATCAAAAGCTATCAAATTTGTGAGTACAAAGCACCTGGTTGGATTAAGTTTTATTTTATTGTTTATGGCCGGTAAAATAGCTCCAATGAGCTCACATTTGTTATTATGTAAATGCAGACTGACTGTAATAATATTTTTCTACGTCTATGGGCTGCCAACAATGCAAAATATTATTTAAAAAATTTCCACAGTTTCCCCAGGGGAGCAGACAGAACAGAGCTATGGGACATTAAGGCTGCAATATTAACACATATAAATGGCTTAGTTTAGTTAACTACCTGTAAAAACTTTTACAAAATTGTAAACTGTGTCAATGAACATTTATGTGACTATCGGTGACACAGGAAAAACCTGTTCCAATAAATGATATATTTTCACATCTCTGCTTAAGAAAACTATTCAATGATTTTTCTGGTAATTCTTTCTTCAAGTATGGTTGATTTTCACATAAAATGTGGCATCGCTAGGAAAAACCTGAAGTTTATGAGAATTGATTGTACCACACATTGCACAACATTACACATCTGGTTCATTTACTGTTTACATTATTATTACTAATACTGAATCAACATTTCTTTATGGGCTATTGGTAATGCAAATAGGCTTAACAGGGTGGGTGGGTGGGTGTGGTATAGCCATACATCACAAATAGTACATAATAAGTGAAAAGATATCAATTATTAACCTGAAAACCTGTCATTTAAATGTGCAGGTACAATCTGTTTTGCGGTAAAGATATTTATAAGAGCAAAAATAGGCAATTTGATATTGCATTTTACACACAATAGATCACGGCATTGTATTGCATTGTTATTATCATGTTGCACGAAGACTAAGTAAGATGCAACAAACATTACATTTTTCATGTACGCTCAGCCTTGCGTACAACCCGGTCCCATGACTGAGTCATATTATATGCATACCTGTAACCCGATGGCTATCAAACTTTCCATACTGAAAGTGCAGTTGTGGTCGGTACAGTTAATAGCGATACAAATTCCTAAACATTCCTGAAATACATACTATCAAATGATTTATTTGCTTGTTTACATTTTACTTCTTTTCCGCTCTTCTTTCAATGCATGTAGTTCTGTAAATATTAATCCGCCAAAGTTTATATCTTCGGATATTATCAGTCCTTTTGTTCTTAATAGCTGTCTAAAGATAATGAAAAGTACTTGACATTAGCTAATTATCATAAATAAACCTTTTATGTATGCATAAATGGGATATATATTGAATTTGCTTGTAAGTATGAGAACTATTGTAGTTGTGGTATGTGCTTCCATTAGTGTGTGAGAAGGCACTTCCCATAATGCAAGAGTATGGTTCAAATTAAGAAAAAGAAAAGTTTAAACAAAATTACAAACTGATCAGGTAAGATATATGAGCAGTTGCATACTTTAGCAGAAGGTACTTCCTTCAATTCTGCTGGATGTTATGATTGTCAATAATTGTGAATATTAAACTAAGTATTCCGCAACATGCTTAGTGACAGTGAATATGACAGGTATACATGTATACATCCACATTCTTTTCTACAGTGGATTCTACAGTGTGTCAAATGAGCCACATGTATGTACAGAAAGACATGTGAGTGGAGAATATGAAAATATTCCAGACTGTTCATTTTGGGGATCATCATAAGGACTAAAAATTGTGTAATTATTATTATTACCAAAATACATGTACAATTGTGTCATTGTCTTCATCATGAAATGCTGCTTATGGCCAGTACAGTCCTCCCTACCTTTTTTAAGGAAGTCAAGGTTGTTCAGGACTGACAAAAATCCATTTTATTTGCAAACAGTATGTGCAGAAAGAAAACTCATGTTCAATTTCTCCAAGTATTATACAAAATCCACTTCTCCTTGCCACTAAATGGATTATTCATAAGTGTAAGTGACATTTATTTTTCACTGCATACAGACTCCATATTGCTGTACACTGCATCAAAATCTGCTTACAAAAAGGTATGGAATAGTCTTATTGTAAGTTATTCTTTCAAACACTCACTGCTAAATGTTACAGGATACTTAACTGAAAAAAATGGGACATCACAATTACCATACTTTTTAGTTATTTCTTCACAATCTGAGTACCATCCCCCACCCGCCTGTACTGAATTGTGCATTACCAATAGCCCTTAAACTGCATTATCTATTATTTGTCAATATGGACTGACCCCTATATGCGAAATATTCTTTATAATTAGCCTCTATTTCCTTTGGTGACACAGACGTAACCGAGCTACAGGGAAATGAGTATGAAGGCAGAGAGACATATCTGGGTTGACGTTTTACATTTTAAGATTACCTATAACCTAGTATTGATCCCATTGCCTCGTAGTGGCAGGGTAAATCGTCAGCCAGTTTACATTACCCTGGTGCGTTCGATTCCTAGGTTTTACCTATTTCATATTATTTATAAATGATGAACGGATCACACATCACGAATTAGTTACAAATAAAATCCTTCTTGCCTTTATCTGTTTTTTTCTTACTCAAGCTCCCCACCCCACCCCATCCAATCAATAACGGCTTTCCATTACTATACCGACATATCCTTTTGCTTGCTGATATTATGTTATCGAGTGATGAGCTGCTTTTCAATTATTTTATCATCGCTTTCGATATAACAACGGAACAGATCTGCAAAATTTGTCACTCATCCATGGCTGAACGTGTACAGGAAGTGTTCTTACTGTTTGTGGAGAGTTGAAAGAGTTGTGTCCCTTATACCGACCTTTCTGATTTATTTATTTATGTATTTATTTACAATAACGTGCATACAATGCTTGCAACGTGTAGCCTAATCTCACAGATACTTCCTTATGTTTCTTTTATTTAATTGCAATAATTTGTTAAGGAACTAGTCTATTCGATTGATTTTTATATAAAAAAAAATAAAAAAAACTCCTTACTGAAGAATAAAATAAATTTAGAAAGGATGATTTGTTCAGGAAAATTTATTGTCTAATCTCCGATACACATCAGGCTATATTCGGTTGTAATTTATAACGTAGTGAGTTAAACATGACTCCTATAAAACAAACAAACAGAAAAAAGAACACAGTAGCCAGATATCTGACTAAAATACGAAAACTTTGGAAATTAACTTCATTCTTAGTGTTGTGTAAGTTCATGAAGAAATGTCACCACAATCAAGTTAACAACCAACAACAACAATGTGGAAATACATATAAATATCAAAGGGGTAGGGGTTGGGAGGAGTGGTGAATATTTATGCAGATTACTGCACATTATAACAATTGCATTTTTTCAAAACTTGCGATCTACTTTCAATGAGTTATAGTCTTTTTTACTGCAGCTTAATATTAGTGTTATAGTTATTATTTTTGTCTTCATTCGTTGATTTTTATATATAGTCTGTTATCGTCACGTATACTAGCATTTCTTGTAGCTACATTTTTTTGCATAGTAGTTGTTATCTGATAATAATTATTCCTATTTTACATTTTCTTTAATCAGTTCATTTTATCTGGTTTCATCTCATTTATGTGGATAAATACTTGATCTTAGTTTTACGGTGGAAAGGTTGGCTGTCCAATAGGTAAACATTCTAAAAATGAACATGCATATAGAAATAAAAATAGTTTAATATTATAAATTTTTTATTCATTTTAATACAATATTTAACTGGACTGTATCAAAAGCTTGCTGAAAAAAGAAATGTACAATCCGAATGGTCCATATGTCTTAGTTTTTCGCTATAATTTTACCATTTAAGTTTCTCACCGATACAAAAAAAATTAACTTATGACAACGACTAAATAGGATTTTTACGTTGTTGCTACTTATTTTGAAAAACCCATTCCTCCGACTTAGATTGAACAACTAAATAGTCACGTCATAATATACGAAAGTATTGTATCAATATGTTTAGATGAAATGGTATGTATACCAGGACTGACTTTGAAATTTAATTCCCTTTAGATCGAGTCATCTTTCAAATGTTATACTATAAGGATGTTTGCCCATATTATTATACTGTAAGGCTGTTTGCCCATATTATTATACTGTAAGGCTGTTTGCCAATATCATTATACCGTATGGCTGTCTGCTCATATTATTATACTGTAAGGCTGTCTGCCAATATTATTATACTGTAAGGATGTTTGCCCATATTATTATACTGTAAGGCTGTTTGCCCATATTATTATACTGTAAGGCTGTTTGCCAATATCATTATACCGTATGGCTGTCTGCTCATATTATTATACTGTAAGGCTGTCTGCCCATATTATTATACTGTAAGGATGATTGCCCATATTATTATACTGTACAGCTATTTGCCCATATATTTATACCGTATGGCTGTTTGCCCATATTATTATGCCGTATGGCTGTTTGCCTATATTATTATACTGTAAGGATGTTTGCCCATATTAATATACTGTAAGGATGTTTGCCAATATAATTATGCCGTACGGCTGTTTGCCCATATTGTTATACTGTATGGCTGTTGGTCCATATTATTATACCGTATGGCTGTTTGCCCATATTATTATACTGTAAGACTGTTGGCCCACATTATTATACTGTGAGGCTGTTTGTCCATATTATTATACCGTACGGCTGTTTGCCCATATTATTATACTGTGAGGCTGTTTGTCCATATTATTATACTGTGAGGCTGTTTGTCCATATTATTATACTGTGAGGATGTTTTCCCTTATTATATACCGTAGGGCTGTTAGCACATATTATTATACTGTGAGGCTGTTTGCCCATATTATTATACTCTGAGGCTGTTTGCCCATATTATTATACTGTGAGGCTGTTTGTCCATATTATATACCGTACGGCTGTTTGCCTAATTCATTACCCTTTTCCGTTTAGGGCAGTTGAATCAATTAGCTTATATGTACTTTTATTTTGTCGGAACTTAACATAGAGTGTACATTTCTACAGGCACATACACATGATAGGTGTCATGGCAATTGTCAGTGTATATACGTAATGGACGGTTGGTCTATTACAATGAATTATCTTCTATTCTCGGTAAAGCAGTACATTTTTCAAACTTGTGAAAACCAATTTTGATCTATCATTTATCTACAACTTGTTCATGAGTGAGACACAAAATAGTCCAAAATTAAACTTTCGGAAGGGAGTTTCTGATTCTATGATAAAATTACTTTAGAAGCACTAAAATTCACAGAATCCCACATGTATACACTCATTTTTTTCCAAGCTTCATTCACTATGTTGTTGAAACTGTTCATAGATTGCTCTCCGGTATTTTTATCTGTCAGTTCATTTCGGGAGTTAACTACTTTGGATGAAAATTTGGGGAATGAAGTGTCTATGTTTTTATAATTTTAAACTTTAACCTATTGACTCAGTTTGTTCTATTAGCTTGTCCAGATAGGGATTATGATGTCCGTTAGATCTTCCATAGTACCGGGTAAGTCATTGATATAAGCCAGGAATAACACTGGTCGAAGAAAACTTCCTTGAGGAATTTGACTTCTGTTCGACCAAAAATCTTTCTTAACTTTGTACTCTCTCTCTCTCTCTCTCTCTCTCTCTCTCTCTCTCTCTCTCTCTCTCTCTCTCTCTCTCTCTCTCTCTCTCTCTCTGTGTGAGCAATTTTCCGATCTGCTTCGAAGCTTTACCACTAGTTCCAAAGGCAAATAACTTGTTTTCAGATGACGCTGATGTTGAACTGAATTAAAAACCTTCGGCAAATCTAGTTCTGTAGCTGCAACTACCACTTTCTAGGTTACCTCTTTAAATTGCATTTAGCTGGTGAAAATAACGTATTCTTCTTTGGCTGTTGAAACATATTATAACTTTTTCTTGGTTTGAAGAAGCACACTTTTATATGTTCTCTTGTGTCTTTCTCCGTTTCTTTTCTTTCTTTATTTTTCCTTCATGGCTTAAAGAGCATTCTGCTATATCTGCGACTGTGCGCGGGTCAGGAGTTTGCCTCTGAAAGAAGTGGTCATCAGCATCTTTAAGACGCATTTCAATTGATCATAGAGATAACGAACAAGAAGGACACAAAAACCCGATCGTCTTTAAATTAATTTCTCAATGAATTGCCCACATTGAGACTTACCGTCCAACTCTTAAAGTATTTATTCGTTCCCCCAGTTGTTCACTTACTCATGTCTTTGCTTCTGTTTTACATATTTATTTGTTTATCCCTTCTTTCCTTCAGTTCGTTCCTATTTTCATACTTTCTGTCTTACATTATGTGTGTTTCTTTCGATTCGTCTTGTTTCTCTACTAAATATAGCTTATTATGCCAATAAAATCGTATACTTTGTTTTACATAATTGTAAAAAATCAAAATGGTTTGTGTTATAATTTGATTATTTTCACACTTTCATTTATTTTATATTTTTAAGTCAGTGATTCTTAACAACCAGACACAAAAGAAAAACAATTGAATTTAAAGAAAGAAAATAAAAAAAAAACATTGATTAGTCAGTAACTAGCACTGGAACACATGACATACGTCATGTTGTGCATTGTTTATTCCTATTCTTGTTATACGGTATGAGCTGAATTCCTCTTCGTTTAATGACAAGGAAAGGTTAAGTAAGTGTATTAACACTTTTGTGTAATTAAAGCTCGACCGAAAACAATTGTGTTTTCTTCAATACACGATTATAGAACAACCTAATACCCTGACCCCCAAACGGTCACTGTTCCGGCAAATGAACAGAGATTGACACTTACCCGGTTATCAATAACTGTCCCTAATGGTTGGTCCATATATTTATGTCGTGTTTTCTAAAGCATTTATTTTGTTTTGACTTCAAGTTAGTACGTACCTGTGGATCGTGATTAAATTTTATGCGCAAATGACAGTAACTTCAAGAAGGCCCAGAAAGTATACAAAGCTAACTAAAAGGTAGATATAATTTTATATGTCGTAAGATGACCTATAGCTCGCACCTTCTCATGTATATGCTTAAAATAATATATACTTTCTGAAATCAAATTCGTATTTCACCTTAAAACTAAATGTTACCAAAGCAAATAAAAATGTTGTGTAAACACTACCTTCAAAAAGATGCACGGTGCAAATTATTTGAGATGTATGCTTATGTTTTATGCTAATATGTCCAGATTTGTATTTAGGGTTAAATATGAACGTGCAAAAGTGTCCATAGAACAATAACACAATTTGATCAATTCTTGTATACAGAATAAATGGACAAGGTATGGCTGCGATTGTAAGTGGCAACGTCTCACCTATTACCAAAACTCTCGCTTGGAGGGCCCATCCTTGAGCTGAGTTGGGTGAGGGGGGGGGGGGGGGCTTTATCTTATTCTGACTCAACATCACTATAAAAGTCCTGTCACTAGAAAAGTATCAATATACTATCTATATATTTAACTTCCACTATTTCTAAGCTAATCATATATATATATATATATATATATATATATATATATATATATATATATATATATATATATATATATATATATATATGTATGTATACACACACACATAATCAACCCGTCTGTTTTAATTTAGGCTATCAAGTGACTTTAATATGAACCCATGGATAATAAATATTCAAAAACATAACTTTTCATATTTTAAGGACCTCTCCTTTTAAAACCCTCCTCTCTCTTTTCCTACACTTTCAGAATAAAATAATATCTTTTTGCCAATCTATACGAAGCAGCAATCATTGCTAGAGAGTCAACATAAACATTAAAAGGTGATTATAATTGTAGTGTCTACCTTTGTAGCAGGTAAAAGAATAGTATACACTTGTATAAATACTTGGAAACCCGCTCCAATATTTTAATATTCAAAGTTCATCTCAATGTGCAATAGACACTTTTCAGTAAGGTCACAAGTGGGTGATTTTCAAAGTTCATCTCAATGTGCAATAGATAAATTTCAGTAAGGTCACCAGTGGGTGATTTTCAAAGATCATCTCAATGTGCAATAAACCCATTTCAGTAAGGTCACAAGTAATCGACTCTAAAAGTTCATCTCAATGTGCAATAGACCCATTTCAGGAAGGTCACCAGTGGGTGATTTTCAAAGATCATCTCCATGTGCAATAGACCCATTTCAGTAAGGTCACAAGTAATCGACTCTAAAAGTTCATCTCAATGTGCAATAGACCCATTTCAGTAAGGTCACGAGTGGGTGATATTTCAAGGTTCATCTCAATGTGCAATAGGTCCATTTTAGTAAGGTCACAAGTTGACGACTTTGAAAGTTCATCTCAGTGTGCAATAGCCACTTTTCAGTAAGGTCACGAGTGGACGACTTTCAAAAGTTTATCTCAGTGTGCAATAGACCCATTTCAGTAAGGTCACCAGTGGGTGATTTTCAAAGATCATCTCAATGTGCAATAGACCCATTTCAGTAAGGTCACCAGTGGGTGATTTTCAAAGATCATCTAAATGTGCAATAGACCCATTTCAGTAAGGTCACCAGTGGGTGATTTTCAAAGATCATCTCAATGTGCAATAGACCCATTTCAGTAAGGTCACCAGTGGATGATTTTCAAAGTTCATCTCAATGTGCAATAGACCCATTTTAGTAAGGTCACCAGTGGGTGATTTTCAAAGATCATCTCAATGTGCAATAGACCCATTTCAGTAAGGTCACGAGTGGACGACTTTCAAAAGTTCATCTCAATGTGCATCAGACCCATTTCAGTAAGGTCACCAGTGGATGATTTTCAAAAGTTTATCTCAATGTGCAAAAGATCCATTTCAGTAAGGTCACCAGTGGATGATTTTCAAAGTTTATCTCAATGTGCAATAGACCCATTTCAGTAAGGTCACCAGTGGATGATTGTAAGCCTCAGTGGTCATAAAGGTTTCATGCTTCGTTCTTAGTGTAATTCAACAACTGTTCGCCATTTTCAACAAGTCATGCTGAGAAGAAAGGAAACTAAAAATTACCAATATAGTAAATGACAGAAGATCCTGTTATCTTTTCTTTCTTTTGGTGTATGTTTGCACTATTTTCATGGAATTAAAAGAATTAATGTCAATCACCATACTCCCAGTGCAAGCAACAATACAATTATGCTAAGCCTCGTTTTGAACGTTGCAATAATTTGTATCGATCTCTACCAAACTCTCGTATGGCGATGTTCTTACGCAGCCACACGAGAGGTCCAGTTGAACGAGACAAAAAATTAGAACCCTCCACTAACCAACGCCGTTACAGAGATGATTACATGATTCCTGTGAGACATTCTTTTTTCTCCATAGGATGTCACGATGTCACGTGATTTGCGATATTGCACTGACGTGACATCATGGACGTTTACGTGATGTCATTACCTATTTTTTGTTGCGTTATTCAGTTGCAATTACATTTTTACCATTCTTAAACAAGTTTAAATTAAATGTTCCGTACTAAATCGTGTAATTAAACAATTAAAGACATTTGTAAAGGTGAATATGAAGTTGTATGAACAAGCAACACTACTTAAGTTTTTGAACAAACAGTTGTACCTACAATATTTTGAGCGCACAGGAAGGTAACAACATGTCCCCAAATTACACTGTTCCCTCCCCGTCCCGTCCCCCCCCCAATAAAAAGAAATGATGCTCCCCGTCCCTTCTCCCCCCCCCCAAAAAAAGAAGAAATTATGACTAGTCTCGTGGAATACCCATTATACCTGTATACTCAGATGGCGAAGGATTTCGTTCAGTTTCACGCCAAGTACCCGAAAGTTAAATCAGTTATCATTTCACTGCCTAACATTATCACGAACGTGATTCAGTGAGGCTCACTGAGCTAGGGTCATGACACTTGGGTACCACCACCCACCGCCTTTTTCGGTACACGTATACCTCTAGCCGAATCTATCTTTACACGTGCTCGAAATTATATCTCTGAGAGAAGTTATCTCACTATGTATCTAACTATAGGATGCACATGTAAGGTGATGTACATTACTAAAGCAATTCACCAACATATATTCACTAATGCCAAATCGCGGATGAAATAAGCAGCAATTTAGGGGATTAGCTGCTATAAAAAATACCGAACCAAGTGCAAAATGACCTTCTCCAAGGTAGGTAGTACACCTGTGATATGGTTACTTGTAGCATGGAACCTAGTGCAAAGTGACCTGCTTCAGAGCATTATTCATGTGATATAATTACGTGCAGCATGAAACCTAGTGCAAAGGGACCTGTTTCGAAGCAGTACTCCTATGATATAATTACTTGTAGCATGGAACCTAGTGCAAAGCGACTTGCTTCAAGGCAGTACTCCTATGATATGATCACTTGTAGCATGGAACCTAGTGCAAAGCGACATGCTTCAAGGCAGTACTCCTGTGATATGATCACTTGTAGCATGGAACCTAGTGCAAAGTGACATGCTTCAAGGCAGTACTCCTATGATATAATTACTTGTAGCATGGAACCTAGTGCAAAGCGACATGCTTCAGGGTAGTACTCCTATGATATAATTACTTGTAGCATGGAACCTAGTGCAAAGTGACATCCTTCAAGGCAGTACTTCTATTATATAATTACTTGTAGAATGGAACCTAGTGCAAAGTGACATGCTTCAAGCAGTACTCCTGTGATATGATCACTTGTAGCATACGTTCCAGGATTAAGAAAGAAACTGATGCATTTTCGTAACATTTTTTAGGAAGAAACATTTTTTCTGATTATTGACGATTAAAAAAAAACAAACAGAGGGCGTTGGTTCAAGAGTTCACACTAATGGAATAAAATGACACCGTCCTCAGAGAAAGTTCCACACCACCACATTACCCATTTATATATATTCTTGAATACTGTTTCCCCTTCATAAAATGAAGGGAAAAAACACTGAAAGTAAATGTTTTCCTTTGTCTCAAGACTTCAAGTCATAATAGCAATCCGTAGCAAACAAAAAGGTTATTAAATGAAAATATACTAGCTAGGTATCATTATTACAAGGAATTATGTGTTATCTTTAGGAATACCGCACTGATCAAGGACATAGAAAGGTCAACGCGATCACTGATCTTTACTGTAACACTGACATGTTTGTTTATTTGTTTCTCTTGTTTGTTTGCTCTAACTGAAAGAAATTTGATTTTTTTCCATAAATGGTAGAGGTATTATTCGATGTAATCATGATTCCTCTTCAAGTGGTACACTGGCAATATTAACGCAATCATTCGATTGTCCAGTTCACCAATATACAGTCAAACCTGTAATAATTCCATTTATTTTTTCGTTTGGAAACCAAACAAAAAATACTTTCATATGCTTTCACATTCGACACCTGTCATTAAACTTTCTGTATCAGGTACTATAAGAATTGTGTCTGTATGTCTGTATCTTGTGGCTTTTAATATGTGTTTCTTCTGGCATCTTCCGATAAATGCTTGTTGGATTCACCTTTGACATCTGTGATTATATTTTCTGTATCAGGCACTATAATTCCTGTACCTTGAATTATATCAGTATGTCTGTATCTTGTGGCTTATAATAATATACATCTTCTGGCATCTTCCAATAAATGTTTCTTGGATTCAAGGTTAAATCATGTGCTTGCATCTCCTGTGATAATTCCCATTAAGTTTACAATGTAAAGATCCTTACACATCCTCTTAGGGCTCAAATCAACTGAGTTTCACTGATTGCTCCAGTAGATAGTGACACATATAACATTTTCCGGCATTAACGTTAAGATTTTGTGAGAAGATTGTGTGTGGATGTAATGTACTTTAAAAGTACACTATAGCGGGATTCACAGGAAATTTTGTTGTTGTTGTTGTTGTTGTTGCAGGATTGTTTTAAAAATATGGCATTTACGTTCGTCAGCCGCCTAAAAATACCACAACTTTCCCTCCCTTTCCACTGAACGTGCCAGCTGTATGGTACTGAAACGATCGATGTTAGAAATACGGCATCAAGACTCCTTTACAGTGCTGCCTTTTTATAACGCTGTTCATGGGAGTTGTACCAGTGACCCGCGTTATAAGTGAGAGCCAGATACTGAGTGATGTTCGAACACAACTGTTATAATAGTGAATAACAACAGCAAAAATAGGGTATTTAATTATGTGAAATCGCTTTATAAGTGGTTCTCATTATCCTTGAACTAAAATTAAGTGAAATAATTCAAGTAGCAATGATAAAATAACGTTCAAAACAATGGGGTCCATGACCACGCTCGTGTTATAAGAGGGGCACCGGTATAAAGAGGAGCTTTATGGTGAAAGAAAACTGTAGTTAGTTATATTGTTATCAGATTCACTACTGCGCATAAAAAAATAGTCCCAAGACAACGCCTTTTTATCTCAATCTTCTGCCTTTGTTCACAATTTTTGAGACACTGATATGTGTGTCATGGCATAAGTTCTTCTTTTTGAAAGTAAAACGGTAGACAAAATCGTGGCATTTACAATAATGTGAGTTGCCAAAAACAATGATATTCATGATAAACCTTTTCCTGGCAATCTGCCAAACTAAGTTTGATTAAATATGACGTTAAAGGAAAAACATAGGACATGCACTGAATAGCTTACAAGAAAAAATTTAATTTGATTAGGAATTGGAAACAATTAGTTGACGAGAAGCCAAGACTGTCAAATGTACAAGTATGGTTGGTGCTAGTTTAGCGATTATTCTGATTACAAAAGAATTTCCTTTTTATTATGTGAGAATATTAATGATTATGTGATAGACAATCCTTTTTACGTGTTGCTTGGAACATATTCGATAAAAGTTGGATCAGTGTTGAAAACCTTTAAACCTTTTAAGGAGGTGTAAGACCAAAACACTATCGTTGGACTTACAAATGCTGAATAGGTTTCTATCCCACATTTCTTCTTTGATTTATTAAAATCTGATCTAACTTCGGTTTTTAAAAATATTATTTCATCACATTAAATTTCACTTTTTCAGAACCAATCAATATCTGAATAAAACAAAAGAATGTTGCGCGCAGAGGACGTGAAGGAAGAGTTTCTTATTTGCAGTGTCTGCACTAATGAATTTGATGAGGACCGACATGTTCCACGTGTACTTCCTTGTCTCCATACATTCTGTCATCAGTGTCTCCAACAGATGGCAAAAGGATCAAAATTACACTGTCCTGTGTGCAAATCTGAGCATGTGATTCCTAAACAAGATATATATGGGTTTTCAAAAGACACAACCAGGAGAAATCTGATTGATTTTATTCGTGTTCGTAAAAGATCGTCCGACATATTGTGTAAAGATTGCCCTGAAGATAAAACAGCGGCTGACTTTTGTAAAGAATGTTACATATTTATGTGCTTAGAATGTACAAAGGCGCATAAGCGTAGCTACGCTTCGCGAAAACATACAGTTGTTTCAATACAGGAACTTCAGCGGACGGGAATAGAGGTGTTCCGCAGGAAGTTAACGTGTAGTTTACCTGGGCATGAAGGTCAGACGCTAGCGTTTTACTGCTCAAGAAAGGGTTGCGAGATGGCTATTTGCACAGCTTGCACTGTCTGTGATCATGATAAAAATAAAGGTCACATAATCATCAATGTGCAAGATATCTACAACCATAAAAGGGAAGAATTAGACAAAATGTTTGCGGCCCTTGAGGACGATATACAATCAGCAAAACTTGTTTTGCAACAAGCCGAGAAAGAACTGCTGAATATGGACATAAAAGAATTGGAAGTGGAGAAAGACATTGATGAAAGTTTTGCAAGATGTCGCAAAGTTCTTGACAGAAGACAATCGCAGCTAAAGGAATCTCTGGCTATTTTGTGCGAAGAAAAAAAAGCAAACGTTCAAGAAGAGGTTGAATTGCTTGAGGGTTATATCGATGGAGCCGCAAATGCAAAAGATTTCTCCACACATGTCGTAGGTCATTCGGATCCGTCTGAGTTTGTTCCTCTTTACTCAGTCCTTATGCAGAGGTTGAAGAGCCTGAACAATTATAAAGTAAACAGGAACACATTGAAAATAGAGTCTCCCGCGTTTGAAGCTAAACAAATGGAGGAAGAGTTTGAAAAAGTTGCAGAAACATTAGGGAAGTTAAACACAGTTGTTGAGCACAAAAAACTCAACATAAGCCGAGGAAACACGGACATCGCCATAAGTTCAGCCTCATCACACCGCCAAGGTCAGTAGATAGGAGTTTGCAGCATGCGTACTCGCTTATGCACACTCACACACACACACACACACACACACACATTCTCTCCCGCGTTGCGCGTACCACGTCACAATGAAAGCACCTCGTATTGGAATGTGTACTACCGCCACCACCCCCACCACCCCGCACTGGTACTGATTAGACCAGACGTCCGCTTTCTCAACCCAGTTTAGTGCCCGGTTGCCATTGTAAAAGTCAATGGCGATCGATAATTTTCGTCTGGAAGTTTGCGATGACAACTAAGGTATAGATCGCTCAACAATCAGAAAATAATAGACTTTAGTGAAGCTACATTTGTATTAAATGTTAAAACAACAATTAGTAGTTTATTTAAGACGTACACTTTAAACTGAGTATTATTTTCTTGCTTCAAATTCTATAAGAGACCAAAGGATCACTATAGCACACCACAGAGGACCTCAAAACATAATCGAATATCAAAATTATCAAAGTCTTACCGGCAAAATTAAGACTATATTGGATAATGGACAGCAATTAGCAATCAGAGGTAGTTATGTACTAACAACAGTATTTTACACTCTGTGAAAAAAAAAAACATGTATGAACTATCCGAAAGAAAAGTTTGATGATATTCCTCCAGTTTTAACAGTTATTCAGAAGTTGTCTGACCTCCAGTTATCAGAAATAGAGGCAAGTTTTTTAAGCTTGTAGGTAGCAAGAAGTAATGTTTTAATAGCTAGACCTTGCCAAGCAAACTTTCAACGTCATTTAAATATCTGCCTCTTTGTTTCCAGGGGAACGAGATCGACGCTTTGGAGATGTTCTTTGTAAGTATGGATACTTTTTTTTAGCTTCATACAATACAGGGAATGAAAATAAAGAAGAACATGTTGGGTTAATTGTTCAGATGTTGCTTAGATGTTAATCCGCGGTGTTTGACGCTATTAAAGTTTTCCGTTAGTTTGGGTATGAAACATCATATTCGTGAGTCTTATTTGAGTATGTATGTAACGTATATACTCGCGTATAAGTCCAAATGCAAACAAGATAGACCCTGATCTGCCGTCGCATAATGCCCCGGTAATCAGGGTCTATGCTGTTCGTTCTACTGGTTAGTCCTTACAAACTGCATAAACCCATATCTACCGGCGCATTATGCGACGGCATATCTGGGTCTATGCAGTTTGCAGTTGGTATCTGCTTATACGAGAGTATAGACGGTATGTATGTGTTTTAACGGCAAGTCAGCAAAATACAGGCTACATAGTAACGATTATTTGAGTGTGAGAAATTCGATTGGAGGGGTCTTGTGTCTAAAGTTTGTATACGGCTGGATTGAGTGTCTGCCCTAAACGTTACTCTCAAAGTCGAGATCGGTTTTCCATTCTGTGTGCAAAAGATATTATTTGTCAGAAATGTTTCTTGTTTTTACTGACGTGTTTATTACAGTAAGTAGTATACAATTTGCGTAGAATAAAATCTGCTGAGTTGCAAGATAACCGAAAACCTGTTCCGAGATACTTGTCCATGGCTTATTTTTATATCCGAAATTGCATTAATTCAATTTCATTTTTTACAAGATGATTGGTGACAAATAATGGCATCCGGCGATCTGGATGAATGCATCACCTACCGATCAACCAATGCTCAATTCTAATTGAAGTCTTGATGGAATAATATGGACTAAATTCATAAAAGAAACAGGTGTCCACATTGCGCAGATTGGTGTGGGTTGCTGTGAAAAATTAATATATATATATATATATATATATATATATATATATATATATATATATATATATATATATATATATATATATATATATATATATTTGATTATATGGAAAAAAAATGATATCCTTTTTATGCTTCTATTTACATGGATAAAGATGAAACAATTGAGATCTACGTTAAAGGTCGCAGTAACTTAGTTGTACTGGACTCAGTCACAGTCTTTGCAATAAAGATACTCCATTAATGGGAATCGATACTCTTTGGATGATCATTACGTGTTTATAGTACAAACCAACAAGGGATGATTACCCTAACGGCCTCTGTTAATTACACGTCCCATTGATATATAGTCTCGTAAAACTTGCCTAACGTGAAAACTCTTTGAATAGAACAGTTGATACGGTCTACTGCATCGAAGATAAATAATAAGATCGTATCGGTAGTGGCAAGCAGTTGAATAGGGACAGACTACTGATAAAACACAGCACAAAAAAAACACCTTATTATTCAAACTGTTACATGGAAACCGTATGTTTTGATTTACCTTACCAATCACATAGAAAGCTTTAACTGAAATAATTATCATCATAATACTTACATTTATAGGGCTTGAAATGTTTTTGTTTTTTTCACATGGAAATTATATGCTTTTCTTCAAAACTTTTACAGCACAAATAAATGGAATAATTTTTTTTCAAATTAAATGTTATCATATTACGTAGTGTATATCGTATCAGTAATTTTGATAAGTCTTAATTACACTAAATACTGCAACAGACTAGAAACATACAACAAAACCTGACCAAGAAGCAGGAATATCGACATTTGTTTGGCATCCTTGACGTTGTAGACACAACATACATTAAAATTATATATATATATATATATATATATATATATATATATATATATATATATATATATATATATATATATATATATATATAATGGTAAGTCAATTACCTATATATACAAGTAGATGAGAATCTCTACTATGATTTTAACTGAAAACCCTTTAAGAATGCATTTAATTACACATTGTTGTTTGTCTTGTTGTTTTCGGTTGCGACTATAGCTAACGTTTTAATTTCTTCGTTTGAACCCGCTAAGCTATCTAATCATCCAGCTAGGTGTTTACCACGTGTTTCAGTTGGTCAAGTGATCAGACAGGAGAGTAGTGGATCACTTTTCAAATCTTATAACTTAAGCTCAAAATTTTACTATATACAATATGTTTAAAAGTCTTTTGTCAATCACCGTGACTTTTTTCATGGAGAGAAACGCCAAGCTTAAATAAATAGATCTGCTACTCGTGGGAGAAGCACTCTTTTGAGAAGACGAGTGGTCAATTAGTGTAGACCCTTTTTAGGGGGCAGTGCATACTGGTCGCCAAATTGTTGATTTCTGTAAAGTTGCAGGTTCTGTGACCACCTTCTTAAGGTGTCACATACGTGATGATATAAGCCTTTGTGTCCCCTGCATGAAGTTATCATCTTTTGTATGTAGTTTACACTAATTCCAACCAGACAGTACCAGTAGAAGATGATGAAAGGAAACACAAATGTGTATTTTAAGTAAAACATATATTCATCGAAATCCAACCAGAAAATGGAGCCTTGAATGATTTTTTTTTTACAAACATTTTTTTAAAAACTTGTGATGGACACTGAAATGATTTAGAAATGATACATTTTTTACAAAATATCAAATTGCCAAATTGCTGCGATCAAGTGGAATAAATGATGATGAAAGGTAAACCAATATTTCTTTAAGCGGAAAATTCTTTCATCGAAATTAGAGCAGAAGATGAATCATTTCAGATAAATCATTTATTTGTAAATTTTCTTGAAAAATAAACTTTTTGTAATTTCTGGTGGATTCTGAAATGATTTAACGAAACTAAATTTGTTTTTAAAATGTAAACTTTCCAATATTGTCAAAAGAAAGATTTCATCAAGTCGTACATTTTATACTCGTCCCCTTTCATTACTTTTTATGGAAATATTTTACAAGCATCTCCCTGAGTACAGGACTTTTCTTATATTTGATTCTCTAAGACTAACGAAAGACAGAATGCCCGTTTTAAATTTACTGCCAAGATTTTATAGGTTTTTACTATGCATAAATCTTATAGCATCTTTGCGATCCATGCTATAATGATCCCGTTAATTTTATTTTCTTTACAGGTCCCAGCTTCACATACGATGTAGGTTCCGTACACCAATATAGAGAACTCAGCGAAAATTGCCGCACGCTGAAGAACTACAATACAGTTCCAAAACAACATGGCATGTATGGTGCCCGCCAACTCAAGAAATACAGAGGCGTCGTCGGCATCAGGTCATTTGAACCACCAGGAAAGTACTACTTCGAGGTCCAAGTGACATTTAACATCATCAAATCCCTTGACAACATCAACTTTGTGTACGAAATCGGACTGAGCAGGCGCAGCGAAATTGATAACGGATATTACGTATACGACCAGCCGCATGCGTGGTCCTTTTGTGCACAGCACTGCGAAGAGCACAAACAGATCTGTAGCTGGTGTCGCCATAACGGCGAGAATCTTGCGCACGTGCCGCTCTCCTTAAATTTGGCAGGCACCAACGTAAGCAAGACGTTCGGGTTTCTGCTCGACACTGACAAAGCTCAGTGGACGGTTGTGGACTGCTCAGAAGCAAAGAAAATTCACACATTTCAAAATATACGCATCTCACGCGCGCTGTGGCCCGTATTCGGCTGTCATTGGCCGAGCAAGGTACGTTTGGAAATGACTGTACGAAGTGGAAAGACTATTGAAAGCTTACCGAGCGTTTTTCAACCTCAGTGAGTTCTGATTTTTACAGTTTATTTTGAAAAAGAAAACATGCAAACTGTTTGGTTTTTTTATGGTAGACTTTATCCAGATGACAAGATACAAACATATACTCATGCTTTGGTACATATGGATTTTTATTTTATATTGTATGCCAAGATCTCTAGCCAAATTCCGTTTTCTGCTTCTTTGATTCTAGAACAAAACAAGTGGAAAAATGGCTGTATATGATCAGCTATCTCAGTGCAAATCGTTGACATCAGAACCTAATCTCGACAACAGGGGCCCCGGGTGGCCAAGTGGTCTAAGGCGCTCGCCTTTACAGATCACTCACACATCTCACCTCTTTCTGCGTGGGTTCGAGTCTCGGGCTCGGCTAACGTGGATATATGAGAAAGCTTGCCAGTAGCTTCCCGTGGGTCGGTGGTTCTTCCCGGGTTTTTCCCGGGTTCTTCCTCCAAATATACTGGCCGCCATGTATAGCCTTTCATGTGCTGAAAAATTGCGTTAAACCCGCAACAACAACAACAACATAATCTCGACAACAACAACAACAACAAAATACAGCAAACAAACAAACACGAAATTTTAGATCGCTAAAATTATGTAGTATTGATATTTTAAACCAGAAGAGTGCAGGCAAAGTGAAAAGCTATTTAAGTTTCCTTATGAATTGTACACTAATTTCCGTGTGAATTGTACACTCATTCTGATAAACAAAGATTAATTTTGCTGGTCCAATTGTTCCACGAGAAAGCAAAAGGTAGAGTACATTTATACACGTAGATACTGAGTTTGGCGATGTTGCAGGTAGATCGTCTAGTGACAGATTTGTACTTTTATATTTGCGACATGAACTTGTTTGAAATGTCAAACGTAGATGCTATTATTTCAGTACAGATTGTTCCAGATGAAATTTTCATTATATGGTAGAAATTTCTATCTGGGTAGTGCCATCTTCGCATGCCAAGGGTAACTAATCCATTCCATTCCATTCAGTGCTGGATTACCCAATAGGCAGACCAAGCACGTGCTTAGGGCACCAGCAAAGCAGTGGCACCAAAAAAGAAAAATGAGAAATTATGGTTTAGTATTGTTTTTATTTTGAATTACCGGGGGGGGGGGGGGGGAAGGGGGGCACCATAATTTTTTTCAGTACTTAGGGCATCTAAAGGTCTTAATTAGGCCCTGATTCCATTCCACGTCGACCTTTGGCATAAGTAGCTAGCCGAAACAGTATCTGGCGTTCTGCTTTTTGATTGGTAACAGCTGAAAGAAACTGATCAAATCAGATTGCTCCTTTTATTTACCCAGGAAAATAGTTGGGAATAATCATAACGGCCTCAGCAGGTACCAACACATTTTGCACATCTGTGGTTTAGTTGAAACCGATTACACACAAGTGTTTCTTTTTAATGAAGGCATGTGGACAGTCTGGACGTTACCATATTTAGTACCTAACATGTGAAACGAGGTCTATCACTGATCAATTGATTTAGCTTGTTACGGGCAGTAACTCTTTCAACGGCAAGGGAGCACTTGCTTAAAACATTGTTTCAGCTAGCTACATATGCCAAATGTCGACGTGGAACGAAGTGGATCGACGTTTCTTGGCTTGTGAAGATGGGGCATGTGGGAGCAGCTTCATTTTAATAATTTCAAGTGCAATTCAATTTTTGATTCAGCATCATTCAGTGTATCTTATGTACATACAAAGAGAAAATAAGCATTGATTAATAGTATCTCTTGTTATGCTTTAATTCATAACTACTTTGAGCCCTTACTTTTTCTCTCTCTACTTCTTTTTCAGACGTCGTACGCATAAAACTGGCAATTTGTATTTAATTACCGTTTCGTCCCTATCAATCAGTCATTTTGTTACCTAGCTGTCTTGATCAGTCATTTTGTTACCTAGATGTCTTGACAGCTATTTGTTCATCCATAGATAAAGAAATAACAGTACTGACGTTAGGCAGGATTTATTTCTGGGCTCGATTGTCTAGTAGCCATAACAAAATTATATGTAGTTGTATAGTTTGTATGTCTTTTTATTTTTTCTCTATTTTCCATGCTAACACGTGTGTGCAATCGATCTCGTCATCGAGTACAATTTAGTTCTACAACAGTCGATTTTAAGATAGTCAGGCAATACAAATGTCGACTGTCAAACAATACTGTAAGACTGCCATATATATGCCGCAAGTAGTCAGAAGTCTAACTATTTTGTCGGTATTCTTCCCGTTCGAGAAACTGAAATTCGCAAACAAGCTAATTGCAGAGGACTCGCAACATATTACCCATTCCTTGAATGGATAAACAAATCGACTATTACACATCGACTATTACACATCGACTATTACACATCGACTATTACACATCGACTATTACACATCAACTATTACACATCGACTATTACACATCAACTATTACAAATCGACTATTACACATCGACTATTACACATCGACTATTACACATCGACTATTACACATCGACTATTACACATCAACTATTACACATCGACTATTACACATCGACTATTACACATCAACTATTACACATCGACTATTACACATCAACTATTACAAATCGACTATTACACATCGACTATTACACATCGACTATTACAAATCGACTATTACACATCAACTATTACACATCGACTATTACACATCGACTATTACACATCAACTATTACACATCGACTATTACACATCAACTATTACAAATCGACTATTACACATCGACTATTACACATCAACTATTACAAATCGACTATTACACATCGACTATTACACATCAACTATTACACATCGACTATTACACATCGACTATTACACATCGACTATTACACATCAACTATTACACATCGACTATTACACATCGACTATTACACATCAACTATTACACATCGACTATTACACATCAACTATTACACATCGACTATTACACATCGACTATTACACATCGACTATTACACATTTGTCGGCATATTTGAACTACTTGAATCACATGACTACACTACGACGGTGTCCGATGTACAGACGCCGTATTGTTGGTGTGAAAGACCCGATATGCTACAGATATGGTCACCTAAGTAAATGGCTGGATTTCCGCCGAATGCACAGACAAATTTGAGCATATTAATCTACTACCACATAAACTTTGTGTAAACCTCATATTCTATGTGGTAGATCTTTTATTTGCAAGTGTAGATAGTCTGGTCCCAGTTTCACTAAAATTCTCAAAATTTCTCCTAAAATTTAGATTTTACATTACCTTGACTATGATACTTCAGACAATATCAATATGTTTGTAAGAGGTAGAGATGGTGGAAAGAATGCAAAATTACTTTTAGATTTTAAACTTAACACATAAAAACCTTTTAAGAGTCGAAAAATTACTAAAATTTGAGGAAATCCTCAAAATTCCATTCGAGATAAGACAAGACTCCTTTTTAAGGAGAATTTTAGATTAATGAATATATTTTAATCTCTGATACCTGCTGAATGTTCAGTGAAGAAAAAAAAAGAAAAAAAAAAACAACCACGCGTTAAGAAAAATATTAAAAATTGTAAATTTGAGGAAGAAATTTTGTGATGTTCAGTGAAACTAGAGCCAGATACCATAAATGAAGCATGGAATAAACTCCACCAGAATGAGCATGAAGAGCTTAATGAACTTTAGCATTACGTTGTATAGAAAGTTCAAGGTTGTTCGAAACTTGTACGATCAGACGCGTGAATTGACTAATATAAATTACTTCAAAAATTGACAGAAGTTGTTATTTCAGCATGTTATTTACACTAAATCGTGATGCAATTTCAAAACAAATACGGATGAGACGGCTCTTCATGTTATTTGACAAAAGCAACTCTGGACATTCGGAATGTGTGACTGATATACAATTTGGCTAAATATCTAATTGACTTTATAAATGCACTTAACATGTATAACGAATCAGATAGCACACATACGGATCGCAGAATATCCAATTTGCTTTATAAATGCTCTAAACTCCTTGGAAACAGATAGTACAAGAACTGAAAATCAAATTTACTTTATAAATACACTTAACCTACCCACCAAAACTCAGTGGAAACAGATATCGCACAGACGGAATATCTAATTTACTTTATAAATAATACACTTAGCAAACCCACCAAAACTCCGTGGAAACAGTTAGTATGCATGCTGAATATAAATAATACACTTAGCATACCCACCAAAACTCCGTGGAAACAGATAGTATGCATGCTGAATATCTAATATACTTTATAAATACACTTAACATACCCACCAAAACTCATTGGAAACAGATAGTACGAGAGCCCTTCTTAATATTGAAACATTTTCGTGGCAAAGCAGGATAAACGGAGATAATGATTTCATTCGATTTAATGCACATACAGAACAAACAATAATACAACATATTGTACAACGTTGGGTGATAAGGCCCAACTTTAGAGTATACATATGTTTACATTTTCATGTACCTTATACAGATATACGTCATCATTGCTATCTACATGTGTCCCGTGACATCACCCAGTACAACTCATTTTATTCGTTACATTGGTCATCGCTTTGGTTACCGATTTGTAAGAATACTCAGGGATGACCTTGAGAAAATGCTTCTTTCTTGACTGGGGTATACACCTATCTTTCATTGTTTGCTGATGATACGTTGATATTTTCAGAGACAGCAGATGGTCTACAAGCATCCTTAGATAAGTTACATGCATACAGTATAAGATGGAATATATTTGTAAATATTGATCAAACAAAGGTTATGATTTTTAACAAAAAAGTTAGAAGACTAGACCTTTTATTTTTTAAAAAGACGTATTTCTAGACATTGTGGATAATTTTAATTATTTTGGACTTGTTTTTACCAACAGATACTCATTTCGATGTGCTACAGATACTATTGCTGGACAAGGTGTCAAAGCAATGAACGTACTTCTGAATAATACTAATAATCTACAATGTCCAGTGAATATAATGTGTCATATATTTGATTCTTTTGTATCTCCAATTTTGTCTTATTGCTTTGAAAGTTGGGGAATTTTGACAGCAGAAAATATAGAACGGGTACATAGAAAATATTGCAAGTGGTTACTAGATATTAAACTTTCTACCAACAGTATGTTTGAATGTGGAGAGTTGGGCCAATATCGACTTTATGTAAATAGATATGTGTGCATCATTAAGTAATGGTTCAAACTGCTAAACACAACAAATTTTATTCTCCGAAATATATACCAATTAATGGTTATCGATTGCGAAAGAAAGAATTATAAAAACTGGGTTTCTAATATGAGAATTATACTATTGATCTCAGGCTTCGGAGAAGACTGGTATTACCCTAATTCAGTCCAGGTATCTTCCTTTTTATCGCTTTTTAACCAAGGACTAGAAGACATATTTTATTCTGACTGGACTTCAGCAGTTGCGTCGAAAACTTCATATACATGTATGTATAAAGATATAAAAGATATCATCAAAACAGCTTCCTATCTTAGATTAATTGCTAATGCCAGTCACAGAAAGGCTCTAAGTAAATTAAAGCAGTTCATCATACCAATTAAGTATCGAGACTGGTAGACATGTAGGAAATAAACGGCATGAAGGAAATGTGAACTTTGTTCAAAAAATGATGACGAAGATGAATATCATTTTGTCTTAATTTGTCCTCTATACCTCTCACTTAGAAACTTTTATATTGATCCTTATTATTGGCAGAAACCAAGCATGTATAAACTACTACAAGTACTTAAAAATGAAGATTTAACCACTGTAAAATACCTAGGTAAATATGTGTATAATGCATTCTAACCTAGATTATCTTCTCTCTCTCTCTCTCTTGCCCCCCCCCCCCCGAGGATTTATGTGTACACAGGTTTATATGGCCATTATTTATTCATTGATTGATTCATTTATGCAACAATGTATTGTATATGCATTATGCTTTTTAAGCTTTATATTGACTATGTGCTTTATTGCATGCGTCAAATCAATAAAGTTCTTTTCTGTTAAAAAAAAATGACGAAGATGTAATAACTGTACAAGTATATAGATGGTGTAACTATAAGTATTTGCACTTAATAACAAAACTCATGATGCAATTAAAGCTAACAACTCATCTCAATACTCAGTTAGGCTCTATTAATTGATGATTAATTCCAGATTATATTTTGCTTTGATTATCTAATTCCATTTATTAATCATGCATATATTTTGATTAACCATCCGAAAATTCAATTGACTATGCTCATTCATGGGGAAGTACTTAGTACCGTCAATTACCTGTTGAGGGATAGCCATATCGCCTTTCTCCCCATGAGGACGGACTGTTGCGGTCGCCAAATGGCAGGAACCATTCCTTGCCGGGTAATATTGGAACTGTATTTCCCCACCCCACCCCGATTATACATATCCATTGTCATTTTGTGTTTGTGTGTGTTTGTAATGTAAATTAGTATGCATGGTGCTACCACTTTCATATAACTTTAGATTTCATCATATTTCCATGTATATGTTTTGCTATAAATCTCCTTATGGCGGAAATATGCAGGAAAGGAAAGACGATAGATTTGCACATTTTATACGTAGCATTTAACAATAAGGCGTTGCAGTCCAACTCTCGTTTTTTTTTTTTTTTTTTTTTTTTTTTTTTTGTAGAATTTATTTTTCTTCATATTGATTTAGAAGTGCATTTGATAAAAAGACAGATTACTCAAATTAAAAATTTACACAATTTTATCTGCATTAGCTTTATGCAGAGTAAATATCTAACACTATTTCCTTTATCTGGATTAGCTTTATGCAGAGTAAATATCTAACACTATTTTCTTTATCTGGATTAGCTTTATGCAGAGTAAATATCCAACACTATTTCCTTTATCTGGATTAGCTTTATGCAGAGTAAATATCTAACACTATTTCCTTTATCTGGATTAGCTTTATGCAGAGTAAATATCTCACACTATTTCCTTTATCTGGATTAGCTTTATGCAGAGTAAATATCTCACACTATTTCCTTTATCTGGATTAGCTTTATGCAGAGTAAATATCTAACACTATTTCCTTTATCTGGATTAGCTTTATGCAGAGTAAATATCTAACACTATTTCCTTTATCTTCGAGTAGTTTTCATACAACTTATTCCTAGTTCTGATTCGGTTTTTGTTTGAAATACAAGCTCCCACTGAAACATGTGATTTCCACATTTTCAAAGACAAATTTAAAACGATCCTAGATTTGTTATAAACTGAGGAGAATTAAATTAGATATGTGTCTTTTTACAATTCCATCTTCAAACGGACTGAAAACGGTGTACCTCCGTATCGCGTCTATTTAATTTGATTTGTCTGAATATAACAAATATTTTTAACAGCAAGTGGACAAATAATTTGTAACATATTTCACATTCCAACTGTGATTACTGCATGTCTTGCTTTAGGAGTTATCCTTGGTATGCAAATTGTATATAATTCTGCGTGTATAATTGCGTTACAAACAGTACAAATACACGAATAACGCGTGTATAATTGCATTACAAACAGTACAAATACACGAATCCCGCGTGTATAATTGCGTTACAAACAGAACAAATACACAAATCCCGCGTGTATAATTGCGTTACAAACAGAACAAATACACGAATCCCTCGTGTATAATTGCATTACAAACAGTATAAATACACTAATCCATCGTGTATAATTGCATTACAAACAGTATAAATACACTAATCCATCGTGTATAATTGCATTACAAACAGTACAAATACACAAATCCATCGTGTATAATTGCATTACAAACAGTACAAATACACGAATCCCGCGTGTATAATTGCGTTACAAACAGAACAAATACACGAATCCCGCGTGTATAATTGCGTTACAAACAGAACAAATACACGAATACCTCGTGTATAATTGCATTACAAACAGTATAAATACACAAATCCATCGTGTATAATTTAATTACAAACAGTACAAATACATAAATCCCTCGTGTATAATTGCATTACAAACAGTACAAATACAGTCTAATCCCTCGTGTATAATTGCATTACAAACAGTACAAATACACGAATCCCGCGTGTATAATTGCGTTACAAACAGAACAAATACACGAATCCCGCGTGTATAATTGCGTTACAAACAGAACAAATACACGAATCCCGCGTGTATAATTGCATTACAAACAGTATAAATACACTAATCCCTTGTGTATAATTGCATTACAAACAGTATAAATACACTAATCCATCGTGTATAATTGCATTACAAACAGTACAAATACACAAATCCCTCGTGTATAATTGCATTACAAACAGTACAAATACACGAATCCCGCATGTATAATTGCATTACAAACAGTACAAATACACTAATCCTGCGTTTATAATTGCATTACAAACAGTATAAATACACAAATCCATCGTGTATAATTTAATTACAAACAGTACAAATACACAAATCCCTCGTGTATAATTGCATTACAAACAGTACAAATACAGTCTAATCCCTCGTGTATAATTGCATTACAAACAGTACAAATACACGAATCCCGCGTGTGTAATTGCATTACAAAAAACAGTACAAATACAGATTTATTTCTCTCCATATAAAATATTTGATTCATATGGGCATACACTACTTAAGACAAAAGATCAAATAGGACAGCTATGTTCAATTAGTATGGAAAGGAGAGATACAGTTCGCTCTTATTAAAGACGGAATAAGTTAATCATTCAACGAATGTATTTCTTAATATCGTGTTTGTATGTTCTCCTACGTTTTGAATCATTCCATTTAGTTTGTCTTAAATACATTATTTCCCATGTATGAGAGTCGAAATGCACACTATTGCCTCATTTTTGCCGACGTATAGCAAATGCATTATTTTATTTATATCCACTTTTCTTGGAAGTTTCTAGTCTTTTGTTTCGTATATATTTTGCGTCCGTGACATTAACTTGTACAGCCCTTCAAAATAGCCAATGTCCACCAAATTTTCTCTTATGCCCAGGACATCATAAATTTAACGACAGCGTGAAGTCTGAACCATAGGCTCATTTTTATTTCTGTGTATTTCTTTGTATTTCTTTGAACTGTCTGAATACAAGAAAAATATAGTCGTAATATTTCCTAAGGTCACGGAATCTTAATTGAATTTGTATTTACATCTTGTCTGCCTTTGAATTGAAAATCAATTTTCTTTTTTTTTAAAAACAGTATGATTGTGAACGGTATTTCCAATTAGCCACACCTCTAATGACTATAAAGAGTAATTTATACAGTCTTTTCATGTCATCTTTTGAAATATGCAACAGGTACGTTCATTTTTATATACATCAGGTACATTCTTATTAATATGCATCAGGTATAATCCTATATATGTATATATATATATATATATATATATATATATATATATATATATATATCTCAGGCACATTCCTGTTCATATACATTAGGTACATTCCTGTTCATATTCATCAAGTATATTCATATATATATATATATATATATATATATATATATCAGGTACATTCCTATCCATATAAATCGGGCACATTCCTATTCATATGCTTCAGGTACATTCCTGTTCATATGCATCAGGCACATTCCTGTTCATATGCATCAGGCACATTCCTGTTCATATGCATCAGGTACATTCCTATTCATATACATTAGGTACATTCCTGTTCATATTTATCGGGTACATTCCTATTCATATGCATCAGGTATATTCCTGTTCATATGCATCAGGTACATTCCTATTCATATACATCAGGTACATTCCTATTCATATGCATCAGGTATATTCCTGTTCATATGCATCAGGTAGATTCCTATTCATATGCATCAGGTATATTCCTGTTCATATGCATCAGGTATATTCCTGTTCATATGCATCAGGCACATTCCTATTCATATGCATCAGGTATATTCCTGTTCATATGCATCAGGTACATTCCTGTTCATATGCATCAGGTACATTCCTATTCATATACATCAGGTACATTCCTATTCATATGCACCAGGCACATTCCTATTCATATGCATCAGGTATATTCCAGTTCATATGCATCAGGTACATTCCTATTCATATACACTATTCATATACATCAGGTACATTCCTATTCATATGCATCAGGCACATACCTATTCATATGCATCAGGTATATTCCAGTTCATATGCATCATGTATATTCCTATTCATATGCATCAGATATATTCCTATTCATATGCATCGGGCACATTCCTGTTCATATGCATCAGGTATATTCCTGCTCATATGCATCAGGCACATTCCTGCTCATATGCATCAGGCACATTCCTGTTCATATGTGCATCAGGTATGTTCCTGTTCATATGCATCAGGTACATTCCTATTCATATACATTAGGTACAAACCTGTTCATATGTATCTGGTACATTCCTATTCATATGCATCAGACACATTCCTATTCATATGCATTAGGTATATTCCTGTTCATATGCATCAGGTATATTCCTATTCATATGCATCAGACACATTCCTATTCATATGCATCAGACACATTCCTATTCATATGCATCAGGTATATTCCTGTTCATATTCATCAGGTATATTCCTATTCATATGCATCAGACATATTCCTATTCATATGCATCAGACACATTCCTATTCATATGCATCAGGTATATTCCTATTCATATGCATCAGGTATATTCCTGTTTATATGCATCAGGCACATTCCTGTTCATATACATCAGGTACATTCCTGCTCATATGCATCAGACACATTCCTGTTCATATGCATCAGGCACATTCCTGTTCATATGCATCAGGTATGTTCCTGTTCATATGCATCAGGTACATTCCTATTCATATACATTAGGTACATTCCTGTTCATATGTGTCGGGTACATTCCTATTCATATGCATCAGACACATTCCTGTTCATATGAATCAATCACATTCCTGTTCCCATTCATCAGGCACATTCCTGCTCATATGCATCGGGTACATTCCTGTTCATATGCATCAGGTATATTCCTGTTCATATGCATCAGGTACATTCATATTCATATGCATCAGGTATATTCCTGTTCATTTGTATCAGGTGCATTCCTGTTCATATGCATCAAGTACATTTCTGTTCATATGCACGAGGCACATTTCTATTCATATGCATCGGACACATTCCTGTTTATATGCATCAAGTACATTTCTGTTCATATGCACGAGGCACATTTCTATTCATATGCATCGGACACATTCCTGTTTATATACATCAGGTACATTCCTATCTGTATACATCAGGTACATTCCTATTCATATACATCAGGTACATTACTATCTGTATACATCAGGTACATTCCTATTCATATACATCAGGTACATTCCTATCTGTATACATCAGGTACGTTCCTATTCATATACATCAGGTACATTTCTATTCGAATACATTTACTGTAATTTGTATGCCCTTCAATGCAGGAGACATGTACTTTCACCATGTCTGATCGTCATGTTCGTCCGTCCGTACGTTCTGATACAAATTTCGTTTCCGTTCAATAAGTTTTCAAGAACTTCATGAGTTTAAACCAAATTTTCTGTGAGGCTTTAAACAATAAGATTGAGGCAGAATTGTCAAATTTTTAATCGTGTTTTTTTTTTCCGTCTGAATTTTTGAAATTATGTTGAGCTGCATTTACATGTATGTTCATAACAAAAAGTATATGAACGACAGTTCACATAAAGTGAGTTGACGACACCAAAATTGTATAACCTGTAGGTTTTATGACTCGGCTGCGCCTTTTTGCTGGTTCTTTGTCGATATTATTTGTACACAGACTAGTAACCGTTTTTGAGAACAAAACTATTATTGAGCAGATCTTTCTTCTCCTCCTCCTCCCGGTGATTTTGCCGGCTGCTTATACTTTACATTCAAAGTTGCTTTAAATTGGCTGTAGCAATTTAACCTTTATGACTGAAACAAAAACACCGAAGAAGCCAACAAATCAAAAAGGAGATAGCGATTCAATCTGGAAAGAAGAAAATAATAAAATTAACGAGAAATTTTAAATAACAGAACTGACAAAAATAAAATCAAACCATCAAACTGATTGGCACAAAAATATTAAAATAACGGTGAAGCTCTAGTTGCAAAAATTCTACTGTAGCAGAAGGAACCATACTTCTTGAGTTATAGAGATTTCTATCTCACCATCCTACATCACAGGTATTTGGACCACTTCTGGATTTTATGTATTAGCTTTAAATCTGAGTTGATTCAAACAATTGGTGGGAGTGTCCTGAAATAATCAGATCCATTCAGAGAAGAAAACCAGCCGAAATAAACAGCTGCTGTTTTAGTGTCATTGGCACGCTACATCTTTTTCTTAAAACAATGTTTATAGCAAAATTGGAGACAAAAATCTGCCTTGAATCGAACGTGTTTTTTCAAGATGGTGGCGTCCGATTCAAATCAAGATATGGCCTATAATTGTGCTAGAACTTTAATTTCGCGAAAACGATGAAGCGTCTGAGCGGCTCTGATTTCTTCAAATACTACGACCTATTCTTGCGTAGGTTGACAAATACAGCAACTGGCAAAATTCCTCCAGTATTCCGCATACTCATGACATAGGATGGCAAACTGCTCCTCCGGTGAAGCTCTCACTTCTGAATGCCACTGCAATCACATGCTGATTTCTGCGACTTTCTTGCAGAAACGCCTGATCTTATTTTTATTTAGTTTTTCATGGAATTTGTCAAAACAAGTTATGTAAAATATAGAAATGTTAAACCATGAGCCAGCAGATCCATCACTGTTATTGTTAACGTATCATACTGTTTTCGAAAAATTCAACGGAAAAAAGCGACTAAAATGACACATCAAAACGAGACTGATCCTGAGGTCAAACGGTTTGTGCAGGCAGTAGCGTTGTAAGCAACGCCATTTGAGGAGCAGTTTGAAAAGATAGTCAGACTGTATTTTACTGCAATAGTTTTTAGGATGCAACAGATGATTTATATTACTGGAACCAAATAGCGCAGTACTGTTAACTCCTCTGTTTAATCATCTTTCGAATGTAAACGGCTCCACTTTTATTAAAACTGTAATGTTCAAGAAATTATGTTTTCACCATTAAACAAATACCAAAATTAGGGATAAACCTCTTATATTTCGGTAATGGGGGGGGGGGGGCTTGGCAATGTTTATATAATGTCGCAAATCGAGTTTTATTGACGAAGAATCAGCCTTGAAATTCTCATCAAAAAATGAAAAAAAAAAATTAAAATAAAATAAATAAATAGAAATAAAAAAGTAAATAAACAATTTATTTTTCTCTTGTAAAACACTTGCATCATATAATCCCGATTGTATCAAACAATAGGTGATGACAATTTTAAAATTCACCGTGCATGTGCGGTCTTCAGGAACCTAATTTGACATAATTACCTCTATTTAATGCAATAGCGGAAGACGAGTTTGTCAGGCGATCACCCATATGGTCATCAAAAGTTTAAAAGCTTGCTTATCCTTATTCAATTTACACTGAAAAGAACTCACAAAGTTTGTGGTCATACCGATACGTAGAGGCAATCACGCACCTATTCCCGTACAAAAGCATGTCTGGACAATTTTATGTGACGAATTTTGTTATCTTTCGGCTTTGTCACATAACTTTTAGATCTAAGACACGCGAAAAGACTACACAATTAGCTATCTTATTTAAAGCAGAGCTAAAAACGACTTCTGATACCATATCCGGTAACCGTTCGTCAATACTCGCATTAATAAGTCACACCGAGCAAATAATTTGTACTGGATAATGTTCGGGAATAAATTGATTCTGCGACTCTTTATTATATAGTCAGGGGGCTGTGAACGGTACGCTGACAAACGTGGAATTAACTGTTCGCCTTTCTTTTCATTTCTTTTTTTAAGACGATACCTGAAAAGATTTAAATTTATATAAAAAGAAAAGACTCGAATATATTTCTCTCTGAAGCAAGACTCAATTACGTATGATCCATATAAGTATCTGAAACGAAAAAGAAATAACTTTCTAACATAACTATTTGTTTGAAAAAGAACACAAAAAAAATTTCTTATCGGTTAAGGTAAAGTCTAAATAGAGAGAGAATCTGGTTGAATTCGTATGATGTCATACCTATGGTGACCAATATCGCGTGACGCTATGGAGATTTATCGCACTGCAGCACGTGCGCTTTCCCAGCCTGTGCAAACGAAACTATACTACGTTGCAAAGAATATGTCTTGATTTTTTTCTTCAATTAATGCTCATTTTTGTACATAAACAAAGTATTCGTTTTATTTCCAGTTGTTGGACTAGTTGATTAAAAAGCTACATAATGTTGATTTCTTAGAAAGTTTCGCTAGAGATCAGTCTAATTTATTCGAGGTTTGGACTTCTTTTCAATGTTCAACTCTGTCCCGATTTCACCATTCATCCATGATAACAAATCTGTCAAAGCATTATGGAAAATATGTATACACGCTATGTTGACTCAATCAAGTGAAGTCGAATTAATTATACCAACGCTATGGAATTTTGACGTCAGGTCATGAATGAAAATATAGAGGAAGCAAAAGTATTCTCCCTTGTTTTAAACTGAGTATTATTTCCTTTAACAATGATGAATCAATATTTTTATGTTATGACAAATTGATGTTATTTGCAAAATTTGACATTTTGGGGCAGGAAGAAATGCTTAGATTCTACCGAATTAAAACCATTTGACAAGAAAAAGGCTGTCTTCCGATCTATAAATGATATTTTGCCATTTCTTTGAATTGATCCTTCAAAGAATGATTGAATTTAAATAGTTTTGGTAAGAACAGAGTCTATTCACTGACTGCAACTCAGTACGTATCTGCGGATTTGCAATCAAAATTCCGGTCAGTTGGAGTAAATAATCCAGTTGCCAAGGACCCAGGACCCATGCTTTGAGAGCTACACGTTTTCGCAATAGCTCGCTTTGCGGCTAAAGCTGCGCTCGCTATTGCATCATATGTTTTGTTTTATTTTAGGAACATTGTCAAAAGTGAATGCTTTAGACAAATGTTTTTAAATGGCGTCTCGATATTTTTGTGTATTCGTGTCTTTATTTATGTGACTTGTTGTGTTTTTCTCCCAGGTTACAATCTACTAATATTTTCTAAAGTAGAGACATGAAGACTTTTTTTGGTTAAATATAAAGCGAACTAATTTTCAGATATTTGTCAATTTGTTTTTATTGACAAAAATGAAATTGGATATTCCTGGTAGCTTGATAACTGTAAAATACACGCAGAGATTCGATGACATCGGTTAAAGTTGTTGTTTTGTGATACGTCCTTTTTAATTTAATATCCAAATGTTTGAATCGTTCCTATCAATATGTTTTATATCATTTGTCAGTCTGCCCATCTTCTACATACTTGCATATTACCTACCTGTTTATCTATGTATGTATCTATCTGTCTGTGTGTCCTTCTGGATGTCTGTATGCATGTATGTTCGCGCGACTGTTTGTAATCTGCCATTCTTTCCTTCTTCAGCGCAAATACATAATTTATTTGTATGGTGTTTATCTGAACGACTAATCCCTTTGTCACGAACAACGTCATTTAGCAACATAATCGATCATTCAATCAACATAATTGACCATCCAATCAACATTATCGACCATCCAATCAACTTTCCCCTTCAGTTACGAGTTGCCCATACCGTTGAACCCCCTCCTCTGCAGCCCCCAAGCTGACAAAAGAAAACGAAATTAATTATATTTATGTGAGAACTTTAAAGTCTGTTGTCACCCATGTTCTCTGTTTAAATAGACTAGCGTGCAAGGAAAGGCAAGCGTACAATCAAGTTAGTATAGAAAATAGCTTCGTGGATGAAGATTTAAAGAGAAAATCTGCAACGTATCGGTCTGTCATAACGGAATCTTCTCAAGTAAAACAGGAGATTACATTAACACTGAAGGTAAGTACCTTACTGAACCGAAAATTTAATTCTGTTTCTTATTTCAATATTTGGTGATAATCTGTGCAAAGACTTGTGCACACTTCATTTACAATAAATCAGAAATATTTGGAGGGCACAGTGTTTTTTTTTTTCTTCAGTTATCGCCAAAAATAAATTCAAGCATTAAACAGTTACTCGCAAAATTTTTATATCGCTAAGATGAAAAATGGACTCTATTCGCAAATATTTTCTATCGCTAAGATGAAAAATTGACTCTATTCGCAAAATATTTCTATCGCTAAGATGAAAAATTGACTCTATTCGCAAAATTTTCTATCGCTAAGATGAAATATTGACTCTATTCGCAAAATTTTTATATCGCTAAGATGAAAAATTGACTCTATTGGCGAAAATTTACTGAGACCAAAATAATACCAGTCAAAGTTTTTGAGATATTCGGAAACCTTGCATTCTGTCCACCTAGATGGTGCATCGCATTCTAATTTTTCAGCTTTCATGCGAGATAGACATATTATAGCTATAGACTTGACAGGACTTGTGTTTCAGCAAAACAATCTGTACATAATATTTGTTAAAATTCCAGACCATGTTTATACTTCTATTCAATCAAAATAGCAGATTGTACTTTGTGTGTATTATTAACACAAAAAACGGGAACTCAGACACTCTAACTTTTTCTGATGCTTGTGATTTTAGATTTGAATCTTTTAGTAAATAAAACAAAAAAAAAATTCACAATACTTTAAAGTTTCTATCAAATGTGTTAATAGTAGTTCGAATTTAATATATCTTTAAATAAGAATTCATCGTGTTTTGTTTAAACAGCGGATATTATTAGAATCTATGTTGCGGTTTGCACCAAGACAAGGAAATCACAGTCGAGGGGTTACAATCATTGTCTCTCGCGAGGTTCTGCCGAACGGGTAGACAAATAATGTTACCTCTCGATTGTTATTTCCTTGTCTCGGTGCAAAACCGAACATAGATTTTTTTCTCACCTAATTTCTTCGTTTCAAATTACAAGAACCCTCCATTTTTTGCATCATAGTTTAGCACATTCAACACATACACTATTCATCCGGTACTATGATAACCTTTTCTATAGGTCATTCGGGATTAAAACATTTATTAAAATTTAAATAATTATATCAGTAGAATCATACTATATCTGCTGCTATTATATAAAAAAAAGTAATTTAACAGTTATACTTTGAAGGTGTTATCTATATTGCACCAACAGCGCCGCCAGTCACGTTCTACTGTTTTGTAAACAGAGCGCATTAATACGAATATGTTACTGAAGGCTGTGGTATGAAGTACATAAGTTCAACGCTTGAGAAAATAACAATAAAACACATCTGATAGTATTTTAATATTATTACATCAATGGATGTCATATGAAAATAACAAGACATAATTAGTTTTGTTCATAAGGATAACTATAAAAGTTTGAAAATGGAGTTTATAAGAATACCTTTATACTTTTGAAAAAGTAGTTCCTTCAGGCGCTGTGGTTAGCGCGTGGACACCATGACTGAGACAACAGGGGCAGGGCAGAGACAACCGGACCGAGATAAGAAAAGTAAGGTTAGCAACTCAGCTAGATTTCTCAGTCGCATAGGTGAGAAACAAGATATCTCCCTCATCAGAGAAATGAAAACAGATTTATGCCAATGCCTTAAAACACACTTCGTGGCAGTTACCTGTCGAATTTATGAAATAAGCTAAGTTGATCTATAAGGGTAATTTACTATATTGAACAACTTGTCTTCCGTTTGTTCCCAAGTATTGTGTTCTCACGTTAAATGGATACAAGTTATGATACTGATGAAAACCGCATCACTTAATAAATGTTATTATTTTTTGCCAAATTTTACTGTAAAATTGTAAAAATGTGTCATAGTCTATTTCCATGGGCGGATCCAGTGCTGGGACTAGGGTTGGCCGGGGGTGGGGTGGGAGACTTCTTTGAGCAAATTATAGATGTAATATGCAATATTTATCCTAGAATGGGGGAGTGGACGCGCGGATCCAAATTAAAATGTAATAATCGCAAACAAATACGCCTGGAATAAAACGTAAAATATAAGCCAATAACAAAATGAGATAAATATAAATGTAACTTTACATGCAGTTGTTCTAAATTTACATATAAAAAATACACTCTGCGGTGGTGAAACAATTAAAAAGTGCACCAAAACTTAGCTGCTTCTTAAAATATTTCGTTGCCGATTAAGCGATTTCGGTTTGAATGTACCTTAGTATTAAAAATCACACATGTGTACTATGTATATGGCGCCACCCGTCTAGAGTGCCATCTGTGCAGGCCTTGTGCCAAGAATTCTGTTGCACAACCATTTCCTTTGAAATCACGTCCGGTATAAATAATTGATGTTATGTTCTTTTCTTCGAGCACGTAGGTAGCACTTTTTCATAACTTCCGTTTCAGAGAGAAAAAGAATCTTTGATATACATTCCAACAAGTCAAATAGATGGATTCATGTTGAGGGTTGTCACAATAACAAAATTAGATACACTGAAGAAAAAATAAAAGAGGAAACGAAAAGAAAGAAAAAATGAAGCAAGTTTTAAGAGAAGAGTGCCACTGATCACTACGTCTCGCCTGTGAACAGTTGTATAATATGTTTTATATGACGTTCAGAAACTTTAAAAAAGAAGAATTGCATGTCGTATCATTTATTCAACGCATAACATACAAAAACTAACCCCAAACGACAGATTTACAGTTTACATCTCGTTTGTTTGATTGATTGTTCTATTATAAATTTTTCAAAAGAGGATGTTGGCAAACCTGGACGCCACCGAATATCTCCGTTTGTACTGTATTGTAATTCTCTAATTGACAAGCTATATAGTTATATATATTAGCTCGAGGAGCTAACCCATGAGATGGGAAGATACCAATGGCACATCCTTGGACTCTGCGAGATGGGCTGGAAAAATTTCGGAGAGAGATCAACAGATGACGGACACAGGATCTACTTCAGTGGGCATGAGAACAAGCATGAACATGGAGTCGGGTTTATGGTACACAAGGACATTGTGAGTGCAGTCATGGGTTGTCGACCGGTGTCTAACAGGATGATTACAATCCGCGTGAGGGCATCTCCCTTTAACATCACTATCATACAGATCTATGCCCCAACATCTGACCATGATGATGAGGAACTGGATGAGTTCTACGACCAGCTTCAAACTCTCATAGACCAGGTTATTCAAGGAGACTGGAATGCTAAGGTAGGAGAAGACGCACAAGCAGACTGGCGAGAAGTCTGTCGTCCATACTGTAATAAGCAGACCAATGAGAGAGGACTCAAGCTCCTGGACTTCGCCACATACAATAACCTAGTGCTAACGAACACCCTTGGCCCCCACAAACTATCCAGAAGATGGACTTGGCACAGCCCAGACGGAAAACATCACAACCAGATTGATTACATCTTGGTGAGAAAGCGCTTCCGGTCTAACGTAAACATTGCCAGAACACGTAGCTTCACAGGAGCTGATATAGGAAGCGACCATGACTTGCTGATGATGACTATCAAACTTCGTCTGAGGTAGACCAATAAGCCAAGACAAGTTAGGATCAGGTTCGACCTTGAAAAACTTAAAGATCCAAGCGTGGCACAAGCATTTGAAGCATCAATAGGCGGCAAATTTGCACCACTCACAATTCTGGGACATGAAGAAATAATCCTAGACTCCTTGATCATCACCTTCAACAAGACAGTAATAGACACAGCAGGAGAGATCCTTGGCAAGCATCGTAGAATAAAGATGCCTTGTGTCACAGCAGATATCCTCGACCTGTGTGATGTGAGGAGAACACTGAAGAGTAACCGAGGAGGCCATGAAGGAGCAAAAAAAATACAATGAGATTAACAACAGGATTAAGAAGAGCAAAAAGAAAGCAAAAGAAAGCTGCTTAGAGGACCAATGCAAGGAAGTCAAGAAAAGCCTGAACCAGAATGACAGTAAAAGGGTATACCAGTTGGTGAAAGCCCTTACAACAGAGAAACAGGAAGATCTAATACGATTCAGGACAAGGCTGGTAAGAGTCTGACAGAAAACCAATACATTCTTAACAGATGGACGGAATACTGTTCGGAGCTTTACAACCAGGAGACTTCTGGAGACCAAGCTGTACTAAACGTACCACTGACCACAACAGAGGTTGACCACCCGATCCTCAGGGACGAAGTTGAGGCTGCAGTAAAGGCGCTAAAGAAGGGGAAGTCAGCTGGGGTAGACAATATACCAGCAGAACTTGTTAAAGCAGGAGGAACTTCCATGATAGATGTCCTCACAACAATCTGCAACCGAATCTGGCAAACAGGAGAATGGCCCACCCCATGGACCCAGTCTCTAATCGTGACTCTTCCTAAAAAAGGGAATCTACAACTGTGCCAGAACTACCGAACAATCAGTCTCATCAGTCACCCAAGCAAGGTTATGCTCAAGATCATCCTCAATAGACTGAAACACCAAGCAGAGCACATCATTGCGGAAGAACAGGCAGGTTTCAGAGCAGGACGTAGCACTACAGAACAGATCTTCAATCTTAGAATCCTCTGTGAAAAATATCTCCAGCATCACCAGAACCTTTATCATGTCTTCATTGACTTCAGAAGGCTTTCGACAAGGTATGGCATGCAGCCTTGTGGGCCACCATGTGGATATACAACATAAACGCAAAACTAATCCGCACTATAGAAACCCTGTGTGACAAGGCGACTAGTACAGTTCTCGTCAATGCAACATAGGAAACTGGTTCAGAACCACAGTCTCAGTCAGACACAGGTGCCTTCTCTCACCCACTCTCTTCAACATCTACCTGGAAAGGATCATGTCCGACGCCTTGGAAGACCATGAGGGCAGTGTCAGTGTTGGAGGCAGAAAAATCACCAACCTGCGCTTCGCTGATGATATCGATGGCTTAGCAGGAGATGAAGAAGAAATAGAAACATTAGCGAACCGTCTCAATCAAGCATCACTAAGATATGGGATGGAGATCAACGCTGAAAAGACAAACCTAATGACAAACAACCCGAGTGGCATCCAAAAGGAAATAAGAGTGAATGGACAGAAGCTGGGCACAGTAACAAGCTTCAAGTACCTAGGTGCTATCGCCTCTGATGAAGGTTCTTTCCAGGATTGCGCAGACAACAGCTGCTCTGGCTAGGCTGAAGCATATTGGGAAAGACAGCAACATCACGCTTGGGTCCAAGATCAAGGTTATGCGCTCCCTCGTCATGTCCATATTCCTTTATGCATGGACCCTAACAGCAGAATTAGAGAGAAGAATCCATGCCTTTGAGATGAGATGTTATCGAAGGATCCTGAATATCTCATACTTAGACCACGTCTCCAATGCGGAGGTGCGCACTAAAATCCAAGGTGCAATTGGACCTTATAAAGATCTGCTCACCACTGTAAAGAAACGCAAACTAAGATGGTATGGTCACGTCTCACGCTCAACTGGCCTGTCAAAGACAATCCTACAGAGCACAGTGAGAGGAAAGAGAAAACGAGGCAGACAGAAGAAGAGATGGGAAGACAATATCAAAGAGTGGACAGGCATGGACTTTGCAAAGTCGCAAAGAGCAGTGGAAAACAGGGCGAAATGCAGAGAGATTGTCGCAAAGTCATCAGTGGCGCCCCTACGACCAGCAAGGTTACGGGAGAAATGAAAAATGAAAATTATATATATATATATATATATATATATATATATATATATATATATATATATATATATATATATATATATATATATATTCATTCATTCTATGGATTTTTAAACACAGACACCACGGATATTTTAAAAAATATTCCGATAGCACTAACACTGATTTTTTCTCTTTTTTACATTGAGGTTTTCTGAAGTATATTGGACGTAAAATATCCGATATTTAATGCCTTCACCCGTTTCAGGTAAAATGTAATGGTAACTTAGTCGTGTCCAATGGTCATCCTTCTTGTGTCATTGTGTCAGATTACTTGACCTGAAGTGGTTGAAGGAACTTTTGGATAGACTATAACTACATCGTTCTCGCAGACGGAACGAGACTACTACGGCCTTTCCTCCATATTATTTTTTTTGTGGTGGGGGTGGGGTTAAAAAAAAGATATTCCTTATGCATTTATTCGATAAATATTGACTCCCTTTGGATACTCTTGTTATAAAAAAGGAATAGCCTTCTTATTTAAAAATAGATTGCTGTCAACATTTATGCTTTATTGCTGTGAAAGGAATTCTCCACTCATTTTATTGATCTTTGAATATAGTGATTTATTTCCTTTTAAATTAATTTAACGTCGACTGGTGTTGCTATTTTGTTGTCTGTTGCTAGACTTTTTCCAATCTATTTTAAGCTCGGTTTATGGCGCATGGGTAAACATTATGATTTCACAAATGAAAAGTATATCTCAATGAAAATATATAGGGAAAAGTCGGTTATGTCAGTGCATCCCTTAGCAGATCACCCTGATCATGTCTGTCATTTTTCGACTCTAATGTACTCATGCACCGTCAACCCATAAAATCTTACAATTTTTTTCTCCTATAATTTAATTTCGGTACATATAACTTTTTCTTATCACATTTTAAGCGCCGAAGAAAATTTGAATTATTTTATTTTGTCCTATAATTATTTGAACATAAAAATTTAATATAAAATGTACGAAAAATAGCATAAATACAGTAATATATTGCAAATGGCCGGAGACAAGTCTTGAAATGTACATCCGTGGTCGTAAACGTTTAATTTAAAGGAGAAGTCGGTTTTATAAAAAGTTCGTCATGGTATGGGGGGTAAAAAAAGATTTTATCTGGTTCAACATGCTGGTTCAATGATCGACGAAGTAAACAGATAGATTTTTATATGCAAAAAGAAATAAAATCCTTTTAGAAGTCAATCAAGTAATTGTAGCGGGCGATCCTATAATTATTTTCTATTTAGAAAAAAATCGTTACTCGCAAAACTACGCACCGGTAATTTTATAATGTTACTTTTTGGTATCCAAATAAATATGAATAAATAGTCACAAATAATTGTGTAAGATTTGTTAACTGGACGAGTCCGCGGAAAATTCACATACGAATGTCCTAAAATGTTCGTAAAATAAGTACAATGGTGCATTGAGAGTCACCAGCTCGACAGGCGATTGAGTACATGCGCTTAAAGATAGGACAGTTAATTTGTTCACATTTAATCATATTAGATAAAATTCGTCAAATCATATCATATCAAACAGGATTCAAAAAGATATTAATTAAATGAAGTAGAAAAACCCACATTTTGTTAAATAGAGTACAAATATTACAAAAATGATCGAAATCAATATTGACCAACCTCGTTTGATGCCAGGATGTAATTATTAATTATTTCAAAGGTCAGTTTATAAAGTAGAAATGTTTTATATTACGGAATCTTCTACATTAATATGAATTGAATGTGGGAGATATGGTACAGAGATTCATTAGCTTCGCACAGACCCAAACTTTACGATACCATTAAGTTAATCTGCTCTAAACTTGATTCTAAAAACTGTAAACTTTTTTTTGTGTATCAGAAGTAGTGATAATAGTGTGAGGATAATAATAATAATAAAAATAATAATAATAATAATAATAATAATAATAATAACAACAACAACAATAATTATAATATACAGCACGCGCAGCATGCACTTCAAACCTTCAAACTTGGTCGCAACCAAATTGGCCTAAAATATTTGCATGCCATTTTCGATCGGTTCGTTTATACGGTTGAAATCCGTTTACCGTTTCTTTCGGTGTGACTTGAGTAATGTTTCCTACCGTTCCAGACCTTTCTCAAACAACTGCTGCTCTCCCTGTTCCACTTGATATTCATTCATTCTTGAGTGCAAACCAACCGTGCCACCGTATATTCTTGATCAATTTAATACCACCAGATATAATTTTTGTTCAATGTTTGCGAAGTGCACTTACAAACACACGTGTAAGTTATAGAAATGTACAGGTGTTAAAGTGAGACCCCTGACCCTGTTTCATTCAAACGATGAAAACTAATTCTTAATATACGGTTAGAAGTTTTATATGACATCAAATTTATTTTCACGTGGATCAAGGAAGAAGATTCTCATTCTTAACTGAAATTTAACTTTATCAATTTAGTTAATGACACTGAATTTAAAAAAAAAATTGGGGGGTGGGGGTGGTTTTAATGGCACTTTAAGGACATTATTGGCTATATCATGCCGAGGACATAGGGCTAAGAGCATTTCCCAAGGACACATTGAGGCAGCAGACCTCGGGCTGGCATGACTGGGACAAGAACCCGCAACCCTTGGATTACGAGTCCGACGCTCTACCAACTGAGATACCGCGGCTGTGGAATTTGCGGGGATGCAATTGTCCAAATAACTATTGGATTGTGTAAAGCTGTAAAAACGGTAACTGTACTTCGGTTGACACGACTGATTACAGCTTTTCGGAAATAGATTATATATACATACTATTGTATACAGTCAGATAATTCGGCCAATTTATTGCTATAAAAACATCCCAGAACTAAAGCTACTTTTTTTTAGCTGAAATTTTCATTGGTTTTCACCTCACTATAGTGTAAAAGGTTCAATTCTTACCAAAACTTATATTTAGGACAGAGGGGGAGGGGGAGGGGGAGGAGGAAGGTTGGCAACTGACATAAAAACTGTTCTCTGTGGCAAATTAGGCGCGCCACTAAAGAACATTACCTCTGGGCATCGCCACTGCCCCAAAACCCTGTTGGAGCCATGGCCCCACTGCCCCACCTGGCCACCGCGCTACTGCTCTTGATGAAGGATACTTTTCCAGAGGCTGATCTGAAATCTTGTATCAGACGAGCATCTGATACAGCTTAAGATTCCTCGCTGTCAAGGATGACGTCACCTAACAACGGTCGTGTGAGGGGAGTAGATGGATGGAATCAAAGAACAACAACTTAAAACTTCGTGTTTTTATTATGAAATAATTGTTTAGGGTACGTAATAAACACATCATCGGTATTGTAACTTGACCCTTCGGATCTCGCGAGATCCGTTGTCCTTCCGCTATCAAATTCAACGTGGTACAAGCACCCAGATCAAGCTACTGTATTGATAACCTGTATTTATTGTGATCTAGAAATTGTCTATAATTCTTGACACTTTATTCATGTCTCTCAACATTTTATCTAAAAATATATAGTAGTAGTATCTGTGTTTGTTTAGAAGCACACATGAACGAAAGTACTACATATTTGGGAAAGGAGGGGTAAATTGAAAAGACCCCCCCACACACACACACACAAAGAAACAGACAGCACAAGAAACTGAAGGGGTGGTAAAACTTATCACGAACAACGCAAATAACTAGTTTTTAATTAACCAAAGAGCTTTGACTCTTAATGAGTCTTTGTCGAAGGCAATTAACAAGACAAACAATAAACAAAAAAGACATTTTTCAATTTACAAAACTTTACACGATTGTAAGTCTAATGGAAGTTTTGTTTGAAAATTGTATATATCTACACTTGGGCTATTTAAAAACTAGTTTTGCACTGTTCGTTGTCAGTTTTTACATTTATCTTATTCAATCGCTGACCCACGCGATTCCTTAGGATTATCTTTCATGAGGGATACAGGTGGTGGTGCCTGTCGCGACATTTCTTTGTCATAACATTGCATAAAAGTAAGGGGCTTTTTGCGCGGCTAATGAAAACTAAAATAAATTTTTGGTTTGAGAAACTAACATCCACAACTGTTGGCGAGAGTCTTTCGTCTGCAAGGACTTTGGTATTGGATGATATTTTATTCACTAAAATAGACATTTCTGATTCTTTCGTGGGCTTTTTTGTTGTTTTTTTTTAAATCCTGGAGTATTAATAATCCTATTTTATGCTTGCAACTTACGTTACACATGACGTTATCGGAGTCTCTTGTTTCAAAGAAAACAATATCAGAAACGTGATTGTTATGTTTCTTCGTGAATGCACTCTGTTGGTATTATTCCGGTGAATTACTGAAGATAATTAGTATAAATTCACGCAAAAAATTATCCATCTGGTAAATGAGACTCAAACGTATGATTTTGAGAGACTGCACCCATTACAACACGGACTCGCTGGGAATAATCGTTTTTGTGCAGCCATTTGAATGTGGAGCACACGCAGTGATACAATATCTTCTTGTGGTCTCGAAAACGTGCAATTCTACTTTTAGCGTACCTGCTGAGAAGGCAGAGTGTAAAGATGGAAAGAGAAAGAGAGTTTTGATACGGAATCAATGGTTTGCTATGGGCAGTATGGTTGTATTGAGTAGAAATAAGTGTCTTCGAGAAAATGAAAGAGATCTGCTTTAATTTGTTTATAAATTGTACACAAAAATCTGTTCTACAGATCATTCCATTAAAGAGAGGGGTTTTGTTCCTTTACAAACGGAATGCATTTATATCTTGAACATTTAATGTGTTATCTTTCTTCTGCTAAATTATATATATATATATATATATATATATATATATATATATATTAACATTGCTATTGCATTTTATTGCGTAGTTTGGAATGACAGACAGACAGAAAGACAAAGGCAAGGAGAGTTGTAATACAGAATAAACCGCACTATACGGGCCGACACGGAAGCTTTTTATTTCATGGTAAGGGATTTTGGTGGCATTAAGGAACGCGACAGGCAGATGATTGATTATGCACAACGTCATTTTGGTCTATTACTACTACTACTATCTGACTAAAAATTATTTAGTAATAATTTCCATTAAAAATTTCAGTAATGGAACTGCTCTTGCTGTCGATCTCCATCCTCGTGTCTCTCCAAAGAAATGCTTTATCAGCGCCTATCCTTGACGTCACTTCCGCTACCACACCATCCGACATTTGTGAAGCCTATCTGGACAATGATATTGTATTCGTACCAAATTACGATTCCATGTCAAACAAAGGATTGAGGCCAATGATTGGCCTTTCAAAGGATTTGGCTGATACCAATATGCTCCTTTTGGATGAATTGGCTCGATACACTACATTAAAATCACAGAGAAATAGACACGAGGGTTTGGACATAGTTGATGAAAGGAGAAGGGATGTGTTTCGCGAAAGAGAAAATAAATTCAGGCCTGCTGTCAGAAGAGGTGTGATGGAAAACATCGGCTACGTTGATGAGCGCGACTTACGGATTCAGTGCGTACTTCGGCAATATCTTGAGAACATCTTAGAAGGTGATGGGAAAAATAGACCTGCTACAGACCGAGGAGGGATGGTGAAAGCTGACGATTTCCCTCTTGCGAATAATAAAAGAGAGCTCGCATTTAATCCAACCGGCTGGAGACGCAAAAGGGAAACCGACTCAAAAAGACAAAAGCTTCTTGAATTTTTACGGAATATGCGACAATTGTTGGAAAAACGCGAGGACCTGGAGTTTAATCCAACTGGCTGGTAGAAATGGTGACAACCAATGTCGGACATAATTGTTGGGTTAGTTTTCTGTACGAAATGGTTCAGAGACTTAAAATAATCATCTGAATCAAAGTTACTTGCATAATAAATGGAGCACTCGCAGAATAAATCATCTATTAACAAATTATTAATTGCTTGAATATTTGTTCTTACCTTCTGGAAAAACTTGACTAAAACTTTGTTAATATATGAGACATTAAAATAGAAACAGGGGGCATACCTTCTAATACTTTTCAGTCTTTGGGGAATAAATGATATATTTTTCTTAAATACATGATTTACACTTTTCTCTTCTACAGTTTCTTTTGTCTGCTCATTGACGATGAGTGTGGTTGATACAAGCTGCTCATTGACGATGAGTGTGGTTGATACAAAGCTGCTCATTGACACTGAGTGTGGTTGATACAAAGCTGCTCATTGACGATGAGTGCGGTTGATACAAAGCTGAAACAATAAAAAAAAAAATCTTCGGTAGATCTATGGTGTGCTTACATAGTAATGTTCATGGAGCATTGAATGTTTCTCTGGTTTTATATTTTAAACATTTTTTAAAATCACATCCCACTTGCCAACTTAAACCTAATTTCCTTTCTAAGTAAAATCCAATTTATTGGGGTTTTTTGGTGCCAAAGCGAGTTCATGCAACCTATCCAGACGTTTATTGTGGTACAGACTGGCTCAGTTAATGGATGTAAACGGGGGTACCAGGCAATACAGCAACAACAATCATCATCATCATCATCATCATCATCATCATCATCATCATCATCCTCTTAAATACTACTGCTACCACTACCACTACTGCTACTATTGAACACCTGTGGTGCAGACTCACCCAGTAGATGGAAGAAAACTAGGGCACCCTCCAAAATAATCATCATCATTATCATCATCATCATCATCATCATTTTAAAAAAATAAAAATAATAATAATAATAATAATAATAAAAATTCATAATAATAATAATAATAATAATATTTATTGTTATTATTATTATTATTATTATTATTATAAAATAATATTGTTTGTTTCTAATACAGGCCACTGGCCCATGATACATATCCATACATCATGCGATACAAAATGGTGTTTTAGTGTTTAACAGAAGAAGATCGTATCTGTTGGAAATGTTGTACATGCAATTAATAATTATTGTATTTTTTTCTAATAAGGTTAAAATAAAATATATGTTACACAGTAATCACATTATATAAATTAAAGAGAACCCTAAAACCAGCAAGGAGCAAACACACGTTTTGTGATATTGATATTAAGATATATAGAGTCTATGTAACAGGAGCTGATAATAAAACAATTTCTCTAATTTTTAATGCTTTTATAGCAAACAATGCTAATTAGTCATCAGAATTTTTTATAGTATTATTTTGTATAAAAGTCCTAAATATTTATAATATTGGATTTTTATATGAGAAAGAAGGTAAATATTTTCTTCGTAATTCTCCATACAGCGGTCAAACAGTAATAAAATAAAATTCATTTTCGATATTAATATTACAAATTTGACACAATCTTTCTTCATAGCAAATATTTTCACATTTTCCTGTATTACCTCTGATTTTCAAGTTACCCGCTCTTAGCATAGTAATTATGTAACAAAAGTCTCTATCTCCTAACAATTCTAGATATTTTTGACAAGTGAATTCTATTCCCAATGACCTATAGAAACGTAGTCTTTCCATTCATTCAATCTCATCATGAAGCTTTTGCCTTAAAATATCTTTACATCTCAGTCTAAACATTTTAAGAAATATATTTTCATCATTTAACCCCTGACTATGCCAAACACTGCCAAATACATACATAAATAAAAGTTTTCTAACAGTGCTAGCCCAGCGATCACAATTTTCTCCTCATCCAAGTTGTAAATTGTAACATTGTTTAGTAATTCGGGCCCCTGGTGGCCGGGAAGTCTAAGGCGCTCGCCTTTACAGATCACTCACATCTCACCTGTTCGTGTTGGTTCCTCTCTCGGCTCGGTCAACGTGGGTATGTGAGAAAGCTTGCCAGTAGCCTCCCGTGGTTTGGTGGTTCTTCCCGGGGCGTTAAACCCACAAACCAAACCAAACCTTGTTTTTAGGAATTTTATCTTCAGGCATTTTTAGAATTCTAGACCAACATTTCAAACTATGCTTGTATTTTATATTCTGCATACTAATTCTTCCTAATTGATTATATACCAATGCATTTGGAGTAGACTTAGATATACTAAGAATATATTTGCAAAATAACAAATGAAACCTTTTCAATATCGTTGGCATAATAAAAACCCCAAACTTCACACCCATAGTTAAGAATGGGAGCTGTATTTGAGTCATACAGACGAAGCAATCCAGTTACAGTTATTTTGCCAAATTTTGAAAAACTTTGCTTGAAGATATGCATAGCCTTCAATGCTTGCAAAGATAGAGTTTTCTGGCACATATACCATGATTTAAACAAGAAAAAGAAAATACGCATCCTAGATATTTGTAAAATGATAACATTTTTACCTTTGTGTATTAAATATTATTATTATTATTATTATTATTATTATTGGCTTTGAATGGGCAATCATAAACCACTTTATAGATGGCACTTTTAATCTTACACGGTATCCAGGTGTTAAAGATTGAGATTGGAATCTACTCTAAAAATATATGTCTATATATGTATTTTTATATGCATCTTGCTAAATATTGGTACAAAACGAAGGATTACGAGGACGCATTTTTCGTTTGTTTCTATTTAAATGGACATAGTTTACTGAAAGAAAACAGTATTAAATGCTTTGATAGACATTTGTCTTCGGGGTACCATTGATTGTATTTCTTTTATAAAATCTTGCTCACATCTTCAGGTTTACTACAAAATGCAAGTGTAGTTACTATTACATGTGTATGCGTTGTGCGAAGTCCATATCCATTTAATATTTCTTGTAACTTGATTGCGAGGAGAAAACCTGTGCACACGAATACAGAACGCGTAGGCTTGTTAACCGATCCCAAAGCTAAATGCATCGAATTTTGTACGCTTGGATTACGAAACTAATCATCTTAGCGTTTGTAAGACAATATGGGAATCATGGCCCCTTTTGTTGTTTCTTCAAACCAAGAGTAAATTCCGTCTTATATGTTCCCGTTTATCTAAAATAAGAGTCATACAGGTGGACTGTAATAATTTGCTCAATCACCCGACGTGTATGCAAATGTACATTCATACACCTGACTGGTTAATTTAATTATGATCACTTTGCCAGAAAATACACTCTTATGAAAGAAACTACTGCATACATAAAACTACTTCTTTTGTAAAAAAAAAAAAAAATTAAAAAAAATAATGTAATTTTTATATGCGGTCAAGCAGGTCTATGAAAACAAAGGTCATTGTTCTTTTTCTTCATGTATTTGCTGTGGCTCTTGGAACTTGATTTTTAAATAAAGCCTGGAGATGGTGGGGTGGAAACACTCTATCCCCATCGTTTGGGTTCAAACCCACAACCAGCTGGCTTCAGAACTGTTTCTCTCTCCCAATCCTCCAATCCACTCGGCCATCTGTGGTTACACATACCAGGTGCTGTACAGACTGTGAATATTTTTACGTGGATTATGTACGTACTTTAATATTGGACTCTGTGTACTTGGAGAGACATGCACATGTATATAGATAGCTTTAACAAGCTGCCACAAGGCTCATATTTACCTCCTCTGAAATTACTGTAACGCATCTTTTGTTGCATACTCCCAAGTAAAGAATGATTTCGTAAAAAAAAATCAAGGATTTATAGCAGCATAGTGTGTGTGTGTGTGTGTGTGTGTGTGTGTGTGTGTGTGTGTGTGAAACAAAGCATATTTATTTTTAAATATGTGCTCAATATATACAGTACACTGGATTTCTGTAGCCCATTCTAAAGATATATTTCAAATTACTATTTCCTTAAATAATAACACTATAGTAGTAGATGGTGGGTAAATAGGGCTTAGTGGCACTACGGGGTCCTACGAGAATTTAACATGGCGGGTGGCACTACGGGGTCCTACGAGAATTTAACATGGCGGGTGGCACTACGGGGTCCTACGAGAAATTAACATTGGGGGCACTACGGGGTCCTACGGGAATTTTAACATTGGGGGTACTACGGGGTCGTACGGGAATTTTAACATGGTAGGCAAGAATGGAAAATTAATCTTTTCTTGAAAAATGGGTGGCCCTGAAAAGGGCCGTTGGAGGAGGATTACTTTTTCCTCCAACATTGAGTAAAGAAGCCTAGGAAGGTGGTGTGAGATTTTTTCTTCTTTTGGAGTGGTGGTGGTGAAGAATCAGGCAGCCAGTCAGGATGTCCCATTCGTCTGAACTTATCCTGGATTTTCATCCAGTTTAAATTCAGGCGTTGGAATTCCTTTCTTTCCTGGCCTGCTCCTTCTTTGATCTTTCTAGAGCCCACAAGATCTTAATGTGGGCTACTTCCTTCTCTAAAACTTTCTTTAACAATTCCTTCACCATGTGAAGGTTCACCTCTTCGCGCCTGACGTTACTGGGGGGTGGATAAAACCATTCATCGTGTTGTACTAGGTGAAGAAAATACTCCACCCCATCCAGTAAGTCAAGGCTCGTCTTGATGAACCCCACACGACAAGGGGTTGAGGAAGTTTTTTGGGTTTCCTCCACCAAGACATCGTTCACCAACCTCCTCGCTGAAGTGAGAGCCGCTAGTTGGCTGGTGACGTATGGCTTGGTGGCAGGATATCTCCACCAACACTCCAACCTTTCCACCAAAGACTCCACACCCACCATTACATCCCAGGCTTCCTGCAATATTTCGATCGTATTCATCTTCTTGTTGAAGTGTGAATGGCGCGACTGCGGAAGGCGCTGCTTTATATGCTAGAAGCGCGGACGTGAAGGAAAACATCCCTTTTTTCCAAAACATAAAATTTTTTTATTAAACATACAAACAAAACACACACCACACCATCCTTTTTATTTTTTTTTATCAAAAACTCTCTATACAAACATTTTTTGAGAAAGGGAATTTTGTTTTTGGAGTGGGGAAAAAACAAACTTTGATTGCAAATTCGATAGGAGCTGAATCCGTCAAAGACGATACAGGATGAAATTCCACCCATTGGGATTCATGGTTGCTGTGGCTGCTGTTGTCCGTCGTCGTCGTAAATTTCAAAGAGGGACTGGGTAAAAGATAACCGATGCAACTGCTGAGTAAAATGGTCCTCAATTGTTTGTCTCCTTGCTGCAAACTCAAATTGGCAATGGCTGCTCCGATGACACAATACACCACAAAAATTTGGCAGAAAAAGACGATTTGATTTTTAGGCACACGTTCTCCGCACCACACCCAGAGCGGTTGTTTTTGTAATTCTTGAAGAGAAGAACTCTGCGAAGGAGTCGAGGTCGTGGTTGTGTTGAATGGCATGTTAGGTTACTTCTTTTTCTTTTTATAGTCGACGACTTGGGAAGCAGCAATCCAAGAATCAAAACTAGGAGGATATCCTTTCCAACGTACTTTGACTTCTTCTACTCGATGTTTGCCTACTTTGCGTGTTCTTTGTTCGAGAATGCTTTCGATGTCGTACAAGGCGTCTTCTTTTTTAGTCACTCGTTGTAACTCAGGCAAGTAAAATGTTCCTTTGAGCACTTCACCGTGCATGTCTTCCAATTTATAGACTGGAGGATTACGTCCACGCACGGGTGTAGTGACACGAAACAATTCGGTGGTCCAGTTGGGTAATAACCTTTGTCAAAAGTGCGTTTGGTTTTTCCGATGCGAACCCAATCTCCCGTCTTCAACTGTAGCAAGGTTTTTTTCTGAGGTGGTGATGGTCTGCTCCTCTGGGGTGTACCGAACAATCGATCAAACACGGTCACTTCGTTTTCAGGGCTGACCTCTTCGGGGGCACATCCGATGCTTCGATGGTACGATTGATTGTACGCTTTGACCAAATGGGGTAACACGTCGATGTACTTGAGAGTATGTTGATGTGTAAAATATTTCCACATGCGTTCTTTCAAAGTTCTTTGAAAACGTTCCACGATACTGGCTTTGGTTTCAGGATTTTCGGTGGTAAAAAAATGAATCTGTCTTTGTTTCAATTCTTTTTGAAAAGCTTGATTTATAAATTCGGTGCCTTTGTCAGTTTGCCATCGTAAAGGGTGACGACCACTTTGTTTCAAGACCAATTTTAAGGCACGTACCAATTCGGGACTGCTTTTAGATGTCAAAGGCACGACCCAAGCAAATTTTGAAAACACGTCGATGACACAAAACAAATATTTGTGACCACGATTGTAGGTTGCCAAATGAGAGACGTCGGCTAAATCGGCTTGCCATTGATGATCGATGCCTTCCACTTGGGTTGGACTTCTAGAAAATTTGCGTCGAATGGGTTTGTGTAACGTGTACGTCGATTGTTCTTGTAACCATCGTCGTACTTCTGGCAAACGTACACTTTTTAATTTACTTTTGGCAGCTCGATATAATTTTTGAACTCCTCCGTAACCAGCAGCATGGCCAGGATTGTAATAAAGGCTAGCTAAAAGTTTCTCCATGGTTTGATTCCTCAATAAGTCAACCAAGTACCAATGCTCTTTTCTTCGTGGGGTATCTTTTTGGATTGCAATGCTTTACGTGTCCGACGAGCCACTGGTGTAAAGGAGGATGTTTGAACAGGGGTCATCGGTTCTGTTTTGACTTCTGTCTTCACTTCTTCCTTTTTCACTTTTGATGGCAATGGGGTAGACATCATCTTTTTTATCCAACCCGGTGTGGCTAACTTTCGTATTTTTTTAAGAGGTGGAGTTTGTAACTCTTCTTCTTCTTCTTCTTTCACGGTCATCCCCGTGGCGGTGTCTGTTTTAATGGTGGTGACTTTAGGTTCGCTTTTCATCAGGGTTTTGAAATCTCTCAGAGTGGGTGGAGCTGTTTCGTCGACAGCTTTTTGGTGAAAGAGTTGCAGACGTTGTAAAAGTTGACCGTACCGTTGCGATTTTTCTGTTTCTGACAAATCACTTCGTTCCATCAGGGTTTGTAATTCTTGTTGTAACTGTGACATCTCGTTGAGATTAGGATTGGGTGGTAAATGAGGTATCCGTTGTTCGTTCCAACAATGAAATTCCATCCATCGTTTGTAAGGTACTAAAGTCAGTTTTCGTCCTTCCATTTCATCCAAAGGTACAAAAAGGTGTGGTCTTTCCAGAGAAGGGTGTCCTTTTTATCTTCTTATTTTTGTTATCGCATGACACCTCCTAAAAGTGGTCCAGCAATCGTTCCTAACAAAGGACCCGCTATTTTTAACAACGGTCCTAACAGCATAGGTAGAAATCCTCCTCGTTGCACCAACATTTTTTTCTTTTGCTGGAGAGGTATTTTCTTTTTCACCATTTGACGAAGAACGTTCCGATGTTTACCTAATTTTTGTTTCTGTATCTTGGACAAAGGTACCGTTCCTTTCAAGACGTTCAAACAACATTCACACACGGTATCGATGATTTCTTTAGGGGCTGTTTGAATGAGTTGTTTTCGCATGGGAGGACTGGATTTGGTCAGGACAGACAAGACGTCCCAATGTTTCGCCAGACGAGGTGGAAGTCCTTTTTTGCTTTTCTTCTTTTTTTGGTGGTGGTGGTGGTGTGCACGTTTGGGGGTCATCTTAGAGGTGAGGAGTAAGTCTGAAGTCTTTGGCAGGTCACCCTTCTATTTTATACTGAAACACGTCTCCACTGATTGTCTGCACGACGTACCATCTTCATGACAGGCCTCACTCGACGTTGAGGTGTTTTCAATGGACTAAATCGTCTCAGTTCTTCTTTGGATAAATCCACTAAACTTTGTAACACGCCGGTTCTTTCTTGGACTTTGGTTTTAGGGGACGGTACTTTGTTCGCGACCGCTGCCATGGCTAGATCAGCCGAAGTGGAGGGTCCCGACGTGGTCACTTTCGAAATGGGTTTCCATTTTTGCATCAAATTAGGAAACACTTGTCTTAAGTCTGGTTTGGCAGGCATCATCGTGAAGGGTGGTGAAGAAGACAAAGATGATGTGGACGCAAAAGGAGAAGGAGACCTCGTCACTGCTGGCTGTGGTGGTGGTGTTTTGCGGGTGTACGTTTGCGTCCTGGCAGCAGTACCTCTCTTGCGGCTCCTTGCAGTGGTGGGTGTTTTCTTCTTCTTGGCAGAACTTTTCTTTTTCTTGGGGGCTTTCTTTTTAGGGCTTTTCTTTTTTTGTGTGGCTTTCTTCTTAGGACTTTTCTTCTTTTTTGGTGTTTTGGGTTTTTTGGCTTGGGCATTAGGATCCCATTTCAAAAGGGAACGAATCATGACCCCACCTAAAGAACCGCTTCCTCCAGGGGTTAAAATGATTTGTTTTTTAGTCCGTGGATCGATTCTAGGATCGGCTAGTTGAGACAATGCCCCTTTATGTTTTTGAAAAAAACGTTGAGTTTGATGAGGGATGTGAATGATGCCTTGCAGCAATTGACGTGCCGTCAAAGTAAACCATCGTAACACTTCTTTAAGACTAGCTTCTAACAAATGAGCACGGACTTGTGCAATTTTTTCGCGACTGATGCCATACAAGGCACGAATCACTTTAGCATGAGGATGAGATTGAAAGGAAGTCATCTCGAAGACTGTGAGACAGAAATGACGTAGTAGATGTTTTTATAGTTTTTTTCTTCAGAGTGTGGCTGAAGGGGACGTGTAAATGGCAGGACCTCCTTCTTGACACCAAGGGTGAAACAATTGGGCACGAAATCTCAAGTAGTCGGTAGTGGTCGGTTTTAAGTCGATGAGTAAATACGCATGAGGTGTTTGAGTGGCATCGTCGTACGCATAATTCAACCAAGGAGTACCTAACTGTTTGGCTAACACTTGCACTTGAGATTTGTCTCTGGGGCTTTTAAACAACACCACGTAATGAGCGTTGAGACTGATGGTACGATGGGCTTTACTTTGTTGAAATAAATTTTGAGTAATGTAAATGATGCTGGCATTTCGATGGTGTCCTTTTCGTGTAAACCAAAGTTTAATTTCTTCATCGTCTTCTCCTAACATGTCATCAAAGATGACTAGATGTGTTTGACTCACGTCAGACACGATCCCATCGTCTTCGCGAGGGATGCCTTCTACAAACGAAATGGCTTCTCCTTGACTTTCTTTCAATAACGTGTAAGACGATTGCCACTCTTTGTAACACCACACGATGCGTTGAGGTGGACGATCGAACAAATGAGATTTGTGTTCGATCAAACGTTTGACAATTTCGGTTTTACCTGAACCACTGGGTCCAGCAATCAACATGTTAAAGGGATGGCGCAGATACAAAGCGTCCCAACTAGGACGATCTAACTTTTCGTCAATCACTTTGACCACAGCAGAGGAAGTAGAAGAGGTAGACGAGGCAGAAGAAGATGTAGCCATGACTGAGGTAGGAAGAATTTTGAGAAGAAGACAAAAGACCCAAGACATTTTATACGTTTCATACACGTTTATTTTTTTTTTTGTAAAAACAAACAAAAACATATTTTTTACAAGTCATGAAGAACAAAAACTCAAACGGCAAAAATGGTCATGTCCAAGATTAAGGCTACCACTAAAAGAATTAAAGTTCTGTACAAACAAGTCAATGTACAACATTCTGGTGTCCTAGGAATGGAAGACCCAGGCACTGGTGGTAGTATTCTTCTGGTCGTCTTTGTTTTGGAAAAATGAAATGTCTCTGACGGTAAGGAGGGGGTGTGTTCTTGTGGTGTTTCCATGTGGACGACAACGACGGTGTGGTCTTTCTCTGCTGTGTCAGGTTCTTCTTCTTCCAGGATTGTGTCTAAGGTCATTTTTTTGTGTGACTTAGGTTCCCATTTCACTTTTGGAAACTTAGTGACGGGCCAGATCTTTGGCAAATTGAGCCACTTCTTGTAGCCAAACATCGAAACCCATTTTTCTCCAGTCACGTACATCTTTACAATCGGTAAGTTGTTGGTGTAACTCACTAGCAATACACACTTCTTGAAATGTGTCGAAGGTAGATAAAGTTTGACTAATGTCTTCTTCACACGGAGGTACCCCACTTGTCTTCATTACCACTCTCAACACTTTGAGTACAATTTGTCTTTCGTGTACCGATAAAGCATGAATGGTCATGTTTTTTTTTTTATGGTTCATCAAAATAGTCCAAAACAACCACGGGTCCTCCAAAATAATCCAAGTCAAACACTGATCCTCAAAAATACTCCACAACGAATGTCCTGGAAAACGAAATCCAAGAAAGGTAGTCACTAACACACACACACTGCATAGCGTCCAAAATTCAATGGAAACAGTTCTTGTATCAAGTCTTTATAATCCTCTAAGGTCTGAACACGATCGTTGACTTCCTTCCACGGAATACGTTTCACAAGTGAAGACCACAGTCCTGACATGGTGAGATTTTATAGGGTGAGATTCCTAAGGTGGGTATCTTTGGTGGTGGGTTTTTATATCCAGGTTCCCAAGGCTGGTATCTTTTGTGATAGTCTTCTCCAAGGTGCCAGCGATAGAATCTTCCCAGAATCAGTCTTCTCATACTTTGAAAGTAAGCATAGTTTACAGATCGAGGAATGACTTTGAGTTTGCGTTTCACTTGTAACTTGACAAACTCTCGGTAAATGCGTTCTCGCAGCTCCAAAGGCAAACCACGAATGTACTCTGGTAAAGTTTCCGACTTGGAAAGAAGTAACTCTCTTTTGTGTTCTTCATGATAACTGTGATAGTTTTTCTTCAGAATCAGACTTCTGATACGGTGGAAGTCGCGGTAGTGTGCAAATCGAGGAATGAATTTGAGTTTGCGTTTCACTTGGATCTGGACAAACTCTCCGTAAATGCGTACTCGCAACTTCGAAGGCAAGTCACGAATACGGTCTTCTAAGCTAGGTAGATACTGGTAAATGTGTACTCGCAGCTCCAAAGGTAAACCACGAATGTATTCTGGTAAAGTATCCTCCGACATGTTGTTACTTCTTCTTGTCATCAGGCTCATCGTACCCGTACTCTTCTAAGGCTACTAAAGGTAAGAACTGACAGTGCGGAGACCATCTGGCATGTTCAATGTAAGCTGAGTCGGTAGGCTCCCATTGGTGAAGTCTCACACCGCAACTGAAACACTGAACTTTATCTCCTTCTCCCAAGTAGATAAATCCAGATCTGGCTAAAGCTTTGTCAGTAGTTGATTGTAGTAGATATTTAGGCCACTTGTCTTGGAACGTCTGGAGTCGACTTTCATACTTGGAATAGCCAGGCAAAGCCACAGGTATCGTCAATTCTTTATGACATTCACAGGTACGTTTAGCATTCTTCCCAATAAAGAAGAAAGGTCGTCCTGCATCTCTGGAGGGACGGTGAGGCACACGCACAGCATCGACGATGTCCAAGCGTACGGCATCCGTCTGATCGTGTGAATCGCTGATGCCAAAGCGTACGGAATCCATCTCGTCGCATGGCACTGCATCGCACTCCAAGTCGTGATGGCACTTGGAGTTCACACTAGATTTCTCCCTTGGTGGGTGGGTGGCATGAGTATTCTTATTCATCTTTGGTGGGAGAATGACAAAATTACTCATCTTTATTTTCTTCTTGCTCGGTCAACGTTGAAAGTCAGAATGAATTGTTAGGTTTGGAAGGGGTTCCTTTTTTATACCTGTCGACTGTACCATCCGCAAAGTACTGTAATGTAATCGGTGGAAACGCCAAAGAAAGGTAAGCACAGTTTGGACCCCATCTGACATGTTCCAGGATAGCTGAACTTTTAGGGTCCATGTAAATGGTTGCACCACAACTGAAACATTTCACTTTGTTTCCCTCTCCAAAGTAGACAAATCCTGCTCTGACTAAAGAGTTGGAAGTAGGTAATCCATGCTATTTAGGCCACTTTTTAAACGTGTTCAAGCGACTGGCACAATCACAATAGTCAGGCAAGGCCACGGGAAATTTGTATTCTTTCAACTTGAGGTCTGTAGTGGGTTCATCACACGGTGTTGTTGAAGTCATCGTCAATCTTGGTGTTGTCTTTCTGTTCAAGGGGTTCCTTTTTTATACTGCAAATCGGCGTGTCCGTAAGGCAAAGTGGTGTGGTCTGGAAGTCTCACTCGTTTCTGGTACACGATTCGGTACACTTTTTGTAAAGGACGAGTGACAATTTGGTGATTAGGTAACCGTACGATCTTGTGAGGTTCTAACGTGTGCACTCGAAAGTCTTCCACTTGTCCAGACAGCAAAGCATTTTTCAAAACCTCAAAATTGACTACTCGGCTGGTTCGATAGTTGAGGGTTAATCCTTTGACTTTACATTGGGTGTGAAGTTGTCCTTGCGGGTCTCGGTATCGGTAACCGTAATTTTTAGGGCCACCGCTGGCAAAACTCAGGATGGTGTCTTGAGGGTGCTCGTCTGTCCAGGCTCCTAAACGATCTCCTTGGATGGTAGAGTGTGGGCAACCGGGTCGATGGATGTACATGCAACTGTCGGTGTCAAAGTACAGGACACGATCTCCCAAGACTTCTAAAGCTTCGTCGTACAATTTCAAACGAGCATGAGCGGTCACGTAGGCGGCAATGACTACGTTGCTAAACTTGTCAGGTTTTACAAACTTGGGTTCTTCTTCGAAAATGACTAAGATCAAATCATCACGGACGATTTCGACGTGTTTGACTAGTACACTTTTGTTGTCCACCAAAGTACTTATAAGGATCTGTCAAGTATTCCGTCTTGGTTAAGATGGGTCGTTGTGCCATTTTTCCCCACAAGCAATTGAGCATGACTTTGGCAAACGATCTTTTTCCTTCGTTTTTTTTCCACGTCTTCCAAAGTGATGCCTTCGATGTTACGGTGCTCTTCTTTGAATCGAACTTGGTCTTCGGGAGTCTGACACCACGAGGGATAGCCGCTGGCTTCTTGCTTCAGTTTTAAAAATTGGTTGATGTACCCCGAGAAAATGCCTGGATGATTCGTGGCGTCGTCCTTTTGGTATTGTGCGGCAGTTGGAAAGCGCCAGATTTCGTACACTTTCAACAAACGGTATCCTCGATCCAGTGCCCGAAACAATTCAGCACTGACCCACGTTCCTGTCAAAGAGCGTTCTTCCTCCGTGTGGTCACAGGGGTAATCTTGGTTGCATGTTTCGGCACACGTACGGCATAAAGGAAACATCAGTTTTCCTTGGCAATGGTGAGGTAAGATGGGATGGTACAAGTTTGTCGGGGGTAAGACTTTACATTTGATCAATCCTTCGTATTGACGAATGTGTTCCACGTCGATGTGTTCTGTCAAGATTTCTGGGTGTCCGGTTGGAAAACGAGCATATTTACACACCCAAGGATACAAAGAACACACGTCGATGTATTTGATTTCTTCTCCTTTGGATTCGTCTACGTCGTACAGCAAGCGAGTGGCATTGGTTCGTCCTCCAAATAAACTGTGGCGTGGATCCAAAGGTTCGATGGTGGTCACGTCGTAACTTTCGGTGATGCTCTTAAATTCAGCATCGGTTTTCAAACGTCGATCGTACTCGTGCTCCCACATTTCAACCACTTGGTATCCTTGACTTTCTAACTTGAGTCGTCATTGGTAAGTCTGTTCGTACAACTGTTCCATGGTAGAGTCTGAATAAGGACTTTTCAGGTCTCGGTCAGGAAAACAGGTAGGGCATCCGTGAAACAAGCAACCCTGAAATTCGTACACCGTGTGCGGGTTTTCTAAATCAAATCCATCCACGGAATAAGATCCAATCTTCTTTTCTCCTACTCCGTTTCTGGCATGTTGTATCCATTTGTCTTCCTTTTGGCACAAGTAATGGAACCAACGTAAGGCTTTGGCCGAGTATTGACGACTGGCAAAGAGAGACGTGTTGGAGTCGATGATGGCTAGTTCGTTCTCGGGCATGAAGTTTCTGGTGTACACTAAGGAACAGGCTTTGGGTAGGGTGCACGCATCTTTCAAAGGATCAACGTCTCCATGATCTAGAAATAACTCTCGAAATTTTCCACAGCAAATGTCCACATCGGATCGACAGTACTTCAGCATTTCCTCTTGAAAATCAAATGGATCGGACTGGTGAGCGCGGTACCAAGCGTGAAAGGCTTCTCGCTGTTCGGGGCGCATTCCGTCGGGGTCGTAATCACGCAAGGTCAGTCAAATGAGGTAGGACGGCATGTTGATTAGCTTCCGTGTTGAAGAAGTGAGGAAAATAGCCTTTAGCCATTTCTGTCATGCCAAATGTTTTTGGCATTCGACTCAAAGGCATGGCCAAATAACTCATGGAATCTTTAAATTTGACTTGACCCACTTTAATGTAGATGAGCTTGTTTCCGTTCATGGTGACTTCAGGGCGTTCGGTACCTTGTTGCGAATAATATCTTAACAAAAACTGTCCATCGTATCCCGAGAAATTGTGAGCTATGACGGTGGCATAGCGATGACAGTCTCCGTAACGTTGAATGTCCTCTTCGCTCCAACTGTCGTCGGTAGGGTCTAAAATCCATTCAGCAAACTCGGACAAAGTGTTGGCCCCGCGAAAGATTTTTTCACGTCCTCCTGGAATCCGACTACAATGAGGACAGTGAAAGTGGATCGTTTCTTGAATGCACTTTTCACAAGCCCGATGAGCCACGCAGAAATTAGAAATGTGAATGCCTGTTTCTTGATTGCATTCAAAATCAAAAAAGATGAAATCCACTTGGTTCTTGTTCTAATTTTATTCTTTCTTCTCTGTCTTATCGTACTTTTGAATAAAACATTGATGATCAAAGTTCACCATCTGCTTGCAAATAGGACATCTTTTTTGTCCAGTACAAGTGTGGCTCTTGGGGTCGTTGTTGCGAATCAGTTTTCCACACGTGGAGCACAATTTCAATAAGTCGCAAGGAAATTTTTGTTGGTGCTCTTGTGTCTTGCGATGCTGTTGGTAACAAGAGGGACTGACAAAAGTGCGTCGACACGTCTCACAATGGACGTGGTGTTGTTCAGGAAGGCATGGTTTGTCCGCTAAACAGCCTCGACATCTCTCTCCGCAATGAAGGTGTCGCTCTCGATTGTTAAATCCTTGGTCAGATTTCTCGCAGTAGTAAGAGTGTCCCAAAAATCCGGTGATAGTGGTGATGGCATCGAAATGTTCTTGGTGGTAATACACGTGAATGTATTTTCCTTAGGGGAAATTTGGGCCTCGAAACACCATATCTCCGCGCACTTCTTGAGGGTGAACTTTCAAAGTGTAGTGAGGAGCCAAGACGTCTTGAAGTTGTTGCATTTGAGAAATGCCACACACGGTCTCTTTGGGGATACCAGCTTGTCGTAACAGGAGTTCTGCTTCTTTTCGTTGTTGGGATTTGTTAGACTTTCGAATGTTATTCCAGGCTCTTTTCCATTCTTTACTCTCGTTCTTGTTGGCATACGTTCGCCCCACCACAATAGCTCGAGCCAAACACATCTGGTCTTGGGTATTGTCAATTTGAACGACACTGTGTTTGGTACTTCGAAGATCGTCCACCAGTAACGCTTTCCTACTTCGTCCACTTCCTCGAGGAGGAGCAACGTGAGTCATGTAAAGTGTAACCTTTCCATCCGTGATGGTAAACTTGTCGTTAGATTGTTTAACGTGTTCGATTTTGGACATGACTTTGTCTGGTGTTAATTCTGCCAGGGTGCTGAACTCGATCCAAACAGGGGACTTCAAATTGTCGTGATGAATGGCCAGTCTCAATCGATCGTCTTCTTTGGCTCCGCATTGTCGTTTCAAGTTCTGTAACACAGATCCCCACAAATCGCTAATGAACCCCGCCGCTTTCTCGGGAGGTACTTCGGACTTGAAGTCTTTAAAGTGAACCGTGTGAGTGTAGGCTGTGGTTTTAAATTTTCGAGAGGTTATTTTTTGCGTCTCTCGAATCCGATAGTAATTTTCAGGAGCCACGGTAGTAGGTCTTTTTTGGTCTGGGGTTCTGGTGGTGGTGGTGGTTTTTGTTTTGGGTTGGTTTTTTTGGGTTTCAGGTTCACTCATCTCTTCTTCGAAATCGCTAGCATGGACTTGAGCTAGCAGTTCAGCCAGCGGTGTTTCAGGCGGCACGGAATGTCTTCGTCGCCGTGGCCTCTTTGTTTCTTCTTCTGTTTTCTCATAGATTGGGCGTGATCTTTTCATCTTGAAGTTTGATTTGAAACTGATTCAGTTTCACACAGGAACCTATATATAGAGAGAGGAGACTATATATAGAGAGACCTTCTTACACTCAGAATCAGTCTTTGTGATTTAACTTTCAAACTGTAAAGATGGAAGAGTCAAGAAGACTGATTGCTTTTTTGGTGAGAGATTTGCAGACAGTCCTTCGAAAGTATACTATCAGTAAGAGTACGGACTATTCCTCCTCCTCTACCTCTCGAGAAAAAAGTCAAGATACTTGTTATATCTGCCAAGAGACAGAACATTGGGCTCCAGAATGTCCACAACGTCAACAAACCCAAAACAGAGATAAAGGGAAAGATACTTGTTATTATTGTAAAGTAAAAGGACATTGGTCTTCGGAGTGCACTCAGAAAGAACAAGAAAAAGAAAATCTACCAGAGAGGGAGGAAGCCGAAGGATCTTCAAACCTAGAAGAAGAAGAAGAACATATCGTCAAGAAAAGTAAGAAGAAAGTGAGATGGATGGAAGACAATGAGAATGAAGAAGAAGAAGAACCCTTGATTCCTGTGAAGAAATTCAAGAAGAACAAGAGAGACAGACAGTGAACAATGAACTTTTTTTGGAGTGTGGTGTTATGTTCATGGTGAATTATTTTGTAAAAAAAAAATTAGAATACACCAGAATGGAAACAAAGTAAGTGTTTTTGTGTTATTTTTGTTTTTTTAGAGTATGGATGATACACGCACGCACGCACTCACTCTTACACAAAAAAAAACAAGGAATGGGGATTTTTTAAGTTTTACTTGATTTGGCAAAATTAATTTCTTTTCTAGAGATCTGGCTGGCCCTGAAAAGGGCCGTTGGGGTGTTTGTTTTGTTTGTTAAACAAACTTATGGACTGGACATGATCAGCTTCAATTGTCGTAATCCTTTTCCAGTCCAATTCCTCCTGCTGCTTCTGCTTTGGTGGTAGTAGTTGTAGTAGTGAATGGTGATGGTGATGGTAGTGGTGGTGGTGGTAGCATCTCACTAGTAGTGGTGATGGGTTTGGAATGTTTGGCCCGTGATGTTCTTTTTCGCTTCGGCTGAGTTAAAGAATATTCATATAACTTTCTCAAATACTTTAACTCGGATAAAATCTCTTGGAGAAGACTCACCGTTTTATCTTCCTGACTCTCTTCTTGCGGTGCTTCACTCTTCTCCTCTTCTTCTTGTTGTTGTTTTGTTCTTCTCTCCTCTTCTTGTTGAAGAAACACTTCTTCCGCTTCTCTCTGTTGCTTTAAAAAAATTTCCAGTTGTTCTTGTTGCCTCTTTTTGAAATCGTCCATGACAGGCAGCAAAGAGGCTGGTACAGCAGCAGTCGTAGTGATTTCAGGCTCAAATTCTTCAGACAGAAGATCTAAATTAAACTCTTCCGGCTGGAAGTTTAACACAGCAGCATTAGTCGTTGCAGGCTCACCCCAATACATACTAGTCTAGGTAGTCTCCATTTAGGCTGTCCAAAAAGTAAAATCTCCACGAATATATATATATTAGATTGTGCACATAAGTTTACGACTGGTTGAATGGAAACTGTTCTAATGAAATTTAACAATTATGTGCATTTAAAATGAACAAAAAGGTAAATAATGCTCTTTATTACTGAATGAAATCCTAACGAGTTCAAATGGTTACTGTGAAGCATTTCATTCGACTAAAAAAAACTTGTTGGGAAAGTACAAACTATGAAAAATTGTGCCAGCGAATATATCCGCCAATTTCTACTGTCTACTTCAGCAAAGAAAGTCGAGGTGCCAGTGTTGGTGTGCGGAGTAGACGTGTTATATGTATAGATGAATGCAATTCACGACACAAATATAATCTTCCTTTAAGATTTCATAGGTATAGACGAATGCAATTCACAACACACATTTTCACAGGTGCAGGATCTGCAAAGATACGCAATTTTGTCAGGAATCACTAATACCTTTGGAATAAGCTTTCACTCCGAAGGACCCCATGTGTCCTGGGACAGTTTCACTAAAAATCTAAAATTTTCTTCTTCAGACTGAGATTTTTAAAATATTTTTCTTATTGCTTGGTTTGGATTTATGTGTTTTTCCTGAACATTAAGCAGCCATTAAGGATTAAAATACAATTATAATATCTGTAAGGCATCTCTCGTTACAGGTGTACGATTTGGTTGGTTATCGTTATATAGAGGATGATCGACCTCGGTGTTATTGCCCGGATCGAGTAAATAGTGAAATAAAATATGAAATTTTATAGATGGGATAAATAGAGATCTGAGCAGATATATAGAACAGAATAACACGAGCCCCCTTACATGAAATATAACAATTTAATCAATTACATAAACAAATTGAAATAATACATAACATTATAAAAGATACACTTCTTTTTGAGATAATTTACTGAATTTCAACACAAATATAATTATGTAATTAGCCGATCTGTTTAAAACGATAGACTTAGTTCATCATGGAATCGAGTGAACAATCGAATCAATTGCCCAGCATGCCTGCATAACCTTTTTATTCCTGGTCATTCCAAATTCAATGTTGCTGTCAGGTCAAGGTTGATGGTCTCCCCTTTTTGCTTCTCTCTCTCTCTCTCTCTCTCTCTCTCTCTCTCTCTCTCTCTCTCTCTCTCTCTCTCTCTCTCTCTCTCTATCTATCTATCTCTTCTTCAGCCTCTTTCGGTCCTCAAACTTTGTGTGGTAGGTGGATATGTGGATAGATAGGTGGGTAGGCAGGTGGATAGGTGGAGCTATTTTCCCCTTTAAAAATAAACAAGAAGCAACCTAAATATCCCTTCAGATTCCTTCTGGGGCGTAGAATATTACCCCAATCTCGTTACGCCAGATATCGTCCTATCGGAATTCAAACAGATACCAAAGGCTATCTGATCGGGGCCGAACCTGACATACCATAAACAAAACCTAGTTTCAGTAGATTAATGCACTTTCTAACGGCTATTTCATCATTAACTCACATTAAACTCACACGAGACATAGCAGTTTCAGTTCACGTCCTAATTATACAAATGAATCAATGAAATTGACTTCATGGCTTAACTACATTAATTTCAGTGAATACAAACTCAAGTCGTTATCATACATGAAATCATATAGGATCTGTAAATTCACACAGATTCTCGCAACTCATATCAAATAAAGTAATGCATGAAATTCTTAGAATACTTGATTCCTATAACAATCAAGATGACAAATTCAAACAATTCGTTAAACTCATATAAAGAAGATTATTGTACGAATTCAGACAAATGAACTCAAACAAATAATTACACTCATATCAAGAAAATTGATCGACGAATTTAAACTAATAAATTCAAACACAGAATTATATTGTTATCAACGAATTACATGAGACTGATGTAAATACCTTGTGCTTTCAAGACTCGCTCGCTTCTAACGAAAGAATCGTGTCCCTCAACTTCCAGACACCTGTCCCTTGAACAATTGTTTATACGAGAGAATTTCGCCTTATTCTGCTCGAAGTCAAGATCTCTCCAGCCTCTCGCAGGAAAACTTGGACTGATTAAATTTTGCGATGTGGAATATTTAAAACGTGAAATTTCGTCTGGAAAACACACCCCTTATTTAGCGTAGCCAATCAGGATTAAATATATCTACCGCCTTTTTTAAATACACGCCCATTCTGGAAAATCTCAAAAGATAAAATAACTGGCTTTACAAATAATCTCTGCATCCTCTCAACTTTGACATTTTAGATACCTAGACCCAAGTTAATCTTACCCTTTCAATCTGTCTGACCGTTAAATAAACGAATGCTTAATTAAGAATCAATCTCGCCCCCAAACAGAGACATTAAAACCGTCGCAGTCTAGCGATTTAATACGGTATCTTTCCTCATAAATCTAATTAATTGTTATCTGCCAACTAATATGCTCTACCGAATACATCGACATAAATTTGAACCCTTACAATATCCTGCATTTTCCTGAAATTAGTCTTGTTTTATCTCTGATGAAATATTGAAGATATCCTCAAATTTGAGGAATTCCTTAACCCGTTTTTCAAAAGTAAAAAGACTTTTAGATGTACAATTCTAAAACTATCTTTCATCAAAATTCTAATTATTTCAGAACTATTATAAGCAATATAATGCAGAATCTCAATCTGATGAAAGGTTTGGAGAATGTTAGTGAAACTTCGACCTGGTTACCTCTTGTGCTGATTTTTTGTTTCAATAAATGTGTGTGTGTATGTGTCCGCGCGCGTGCGGCTTGTGTGTTATTTACCTTCTAATGTGCACATTTTTTCCAATTAAATGTTGGCAAATGGAATGACCTCACGAAAAGAATGCACAGTCACTAAAGCCATGTCTGAAACAATTTTTTGTTCCCTATCTGAAATGTTGCCCATTGAGTACAATCTCGGTTGGACTGAAAATAAACGTGTTCAAAGAGAGAAATATTGTATATTACGGCTACGAACACATGCCTAATTCAGCCTTAACGAAGAACTATTCTTGTTTTTAACAATACAGTCCGCCCTGGCATCCCTTTTCCGAATCCGAGGCCTCGAACTTCGTGTCCTATTTTCTACTGAACTAGTAGTTTTATACTTACTTAGAAATTTTGCCACAGTAAAACGATTTATTCCTAATATTTCTGCAATTCTTGGACCACTAAAACTCACCCTGGATAACTGAACCATCACTTCTTTTGCTCTTTGCACAGTTCCTTTCCCGTTCTTCCAACCATCTTCATTTGCAGACGACATGTAAGCAAAATGGACGTAACTCTACTTACTTTTCGTAAAGGAAAAACAGGTGACCACTAACCAAGTCTGCACATTAAAATTTAAAAAAAATAAAAATAAAAATCCAGGAAATTTCATTACCAATATATCTTTATCGCCCACAGAAAGTGTGCATTTCTGAAAGCATAAATAACGGTAGCCATTTCGTGGAAATACTTTTGACTCTTGGGCGAAGTGGTAACTGAAACTGAATATGTTTTGAAAACTGATGTTGAAACTCTAAATTTCACAAAGCGTCACAACTTTGAGTTAAAAGTCAACTCAAGTTTTGCATGTTGTTTATTAGTTAACTACAATAGAATCCTTGTATTAAATCTACATTTTGAAACATACTAAATTTTGTGTACAGTGTTGGTCTTCCCCATATAAGTGTTTTTTGTTTTTTTCTTCTCCGTGACGAAGGGCTTAACTAGCTCACAATTTTGGGAAACCGTATACGAGTTTATGTGGTGTCACCAGTGTTCATGTTATTATATGATCAAGATCGATGTGCACATTCTGCAATTACCGTGGTAAGATTTGTCCTAATCTCAGAATTTGTAGATATCAGTCTGTGGAAAAGGCATGCTTACATCAGTCTCGGGGAAAAAGGGCATATTTACCTCATGCGGATACGTTTTGATATCGTCCTTTGAGAACGTGTTGACATCATCGAAATTTATGACTTCATAATATCCACAAAACGTCAAAAAAACTCTAGGCTTGTATACAACTAAATTGTTCATACAACATTCTTGCTGACTGGTATACATTTTAGTTTTGTCCACCTTAAAGGTGAGAAATTGGCATGTTTTTTTAAAAAATTTGTTTGTTTGTTTGTTTGTTTGTTTTTATTTTTATTATTATTATTATTATTATTATTATTATTATTATTATTATTATTATTATTATTATTATTAATATAATTGATCTTCATGAATATTACAACGCCGTCTCCATTATAAAATTATTAGTATTATTTTATTTATTTACTATTTTTATTTTTTAGGGGAGAAGGGAGCTCTATTTTGTTTTGCCCCAAGTTGTGGTTAGGCTATCCATAGCATCGCGATGAAATCCACAGCGAGACGGGTGACCTAGGCAAGATTTTACAACGTGCCTCCCACTAAGGGAAATAAATACATAGGAATTGTCAATATATTTGGCCTAAGTTATTTCCTCTTGAACGCTATGCTGCGACTCGTGAACACAATAGGTTCTAACAGAAATAAATAGCAGACAAATACTTTGATTGAACTTTCATTATATTCAGTTTTATTTTATTGCTCACAGCCGAATCAATAGTTCCAATGACGAAAAATTTCTTCCGTTTACATTACGTTTGCATTGTACATTTATTTCTACTTGATATAGCGGGATTATTTGCTGAGACGTATTAAACGAAATATGAATTATTTTTAAACTATTTGTCAAATGTAGAAAAACTATATTTTAAAAAAATGTATTTTCAGAAAGATTAGTGTCCCTGATCCAAGCATATTAAGAGCTCAGCCTTCACTTTCTTTGGCATTTTCATGCATTTTTTTTTAATTTTAATTTTAATTTTTTATAAAGATACCATATTATCAGCAGAATTTAAATACTTTTTCATTATGCACATGCAGTTTATTTGTAGGAGTTTGATTATTGTATAATTAGGTAATGTGCTTCCGTAGAATTTAAAGTTTATAGCATTTTTAAAAAAAATTGGTTTAAGATCCTGAATCCCCACAATATGCCAAACAAAAAAACATCCCCCCCTCCCAGGCACCCACCCCAGAAAAATATCTCCACCTCCAGCCCCCCCCCCCCCATTGAAAGAAAATGTTTTATGCCAGACAAAAAAAAATCTCCACGCCCAGGCACCCACCCCATTGAAATTGTTTAATGCATTACTGGTGTTTAGTTCAAATTTTAAAAGCAAGCCGTAACAAGTAATCGCTCAATCGGACATTCACTTAAAAAGTTACAATACCGCACTTGTTTCATAACCAAACATTCAAGAGGTTACGTTGGCAACTGAAGATTATACATGCAAAGCACAAGGGTTGTTAATGCTTCTTCTTAGTCTATTTCTAAATATAGTGCATTTCTACTTACATATTTCTACTTACATATTTAGGTAGACCAGAAACTAATGTAGCTGCTTCAAGTTGTAGTTTTAAAGTTTTTCAGAATCATCAATAGCACATGATGTCGACATTTCAGATTGGTATTATAGAATCGGGCAAATATAAGTTAAATACATTTCTTTTGCTTCTTTAGATAAGATGTACTTAAACTTATTTGAACTATAGAATCAGTATGATTAGACCAAGAACCATTTGGTGCTAAGATAATTCCAAGATGACGATGATATGTAATAAATCGATATTTTTTTTCACCGGAAAATTCAAGATCAGGTAAATATTCAATTCATCGGTTAGTAAACAAGGCACACTCTGTTTTGGGGGGGCATTGAAATTTACTAGCCATAAATTTACCCAATCAGAATGTTTGTAAAAATTGTTATTTAATGCGCTTTGAATTAATAATGGGGCTGCAGATATACATTGTAGTGACTAAATCATCTGCGAATAATCGGAATAAAGATTTGAGACTATCAGCTATATATCAAGAAATACGAACGGACCCAACACTGTTCCCTGGACACGTCTGCACTTGGTTGTCCCAAATTTGAGAGTTCGTTACCGATGATAACTCTCTGAGTCCTGTTAGTGATGTAATTCTCGATCCTTGCCAATAAATTCACGTCAATCCTGTAACTTTTTCATGTCAGTAGTAATCAACTATTCCACGCGCTATCAAGGGATTTATAGTTATCAAAGAAAATGATGCATGATATTTCGTGTATATCTACTGCATAGCAAATAGTTTGGTTGATATACAAGATATGAAATAAGACTGAGTGTCCAGGTATAAAACCAGATTGAAATTTGTAACGAAGGGCTTTTCTTGTGAGAATAGTTGTATAGCTGTTTAAAAACTATTCTTTTAAAGACTTTGCTGACATGGCTCAGAAGTGATATAGTTCTATAGTTAGACGGGATTGATTTGTCCTCTTTTTTTTATAGCTCTACTGGTCATAGACCAGAAGAGCTTATGGCATGGCCTGATGTCCGTCGTCTGTCCGTCCGTTAGCACAAGTTTGTTATTGATACTCCTCCTAAACTATTTGGAGGATTGCCATGAAACTTTGCATACACATTCATCCCAAGGTCTAGTTGGTTCTAAATTAAAATGGTGCCGATCTGACCTCCAGTATTATCCCCATGGCGGCCATCTTGAAATTATTGTTATGACATATTCACCGAAAATCTTTTGATAGGGTCTAGCTGGTCATAAATGAAAATAGTGCCGATCTGACATTCAATATGGCCGCCACGGAAAGCGATCTTGAAAATATTGTTATCCCTACTCCTCCTTAACGGAACGCGATATTGATTTGGGGTATTCACCAAAAGACTTCTTATGGTGTTGAGTTGAAGGTAAATGAAAATGGTGCCAATCTTTCATCCAATATGGCTGACACGACGGTCATCTTAAAAATCTTGTTATCGCTACTCCTCCTGAATGGATGACCATACTAACATGGGGTTTTCACCAAAAGACTTTTAATGATGTCTGGTTGGTCCTGAATGAACACCGAGCCGATCCAACACCCAATATGGTCGTCCCAACGGCCAATTCGAAAATCTTGTTATCGCTCAAGAATATTAGAGATGGTTTCAACATTCAGCAGTTAAAAAGAAGAGACAGTCTTTTCTTGGAATCATGAACATTCTTTTCGGCAAGTAGAGTGTCAGTCCATTCGAGAGACTCTTGTTTGAATATTGGCGCTTCATTGGCTAGTTCCCATTGTATGGGAAATATTTTTGAAGTTAATGAGTATTAAAAAGAAGTGCTAATGGTTTACAACTTGTATATCTTGTATACTTAACTTTGATATTATCTGCTCAATCACCTTCTGTATTTTTGTGTCTTTCTCCCCTTCTTAATTTCTTTCTTTCTTTCTTTTTCTTTCTTTCTACAGCGACGCCTAATAAAGGGAGAAGCAATCATTATACTCAGTATCGCTTCTATAACTTCTGCATTCAAAATTTATTTAAGTATGTGTAAACAAAGCTACATACCTATTTCCTGGTATGTTTACCAATATGCGTGGTTACCGTATATACTTACATATAGGTCAGACCAAACTGCGAACAGCATAAACCCAGAACTGCCGTTGTGTAACGCGCTTGCAGATCTGGATCATTGTAGTTTCTTAGGACTAATCCGTTAAACAAACAATAAAGACCTTGGTCTGCCGGCGCATTATGTGTTAGTAGATCATGGTATCTTTTGTTTACAGTTGGATAATTATTTACGTGAGTATGAACGCTATGTTAGAGAGATAGAGAGGAAAAGAAACAGTACATGTATTGAATAATGACGACCTTATCGCTCCGGTATATGCCGATCCCACTCTTTTGTATTAATTTGTCCTCGTTTATTTTCTCTTTCATTGCGTTTCGACGTAAATAAAGTCTCCAATTTAGTGAAAGTACAGAACGATTGAGTGAATGTTCCTCCATTCTCAAGCGTCGCTGTGAAAAGAGAAAAGAAAGAAACAAAAAATAATTTAAGAGAAAGAAAGTGAAATCAACAATGTAAGTAAAATCAACAAGCAATTTATTTATAGACAATTAAAGTGAAAATTCAAAAGAAAATTACAGTAACGTGAATTAAATTCAGAATAATCCAATAATACTAAATGTCCTAATCATAAGTCCTAAATATAGAAAGTTCCGAATTAATTCCAGTAGCCTTGAATGTCCGGAAGTGTCAATAGTCTTGAATGTTCTTATATGCCTGAATGATGTAATCCAGAATATCTTTGGATAAATTCACATAAATTCCAAAGTCAAGTATTAATCCAATATGAGAATGAGCACTTTTAGTAATTCCAATGAATCTTTCAAGAAAAAAATACCTCTCTCTGAATTTATCTGATTACTAAAATAAATTCCTTAATAGACTGATCTTAATAATGTGAAGTTTAGTATAGGAATGAAATGTTGTTTACCAAACCTGTATAAATATAAGGATAAGTCACCTGACAGAATATTCTAGAATAGGTGTAACTCTAATGGAAATTTCCGGTGCATACGTGACTTTTCTCACATAAGCCATGGAAAATTCCAATATAATTGTTAAATGCTATGTAAACAAGACTGACCTTGAACTCAAATGATGTAAATAAGTTGTTTACAAAATGACTAAAGTACAACTTATCTCTTGGACACATAATATAAATTCAATATAGATAACAATTGGTAGATAGATAGTAAAACATGGTTTGTTCGAACACGGATACAACGAATTTTTGGTTAGTGTGAAGTAAATTCACATACCCAAGGTTGGTTGGTGTGAAGTAATTCACATACCCAATGTTGGTTGGTGTGAAGTAAATTCGCATACCCAATGTTGGTTGGTGTGAAGTAAATTCGCATACCCAATGGTGGTTGCTGTGAAGTAAATTCGCATACCCAATGTTTGTTGCTGTGAAGTAAATTCACATACCCTATGTTGGTTAGTGTGTAGTAAAATAGCATACCCAATGTTGGTTAGTGTGAATTAAATTAACATACCCTATGTTGGTTAGTGTGTAGTAAAATCGCATACTTAATGTTGGCCCAATGTGAGGTAATGGCATACCCAAAAAGAAGAATAGTAATATATATATATATATATATATATATATATATATATATATATATATATATATATATATATATATATATATATATATATATATATACACACACACACACACAATATGGATGCAACGGATTGTGGATACAATACTGGTGGTCCCATGAGGTTCGCTACAAAAATATATTTCTGTTGATAGATAGATCGATAGATAGATAGATTTATTTACCAATGAATATGATAGCATTGTTTCAGGGTTGTTACTTATTTACATGTAGTTAGGTACTTAATTACCTACTTAGATTGCTGGTTAGTTGAATAATAAACCAGTTAATTAGTTAGTTAGTCAGTAATTTGTTGGGTTTTTTTTGTTGTTGTTTATTTTCCTTTGTTTGATTATCAGGTAACTCGGCAAGAAGGAAAGGCAATGACTGCATTAAAAAGAAGGTTTTTTTCTTCTTTTGTTTTTCTTTTTTTTTTTTTTGTTGTTGTTGTTGTTGTTTTGTTTGTTTTTTTGTTGTTGTGTTTTTCAGTGGGTGGAGTGGTGTCCAGATATTATAAAACCCCTAAATTAGACCTGATAGATACCTTTATCCATGGCCTTTTACCTGAAAAGAAAACGATACACTGTTATTTTGCTAAAGAAAAGAAAACGATACACTGTTATTTTGCTAAAGAAAAGAAAACTGTGCCCGCTGCTTTAGGTTTGACATATAGGGTGTTAGTCACATCGTAAATGTAAAATGTTTAATAAATGAGGCATTACCGACATTTTTTGTTGTGACGGAAAAGAAAAATGGGATTAGCATTATTTAGTAGTGCTCTAAAAGTTATAAATTTTTGTTCTTTTTAGAATGCTCAAAAGTGAGCTGTCAAGAAGGAAAAGTATTGAATTGGTTTGGATTTTTTAATTAAAACAATGTTTTTTCAGTCTGAAAAAGCACAAAAAAACAAACAAACTTGTCCCGACCATATAGGATGTTGTATAATGACAGCTTCCGCTTTCCATCACAAGTCTGTATCCTCTTGCAATTTAAATTTTTTGTAGAAACACGGGAAGCAAGAGATATATAACGAAAGAGACAATTCAAAAAAATAACTGGGTAATCATTTCGGCAGGTGGAATAAGCTCGTTCATCAGTTTGGATCGAATTCCCAAGTAAACTTTGAAGTGTAGGTTTATGCTGTGATTGTTTACATTTTTCTTGCATGAACACGTGCTTTTGTTTTTGTATTATTTTGAACATTTTAAATTAAATCACGATATCACAAATCGACTTGATACACAGAAGTGACATTATATTACACCTCTCTTTTTTGTACACGTTTCAAGCATGCTGCACACGTGTCGTCCGTTTTATATATCCGCACTCAATGCAAATGGATATCATTTACAAACAAATCAGCACGAAAAAGGTGCCATGAGGGTTTAAGAATTTTATATATATATATATATGGATAATGGATAAAAAAATAATTTAAAAAATCAGTATATAAATCCGGGAAGAATGAAGTACAGGAATTGTCTTACTTACAGTTTCTTTATCAAAATCATCGTCTGGAAAAACCACATAAGACTCAGGAAAAATCAGAAACACGATATCGCAGAATGGAGCGAAAGAGCTGTTTGGGGTTTTAATTTCATTCGAGTTAGTCATCTTTATTTTATTAACTTTTACGTACATACTTCCTCGTTGACTTCGTAGAAATCATGGACAATATCTACAACTACGGAAAGAGCCGTGTATGTAAAATATAAAGAAAATTAGTATTATTTATCTTTCACAGCTTCTTGATGGTGTTTTGACTGGTTTGTTGTTACCTTGGATCGGGACACTTCCTGTGTTCTTAGATCTCAAGGACCTTCCTTAGGATCGTTGCTGTTCCGAGAATTGCCGCTTTCTGAAGGGGTTTGGCTTTAGTACTATTGCTAACTTCTGTAGGCTGTCTTCTAATTTGTGTATTATAACTCCTAGCGCCCCTACCACTTGGGATGTTCTCACGTATAAGTGTTTAGTAATTTGAGATACAAATAAATCTTTGTATTAGGTGCTTGGGTCATGTTTGCTAGTACGTGACATCAAATACTAATCTACGGCTTAGAAATGAGTACTGATAAATCATACGAATGTGAAGCAAGATAAACGATACAAGGGTGAAATAAGATACTCTTGAATGTATGGTCCTTAGTTTGATTATAGGAAAATTATTTGAGGTATTAGCTCGTTTAAAAACCCTTTAATTGACAAGGAATGTTGTTATAAGGGGAAAGATCGACCCCAAGCCAAAATCACGCAGTGGGTTCGATTTAAAAAAAAAATGTTGTTTCCCCTCGGTCTTGAGGCGTGTTACACGATGAGTAATCCTTCCGTTTCATTCTCCCATTTTGAGCCACAGGGGCTGGTATCGTTCCTTACAATTTAGCTATAAATCACACATGTACTATATAAACCTACAAGCAGGGCCGTCGCAAGTTTTTGCGTCCCCCCCCCCCCATTCGGAAAATATACCGCAAACTCCGCGAAACGGCCCCCACCCTCCGCACTTTGCGCCCCGGGCGGTCGCCCGTATCGCCCGCCCCTTACGACGGCCCTGCATACAAGGGAGGATGCTTCGCTCCCATCTGTCGTAGTGAGATATACGCATGTCCACCGTGTAATTTGGTTCATTCTCTTTGAGAAGGTCCTTTTCCTGGACTTAAGCTAGGAACTCGTCATCACTTCCACCTACGTATTTAGCTAGGTTCTTTTTTTTTCTGACTCAACACTGTCAGTCTTCCACGCTTACGAAACCTTTACCACCGATCTTTCTTACCAGGTACAGTCTGTTAACATTGGCTAGCTGGTGTAGAGTCCCATGGTTGGCCATTAGCTGTTAACGTTGGCTATCAGGTATAGTGCCCTATGGGTGGACATTAACATGGACTATTGGGTGTAGTGACCCATGGGTGTGTATTAACATTGGCTGTTTGGTGTAGTGACCATGGGTGGATATTAGCTGTTAACATTGGCTCATAGGTGTAGTGACCAAAGGATGGACATTAGCTGTTAACATTGGTTATCGGGTTTAGTGCCTCATGGGTGTACATTAACTGTTGACATTGGCTATTGGGTGTAGCGCCCAAAGGGTGGACATTAACAGTTAACATTGGCTATCGCATTTTAGTGCCTCATGGGTTGACATTAGCTGTTAACATTGGATATTCGGTGTACAGCCTCATGGGTGGACGTTAGCTGTTAACATTGACTATTGGGTGTAATGCCCAAAGGGTGGACATTAGCTGTTAACATTGGCTATCAAGTGTAGTGTCCCATGGGTGAACATTCACTGATAAGATTGGTTATTGCGTATAGTACTCCATGGGTCGACACTAGCTGTTAACACAGGCTATTCGGTGTAGTACCCAAAGGGTGGACATTAACTGTTAACATTGGCTATTGGGTGTAGTCCCCGTGGGATTAGCGTTCTAGTCTTCCTGTCGATATCTTCCAGTTATTGTTTGGTCCAATCAACTATATTGGCTGCGTGCCTGATGATAGACACTCGCCATATATTAATGGCTGCAATTGCTTTTGCGATCATTTAATTTCGAGCCTATACAGTCGCAGTTTTGAATTTCACCTAGTCACGTGAACGTTTCATGTTAAGTCTATGGGTGCCGTAGTGACTCTGTATCACCGTGTTAGTAAGGATGTGTGTTGGATTCAATGTTAAATTTCCATAGATACCCATAGTAACCTCAATGTTATATTCCATGGTTTCCAGAGTGACACAATGTTTATTCTGTGCATGGTTTTAACATTAAATTCCTCTTGTCCCCAAAGTGACACTTTTGTCCCAAGAGTGACCAGATTAACTACTTTCGTGGTCTTTTGTTATATTCACATGTGAAGAAAATATTGAGATATGTAACAAATAAAAAAGAAAATATCACTTCCAGACCGTTACATTCGTAATGTTTGTCAAATATTATAAAGAGGTAAACAATGGACAATTCTTTTTGTGATATTTATTAGCTAAAAAAATAATTAAAATTTATTTCAATTTTATAGTGCATGTACATTCTAGTGTTTTCGTTAGTGCCCTGCTTTGAATTTAGTATAGGGAATAGGTTCTTATGCTTCTTCTTCTTCTGAAATCCCTTCTTTTTCTCCTTTTTCCCTTCCTTCACTTTCCTTTGACGTTATGGAAGCTTTGAAGACAACTGTCCTTGCTCTCGAATACAATCAAATAAAAGTGAGTATACCATGGGCTGATGTTCTCATGAAACGATCACATAAATCTCTATCGAAATGACACAAGTGAAGCCTCGCCGACGTTCTGTGTTAACTGACACAGATAGCTTTATGTACATCGATTGATCTGTATGCATCACTAACACGTTAGAGAGAGAGAGAGAGAGAGAGGGGGGGGGGGGAGATCATCCAAGAGTGAAAGAATCCTTCATTGCCAAAGCGGAACTAAACAAAACAGAAAAGTAGAAATTGTATGTGTCTATGTATATGTCTGTGCATATGAACGAAAAACACAAAAATAGATATTCATACATAGGCATGATTTAAAGAAGTAGGAGGGAATCATTATATATATATATATATATATATATATATATATATATATATATATATATATATATATATATATATATATAGAGAGAGAGAGAGAGAGAGAGAGAGAGAGAGAATGTCGATCGTGGAAAGGGAAGAATTTTTAAAATGTTTGATAAAAGGGCCTCCAAATGCATGGGAAAACAAACAACAGGCCTTGGAAAGATTTTTGAAAGGGATAATTTTCAAAAGACCTTGACGGAAATATTAAAAAGTTTTTATTTCTTTGCTCGCTTGTAAACTATTCACAAATAATTTCTTATGTGTATAAATTCTGAACCTGTTTACAGTACACGCTTAATACCTACCGGATAATTCTACATTGGATAGATGGGGGGAAAAATGGTCAGATAGAAAATGCCCATGCTCTACTGACATCCGAGTTAGTCAAGACGGCATATCTAAACTGTTCCTTTAATATTTAGACGTGCAACTGTGGCAACTATTGCTTGATTCGTGAAAAAGAAAAAGATGCCATTGTAAATTTAATGTCGGATAAAATGTCATATTTTTATTCGATTCTCTTATGCTTTTCACGGGTTTAGGCGAATGCGACAGCAAGTTTGTTACACTTAATATAAAAAACAAGGTCATCAGTTTCTAAATTTGGCGCTATGTTTCGTGTTTTGGTTTATTTAAAATAGGGAGCTGTGTTTTCTGTTTGTGTTCTATTTGAAACAGCAAAGCTAAAAGTACATTGTTCATGTACATCGTGTATTAAGTGTCTGTACTTGTCAAGAAAAGAATAATTTTATTTTTAATTTATAAAAAAGGAAGGTCAATATTGCCCACGCAATAGCTATTTTATATATGAGTGAATGAATGGATGAAAGCACGAATGAATGAATTAGTGAACAATGAAAAAGCAGTCATGCTCTTCAAACTGAGAGAGAGAGAGAGAGAGAGAGAGAGAGAGAGAGAGAGAGAGAGAGAGAGAGAGAGAGAGAGATCCAAGTAAAACCGTATGTCATAAATGGCGGATACAAAGGATTTATGAAAGTTACAGGAACATATAATCCTAAGAGTGAATGAACTTCAATAATACGAAAAATATTTCTTAAGTCCAAATATATTTATATTTTTTGCATTTTGCACAAATGCCCAAGGTACAACTCAGTTACCTAATATGAAACGGCAGCGTTTCGCTGAATACCCAATAGAACACTCGAGTGCTTTGCGAGGTTTACTTATATTTTAGTAGCGAGTATGGAGTTGAGAAAAAGGACAATCTTGTCAAGGAAAGAGAATATCGAGTTACAAAAAGCGAGTATCAGTACAAAAAAACGAGTATCGAATAGAGAAAATGAACTAGCAAAATGAGAAGAACTAAAAGCATACGAAAAAGAGAATATACATGCACAAGAGAATATATATATATATATATATATATATATATATATATATATATATATAACACACACGAATGTCCTTGCAGTTTTAAATACTAGCTCTTGTCATGTAAAATTAAACTTTCAAGCAGTACAATGCATTTTGTACAACACAGCTTCCTCCTGTTTTTTTTTTTTTTTTTTTTTTTTTACATAACATTTGTGCGTAACATTATATGCATTTCGTTGTTTTTGTCTCAGGTAAAATTCTGTTTCACATTCGGAATTTTAGTATTACTTTTAATTTCTTCCATTTTAATTAGATATTCCGAGGGTTGTTTTTAGTCTCCGCTAATTTCCGTTTCAGTTACGGAATTTTGGTACTACTTTTAGTCTCGGTTAAATGGCAGCAATGTTGGATATATGCGTGACACCATGTTAATAACAATCCTCCTTCACTTATATAACCTCATGACAGCCTACATTTCGAATTTCACATAGTCACGTGAACTTTCCATGTTAAGTCTGTGGGAACCCAAGTGACTCTATATCATCAGGTTAGAAAGAATGTGTGTTAAATTCAGTGTTTAATTCCCATAGATACCCATAGTTTCCCCAATGTTAAATTCCCTTTTCCCCAGAATGGCCAACAATGATTATTATATGGACGTTTTAACATTAAATTCCCCTTGTTTACTCCCAATGTTATTCCTATGGACGTATTTAACATTATAGTGTTTAGTTCCCAGACTCACCCAGTCACAACGATAACCTTAGACAGAATTTATCTGGTTCATCTCTTCATAATAGTATCTTCAATTTTCATTGATGCATTGTGTCATTTTGTTCCAAATTTCAATATTTCGTTGAGTTTCTTTGGCTACATGACATTCGGTGATCTTTAACAAACTTAGTTTTGTTCACTACTGAACGAGAATCACCCCATGTACTTGCGCGCTTCCATAGCAGTAAAGTAGCGTGTATTACTGCGTGGTGATCTGGTTTCGTTCATAAACTGAATGACACTTAAAATGTTCAATGAAACGTTATTAGAAATAATTTTTGTTTCAGTTGTGTTATTTCTCTAACATAACAGAATGATTAATATGCTTTTTTAAGTAAATAATAAATGGTTATTGACTGAGTATGTGGCGGGGGTCACAGGTGCTCGCCTTTACAGATCACTCACACATCTCACCTCTGTCCGCGTGAATTTGAATCTCGGCTCGACCAACGTGGGTGTGTGAGAAAGCTTGCCAGTAGCTTCCCGTGGGTCGGTGGTTCTTCCCGGGGTCTCTCAAGGCTCTTCCTCCACCAAATATACAGGCCTCCATGTATAGACTATCATGTGCTGAAAAATGGCGTTACATCACACAAAACGATAACCAAAAACTGTTCATGTGGCGTAGTATGCCCTCTCAAGTCCGAGCATCCTGCGCCACATGACCTCGGGCCCAATATTTTTCAATACTCAGTTAATAACCTACACGTGTTATATTCTTTGTAAACATTCTCGTTAGTTTAACGTTGCTGTTGCCGGTCAATATCCAGCGGTATTCACCATAGTAAAGTAAAACAAAACAACATATTCACCGCTTCCTTATATGGTAAGCACGTGCCCGCATTCGATGAACTTCTTTTGGCTTCGGCTAAATAAAAATGGCGACGAAAATGCGGAACGCTAATCACATCATCATTCTGATGGCCACCAGATTCCGACAATGACTGTAACCATTTCTATCTGACACCAATGCTGGAGAATTAGTAGTTCTAACTCTCCTCCAAAGAAACAAAAAATATATCATCCAAATTAAATTAAACAAATCTGAATACATCCAAAAACTTAAATTGCACGGAGAAACAAATGGAAGGCTAGTGATCGCTAATTGCTGCTGTTAGTACGAGAGAGAGAGAGATCTTTTATTCCTCCATTTTCTGAAGATTTTAAGATACTTGAAAGAAATGCAATATAATACATAAAGGTAAAAAAATAGGCAATTCAAAACTTATGAAGCCCTTTGGATTAATTATAAATCAAGATTTAGCAAAATTATAAATAAATTAATACAAATATTAGCAATTGCATATGATTTGAAATATTACACTTAAGTATATGTAGTGTGCAAGGAATTATTTACAGTCACTTGCTTTGAGTTTCTATCGATTGAGATAATGTTTTCTGTTGAATCATGTAATATCCATTAGACATATTTGTCTTTGTATTTAGTTCTAAACTCGCTAATTTACAAAATTATTTAACTTCTGAAGCTATAACTTTTAAAGCACTACACAACAAAATCAGTTAATCTACCACTCGCTTTGCAGTTCAGTACAAATATTTCTTGCATTATAGTATGTGTAAGTTCTCCAATCAATCGAATATATAACATTTATCCAATACTCGAGTTCCAATTGTTCTGAAATATCGTTTAAACCACCAAGTAGCATAATCAGTATATTGTCATCTAATTGATCACAGAAATCAGAGTAAGTCTCTGGAGGCATATATGAAAAAGATTCTCCATCAAATGGTTTATGTCGTCCATCTTTGAGGGACAATTCATTCTAAATGTGTAAAATATGGTCATCGCTTGTTTTCCCACATAGGGGACACAGTCCAGATCATGCTTTCATTTCTCCAATACAAATTAATGACGCATACTCCATTTTTCTGCTTGAGTCAATGTAAGTTAGTTTCCATAAATGGTGCATTTTTAATCCTGGATTAATGTACTGACCTTTGATACAATGTATCAGTCAACCACTTCTCTTTCACGTAAACGTTCAAACTCATGGTTTGGTGACCTTTGGAATTCCCAGTCCGCTTATTTTTAGTAGCCTATCAGATAAAGCGTTGCAAATTCGTGTTAGGGAGGGTTATCGTTAGTAACGATATGTTTCGAATGACGTGTGTTACTTGAAAATATTTTAAAGGTGTGATTTGATTGGTGAACTATAAGGTCCACAGAACATGATCTCTTACTGGTGTCGATCAGATCTTCACGTAGGACTGTGGAGATCTAATTTTAATCCGATTGCGAAAACAGTGCACTTTTATCCACTTCGAATAACATTGTTTAATCCTGCACTCAGAATTTAATGAAACAAGCGACTCCAAATGAATCTATACCCCTCTTTTTTGGAGGTATTATCCAAGACCGATGGACCACAATACCCTGGCAACAATCATGACGCACACTACACATTCAAATTTACCCACCACCATGACAGCAACATTGAGACAATCACAACGATAACTTTAGAGGTAATTTTTCTGGCTCATCTTTTCAGAATGGTATCTTCAGTATTCATTGCTGTATTACGTCATTTTTTGTTCTTCCTAATATCAATATTTCGTTGTGTTTCTTTGGCTACATGGCATACCATCCTGTATAACAAGCTTAGATTCATTCACTACTGAATGAGAATCAACCAGCGCCTCCATATCAGTGTTCATGTTGGATTCATAAAATGAACGACATAAAAAAATGTTCAGTAAAATGTTGAAATCATTTTTTTGTTTCACCTGTGTTATTCCTATAATATACCAGAGTATATAATAAAAAGATTATTGACTGAGTATTACAACAATATTGGGACATCATTCATGTGGCACAGAATGCTTTCGCAAGATATGGCTCCTGCGCCACATCATCTTGGACCAACCACATTTCAATACTCAGTTAATAACTTATACACACACACACACACACACACACACACACACACACACACACACACACACATATATATATATATATATATATATATATATTCCATTGCACTGAAGCGGATGCCCATCTCACGTGTTAAATGAGGTGTACTGTACCATGTAACCCTTTTCAACTCTTTTTGCCTGTGCATACTGATGAGGTGTGTTGTCATTTTTGCATAAAACTATGACCGCAAAAATCAATCTCTAAATCCCCCTGAATGGAAATACATGTGGTTCATTTTTTATACAAGATCCCTAATTAAATTGTCAAAGATTGCGGGATATTTTCATACGAGTCACTCTTTCCACGTCAAAGAATCTGGATATTTTCATAAGTCACTCTGTCCTCATCAAATAATCTGGATATTTTCATAAGAGTCACTCTGTCCTCATAAAAAAATCGGCATATTTTAATACGAGTCACTCTGTCCTCATCAAAGAATATGGATATTTTCATACGAGTCACTCTTTTAACAGCGAAGAATCGGGCTATTTTCATAAGAGTCACGCTTTTGACATCAAAGAATCGGGTTAATTTCATAACAGTCACTCTTTTGACATAAAAAAAATCGGGCTATTTTCATAAGAGTCACTCTTTTGACATAAAAGAATCCGGTTATTTTCTTAAGAGTCACTCTTTGACATCAAAGAATAAGGTTATTTTCATAGGAATCACTTTTTTGACATCAAAGAATGCGGGTAGTGCCTCTTTAAGGAACACACGTTTAAAAAAAAAGAATTAATTGCTATAATTTTAGATTAATAAATTTTAAACTTAAAACTATGTTGTTTATAAACTTTAGAGAAGGACCTTATCGTAATTTTTAGTTCCTGACTTTCTTCCCCTCTACGATTTTATGCAGTACAACCTTAGCTGGTGTTCGAGCAGCTTTTTGTAATTTCACTTTTGTGTTATCGGAGCAATGAAAACAAGATATTGTTCTATTCTGTTCTGCTCTGCTCAACTTCTCTGAACTGCATTGGATTTCAGATGTAAAATTAGTAACGAATTGAAGTGAACTTAGTACAAAGTCCTTAAATTTAAGTAAATTTTTACCCTATACTCAAGAATCCATGTCTTTTGAAGACAAGCAATTGTGCACGGTCAATTCAAGCAATCTTTTAGGTATGCCATTTAAAAAAAAATAATAATCCGGTGTAATACAATAGAGTCACATTTATATTTGAAATATTTGTGGATTAGTTAATTAACGTATTGGCATCTTTTGATTGAAGTGCCTTAATTGTAAATCAAAAAGAACTATAGGACGAATTACGGTTACCTTTGTGGTGAATACAGATTCTAAGTTCATCGATAGTGTTTTGTTTTGCAAATCACAATACTGTATAGCCAGTACAGATCGGCAATGCATAACAAAATGTGGTAATTAATAATTCATCCATGCAGCTAAAGTACTTTGAATGACTTTACCGATCGGAGGCCCTTGTAATGTGAGGTGATCGATCTCTGGCATTATGATCGTCGGTGAAAGGAGTGATATTGCCAGGGAATCCCATCTGGACTTTCTCAGGAAAACAACAAACCATTTTACTGATTTATCCTGCTTCGTGTTTTCGATATAAACGAGTTTTCTAATGAATAAAATAGTCCATAATTAAAAATAGCTAAAGAAAGGACCAGCAAATTCTCTCTCCCTCACCCCCTCTCTTTCTCCCTCCCCCCCCCCATCTCTCTCTCATATACACAATGGCATTATCTACTAAAGCAGATTAAACTAAAAGAAACAAAGAAAGAGTGAAATGAGAAAATAGAAAAAGATGTAAAAGAGAGAGTAAAAGAGAAAATAAAGAAACGAGGGAAGAAAACTACTTATCATACCCGATCTGCACCCTGGGTACTTAGGGGAATATCTTTTTCCATCCAGATAAATGCTTAATAAATACACCATAGTCGCGGTTAATTTTAGATATCAGTATTTCTATAAAATAATATTCTTTCGCACAACCTAGAATACCTCAACACTTGGCGCTTTCCTTCTCGTTTTTAACACATATCTAAACTATTTTGGAATCATTTATAATGCATTTGGCATTTTCTTTTTATCTCCAAACATATATTTTGTCATTCGAAATCAGTTTAATTTTTTAACGTAATCAACCAATTCAGCCGAAATGCCTTTGTACAGTTCACAAATAAATGTGCTATCATCTTTAGCTTATTTTCATAGTTGTTTTCATCGTACCCTGAAGACCGAGTTTATTGTCAAGAGATCATATGTCAAATGTAATAAGTCATAATTAAATCGAATCCGATTTAACTGGCATGATATAACAATATTTTTTACTCATCTCCCCCATTTAAAAACTTTAGCTCTATTTCCTCTATGTCATTACTGAAATTAAATAAATTGTTTATAACATTTCCAAACCCGTGTTGGGAAGTAATAGGTAAATAACATACACTTTTTAAAAGTTTATATGGGCATTAAAACCTATACACTTTAAAGATCACCCATGTTTTTTTGTTTTTTTTTTGTTGTTTTTTTTTTTGTTTTTGAAGACAATTGAAAAACCTGTATAGGGATACAGATGGATTCTCGTTCTAACCAGGGATGCCATAATTTGCTTGGTAACACGAGGTAAGCATTAGGTAATATTGCCACCAAAACTTCACTCCTTACGGTGAGATAATAGAATACAATTATTTATAAAAACCTGATAATAGTAAAGATACAAATGCCAAATGGTAAACATGAAACTTGGTCCAGGCAGCTAGAGTGTGCAATTGTTGCGGATGAATGGACCAACTCTTTTCTTTTGGCTACCCTTTGTAAAAAAAATACAAATGATTCGCTTTAATTTCAGATTTCTTCATAGAAATATTGTCACAAACCAGTTTTTGAAAAAGATTCATGTAAGTGATAATGATAAATGCGCATTTTGTAAGGAGGGAATAGAACAAATTGAACACTTATTCTAAACTGTTCGGTTACTGAACACTTTTGGAATTTACATGTTGAATGGATCTAAACTTATGATCCAAATTTTTTAATAACACTAAAAGATGTCTTTATAGGAAATAACAACTTTGAGGATCTTATTAAGTTTCTAATTTGACTTGCGAAATATGTTATATACAGATCACGTTGCGCATCGAAAATATTCAGTCTCACCTAGTACAAAACGCTGGAAAAACATGTAGCCAAAGCGAATAACAGAACTAATGAGTTTAAGAAAAGTGGATCCTACTGTCAACATTTGGTACGTGATTTTTGTCAAAACTGTTTTACATTTTCTTGACTTTCGTGGGGTTTGGAGGAGCGAAGGAAACAAAATATTTTATTTTCTTTTTTTAACAAAAAACAACAACAAACAAACAGGCAATTTAATAACACCTTGGGGTTTGTATGCGAGTGTGTCTTTGTGTACAATATTTGTGAATGTATGTGTCTGTGTGTGTGCATGAGTGCGTGTGGTGTTTTTAAGTAAGCGTATAAAGATCAGGATGCAAAACAATTTAAAGTAATGCCCCATACACCAGGTCAGGTCAATGGTGGCGCGACGGGGGGGGGGGGCGGGGGGGGGGGGGAGGAGAAGTTGGAGGTTGGCAACTGACACAAAAACTGTCCTCTGTGGCAAAGTAGGGGCACCACTATAGAACATTGCCCCCGGGCGCCTCGAACCCTCGCGCCGCCACTGAGTTAGGTGGTGTAAAATACTGACAATTTATGTTCAATAATAAAAGGTATTGTCATTAATACTGCTGTTGTAAGCAAAGAAATATCGCACATAAATTATGCAGATGACTTTCTGTCGAAAATTTACCACATAAATTTGAGATGGAAGAAACTCCGTCAAGACATGTATTACCTAGGATATATATATATATATATATATATATATATAATATATATATATATATATATATATATATATATACACACACACAGAGACACTTAGTGGGCAGGTAAGGACGAATTCAGAGTTGCAAGGTACTTTGGTCCCTGGTTCTATCCTTAAACAGTAGGGGCTTGGATTGAGGGGGATAGGACAAAACAGGGGAGCGCGGGGTATGTGTTTTATAAACACCAAGGACATGTATTGAATCGGAATGGCACAAAACAGAGTTGCGCAGGGTACGTGTATTTTTTTAACACATTTTAGTTTTAACAAAAAATGCCCGTACATACAAAACGCCTTAAAATGCCTTATCTGATGAGCATGAACATAAAATAAATTTAAACAACCCAAGACACATATATTGTATTTATACAAAACTCATCTTCCTTCTCAATTTTAAATAGTCAGGAATTTAGTTCCTTGCTTTATAGTTTTTGTCGCTCAGATTGTTCCTTATATAAGGTGTTCCTTATATCTGGTGTTCCTTATATCTGGTGTTCCTTATATATGGTGTTCCTTATATCTGGTGTTCCTCGTATCTGGTGTTCCTTATATCTGGTGTTTTCCAGCTTAGTGTTGAAGTTCAGACATGAAATGAAGTTTTCCAAAATGGAAGGTTGTGTATGAATACTTATTCAATAATAATAATTGATAATTGCCACAGTGGACTAAAAAAAAAAAAAATGGACGAAATGAAATGCAAAGGCACATTAGCTTAATTCTTTCTAACAAAATGTGCCTAAAGTACGCTGTGCTTTCTAAAAGTTACTTTTATATCATTTAAAACACTTACACGTTAAAGTTTGCTTTATAGTAGCTATGACTCAAAGTTTCAGAGAATGTAGCGGATAAAAACAAAATAAAAAACGATAACAGTCTTTAATTGCCTGTGAGTTACAAAATTATGGAAACTTGTGTTTCCGTCAATTCTCGTATTTCTGTATCTTTTCCTGTCTTGAGCAGTGAATGAGACAAAATCCTTTGTTTATTTATATTGTTCCATTTATTTATTTATTTATTGTTTTTCGTACATTTATGTAATATTCATATTTAAGTTTATCTTTAACAGTATTTTTAAAAATTCCAATCAACTCTACTTTCTTCAGTAAGAACACAAATAGACTCATCCCCTAATATTTTCTCAGGGGTAAATGAAAGGACAATTTCATAGTCAACCAAATTTTGATACAAACACCAATAAGTGTCCTCATCAGTGGAAAGATAGATTGAATCTGTGCAACACAATACCCGGGCGCCATCTGTCCATATCTCATCTCAGTTTGTTTGCATTGACTTTTGTGTCTACAATTTGGAGCAAGTTACAAAAAGTAGCTTAGCCGTTGTGTGTGCACCTAAAGAATGAATGTTGTGTTGTTTGTCATCAGTTTTCGACTATGTTTACTTTCAGTTACCGTCTGTACTCGCGTATAATATGCGTCCAAATGCAAACAACATAGACCCTGATCTGCCGTCGCATATTGCGTCGGCAGATCAGGGTCTATGTCGTTTGTTCTACTGATTAGTCCTTACAAACTGCATAGACCCAGATCTGCCGACGCTTTATGCGACGGCAGATCTGAGTCTATGCAGTTTGCAGTTGGTATGAGCTTATCGGGAGTACATATGGTATAACGTTTAAGATGTAATAGCAGGTTTGTGCCGTGTACCCCTGGGCTACCGACATAGAGCTCGTGTCTACTTAAAACGAAGCTTATTGTGTCAGTAACATTGTGGAAGCAGCGAGCGGCAACAAAGAATGTATTGTCAATTGAACTGACATTTTCAAATAACGTCTAGGAACTAAGGAAGAAATAAAGTTGATTTTGTTTAAATCGTGTATTATGTCGATAAATGAGACTTCATCTTATTATATCAACTCAATAATGCGAACGATTCATTTCAGTAGGATATTTGGTAGAAAGCTACAAGTTTATTGAATACTGCTTTCACTTTATTGCAACATGATGTATTTTTCTTTAAATATGAAATCATTATTTTTTTTACCAAGTCTTTCAAATCTGTCATTGACGTTATAAAAGAAGGCTGTATAGATAAGAGCATTGAATACAGTTTAAATTGTATCACAAGAATTATTTCCTAAGTAGATAATATTTAAGGAATTCTAACAATATTTCTCATAAAAATATGCTGAAATTACTATATTTCAGAGATAATTAATTAATTAATTAATTAATTAATTATTTAAATAATTAATTAATTAATAAGGCATTATTTATTTGAGCTAACTTGAACAAACTTATGAACGTTTATTTACTTTTGCTTTCATAGAGTGCTTCAAATATTTTTTATGTCGACTCAGTGCCATAGTTTTTCCATAAGCCCCGTTACCGATAGGTCAATTATTCGGCTTACTTTGACCTTTAATATGGTCTTGCGTTAAAATTATACGCTCAATAATTTCCCATCTATTTGAAATAGAGTTTAGAAATTCTTTTATGACAAGAATCCCCCCCCCCCTCCAAAAAAACAAACAAAACAAAACACCCCCCAAAAAATAAATAAACAGCGCAGTTTCAAGATCAAACTGCCCACTGAACTTACAGGGGGCAAAATAGACAAAAAGTGAGTCAATCGCCTCATAAAATGAGATAATATCGAGTTCTGTTTGGTTAATCCCATGAATTGTGTCAACGATAAACATTTCTTTCTACTATAATAAGTTCTTGTAATTCAAGCATGTCATTTGTAATTCACGTGTAATCTAGTCACATCACGTCAAATATTAACTATATTTAACAAAAATGAGATTTAATCATATTTTTAAATTATGAGGGACTTATTTACACTTACATATGTATTAAGCATATTTCTATTCAGTGGCGGCGCGAGGGTTCGAGGCGCCCGGGGGCAATGTTCTTCAGTGGCGCCCCTACTTTGCCACAGAAAACATTTTTTGTATGTCAGTTGCCAACCTTCCTCCTCCCACCGACACCCCCCTCCTAAATATAAGTTATGTGAAGAATTGCCCCGTTACACTAAGGTGAGGTGAAACACTATGAACATTTCAGCTGCAAAAATAAAAAAGGTCCATATGGCGCGCGATTTCGCCTAGCGCCATGCGGCAATTGCCCCCTCCCCCCCAGCCCCACCCCCAACCCCTCTCGCGCCGCCACTGTTTCTGTTCTAACAGCGAGATGGCTATTGAAATATAAACCTCTGGATTCACTTAGTGTGTCTTTGTTATTTGATTATCGACCACAGACGAAAATCGTTCAGCTCCTTAGTTGCAGCTGAAATATTGTGTAGTGATATTTGAATGGTTTGTTTTCTTAAGTTTATAATACTTTTCGATAAGTATCTTATATTGGGGGTGGGGGTGGAGGTAGGATAGATGATTATTAATGGTGTCTCTAGTAACGCAATCCAGAGAAAAAGCCGTTGTTTTTTTTCTTCACGTTGATAAAACTTTTAGAGTTGATAACAACTTTAGAGTTAAATCTGGATGCTTTAGTGAAAATGAATAATGTAAATGAAACGGTAATTTAACGATAGCATATAGCGTGTAAGTCACTCTGTTACTTTACGTTCTTCATTTGTTACATCATGTCACTTGTAAGTCATTTTCTGTTTCTTTGTGTTCTTCAGTTGTTACAGCACGTCATATGCAAGTCACTTTTTGTTACTTTACGTTCTTCAATTGTTACAGCATGTCACATGTTAGTTACTCTCTGTTACTTTATGTTCTTCATTTATTACAGCATGTAAGTCACTCTCTGTTACTTTATGTTATTCATTTTTCACAGCATGTCACTTGTAAGTCACTTTCTGTTACTTTATGTTCTTCAACTGTTACAGCATGTCACATATAAGTCACTCTGTTTCTTTACGTTCTTCAGTTGTTACAGCGTGTCACATGTAAGTCACTTTTTCTTACGTTACGTTCTTCAATTGTTACAGCAAAGCACAAGTAAGACACTGTTACTTTACGTTGTTTATTTGTTACTACATGTAATTCACTCTCTGATACTTTACGTTCTTCAGTTGTTACAGCGTTTCACTTGTATATTACCTGCGTATGTTATTCTTTTTTGATATATTATATGATTTAGTAAATATACATTTTTATATATGTTCACGTACTCTATATCCGTTTCTCACAGTGAACTCTGCATGTAATATACACCAATTTGTCAATGCAAGGTCATTCATTGTAACGGGTTGGATTTATATAAAGGTATGCGTTTGTTTCTGAATCCTGCGTTAATAGTCTACACTTTGCTTATTTGTTGCAGTATTTTAAATAAATATAATTTAAAACTAACGAAGCGAAATTTAGCGCACTATTGGTTCGAATGTTTATGGACGTAGTGACTTGGTTTAGAAAAAACACGATAATCCTCTCTCGTTCAACTTTCCTTTCGCTACAAAATTGAGAGCTTTTGCTTTATTACACGTTGATAGTTGTTGTAATACACGGCCATAAAAATTAACTATGGCTTAAGATATAAAGGAATACAAATGTGTGAGAGAAGGATCGTGAAATACAAATTCTGCATCGGTTATCATGTATTAGTTATTTTTACCATTATTCTATTATCTTTCTGATAGTATCATACAATATGTATTAAATGTGTGTGTGTGTGTGTGTGTGTGTGTGTGTGTGTGTGTGTGTGTGTGTGTGTGTGTGAGAGAGAGAGAGAGAGAGAGAGAGAGAAGTAAACACAGTAAATAAACTCCTAATGTCTGTATCCCCTTTTCTTGTATCTCTAAACAGATAGTAATCATGTTCATTTTGAAGTACTGGGCGCGTGACGGGCGAATTAAAATGGCATTGAAAGAAGGCAAAGATAAGTAAACTGCACAAAACAGGCGGAAATAAAAGAAAACATTCTTTTTGTAAACCTTTGAAATCTACGCTGTTCGAAAACAATTGGAAATTCAAATGATTTTGCTGCTTTTGGTCAAATAACTGTTTAGTGCTTCAAAAGTTGAATAGAGGTTAAGGATTTTCGTCAATATTTCACCCATCTAACAAACCTGAAGTGTAGTATGTTTAGTCAAACAGCGCATTGATTAGTATTTCATGCGGGGTATTTTTATAGAGACTTGTTTACTCCCTTAAAGATCGGGTTTCGTGGTCTAAAATACTTATTCTTGCAATTGACTGTTATATTTATTTTATGGTCTCATTACTGTATAAAATATTAATGACTTATGGATTGATGTTACTAAAGTCACTTTGATTCGCTGTAATTCTAATAAATTGTGTCAACAGAATACCGAATCAATTCTTTCGTTTTCCGGACTCCCCAGATTTCGGATCAATACCGTAGCCCAAAAAAGAAAGAAAGAAAAAGAAGACTACTCGAACGTTTTGGGTTGTATTTCAATTTTTAAACTTGGTGAAAGCATAATATATTCATATACAAATGACAATTTATTGGCCTAAATTTAATTCTGATTTACAAATTTATCGAGATACTTTTCCACCATTTTGTTTTTAAACTAGAAAAAAAATTATTAAATTCTTCTTTTATTAAAACCCTTTTTAAATAATTTTAATATTTGAACATAAAGATGTATTTCTTATGAGCTGAAATTTTAGTATACCTCATTTCGCTCATAAATATATATCTCTCTCTCTCTCTCTCTCCAAAGAATTATTTATGATAGTTGCCCAGAGCTTTCAGTCTCATTTCAAAATTTAAAATGTGTACCATGTCTCTCTATTGACCCCAAACTTGTTAAGAAATGAGGTAATTCGTAAGGCAATGTACGAGTTCTTGGAAAGGTAATGGAATGACAAATTTAAGACTTAGAAATAACCTGAATTTAAAAGGACGCGGTGTGTCCAATACCATTCATCTACAGAAAACTCTTTTCGTATAATATCTTTGGATTGTACATACATTTTGTTGACTAGATATTCGGGGATTACGAGAGAGAGAGAGAGAGAGAGAGAGAGAGAGAGAGAGAGAGAGAGAGAGAGAGAGAGAGAGAGAGAGAGAGAGAGATTCCTTTGAATTGGCAATGGTTTAGGCCTATGTGGTATGATATCAAATAAAGTTTTGGCTGTGGATGCCCACATCATCAAAAAACATCACAAGCATAATTTGGAAATGCTAAAAAGGTAGGGAACTGGCCCTGGTTACACTAGACATCTCAAAATTAATTTCTTTCTTAAAGTTATATTGTTTGTATATCTTTCTTATTATTTGTATGCAACAATAGATTGTTAATTGAACATTCAGCAGGCTCAGATAATTACAAAACAGTCAAAATATCTTGAATTCTCTCAAAAAGAGTCGTATTTTTTCACTGAGGAAAACCTGAGGAATTCCTCAAATTTGACTAATTTCTCAATTCTTTTTTCAATAATAGAATGATACCGCTGGTACATAATTTGAAGCTAATATTTAGTTATCATCCATACTACCATTTCTATTTCTGATGAGAGTCCAAATATTTTCAGAAGTATCATAAGCAAGAGAACTTGTTATCTTAAATTTATAAGAAATTTGAGAAATTTGGTGAAACTGGACCTAATCAGTCTAATATAATACTGTAACACGCCAAAGGTCTAAAAAAACAGCTATTATAAGTTCACCTCTAGACCGTGCCCCCCCCCCACCCCGCCCCTCAAAAATGTCGAGTTCACTGCCTGAGTTTGGATTGAGGTCGTTGTTTTCCGTATTTCCAAGAACCCCAAGACAACAGTCTTTGTCAATTGAAGGGTTCTTATAGACGGTAATACCACAAGTAATGGATCCTGTACCTAATAATTGGCAATTTACTCGGTTTGAGAAATATCTTCCCAACAACAATTCCCCATGATCAAACAAATAATCACTAGAATCAAGTAAATCTATAAACGGGGATATAAATACATATAGCACATACCCTAGGTATGTTACAATATACACAAAATAGCTCTTTCATAAAATTTAAAATTGAAATTAGGTCTTCTGCTAGATGAGCACACAAACACAGTCTATATCAATAGCTTTTCTTCGAAACAATAATTCTGTCCATCGAAAGAAAGACATATACTTTTCCATGGTTAAACATTCAGTTATAGACATTTACATGACTTACAAATCAATACTCATAGGTTTATAGACATGTACATGACTTACAATTCAATACTTATAGATTTATAGACATGTACATGACTTACAATTCGATACTCATAGGTTTATAGACATGTACATGACTTAAAAATCAATACTCATAGATGTATAGACATTTACATGACTTACAGTTCAATACTCATAGATTTATAGACATGTACATGACTTACAAATCAATACTCATACATTTATAGACATTTACATGACTTACAATTTATACTCATAGATGTATAGACATTTACATGACTTACAGTTCAATACTCATACATTTATAGACATGTACATGACTTAAAAATCAATACTCATTGATTTATAGACATGTACATGACTTACAAATCAATACTCATAGGTTTTGTACTTGTGTTTAGTTTCTAAAGCATAGCTTGTATATTTATTTTCCAAGCATTTAGAAACAATAGTTTACGCAATGTCTAGCTCTGAAAACTTAATTTCGCTGATAAATTTATATAAAATGTATCCCGAACTATGGTTATACCGTTACCTGTAGTGTTGCAATATTCATTACATTCTAAGTAACTTTTCAATGCGTACATGCATTCGGAATCATGTTTGTTGTGTGATAGCGTTGTATATATGTATTTCCTTTATGCACGTGTTTGCTACAATACTTTATTTTTCACAACTTTATTTTGTAGTGGTAAGAAGCATGTGCATGCTTACGTCAATAAATAACGATTTCAGTAATGAAAGGAGTGTGTATGCATGCCACATTGCGATATCCACGACTCTTTAGAGACTCAAAATAAAAAGTGTATGCATGCCAAATTGCGATATCCACGACTATTTAGAGATTCAATATATAAAGTGTATGCATGCCAAATTGCGATATCCACGACTCTTTAGAGATTCAAAATAAAAAGTGTATGCATGCCAAATTGCGATATCCACGACTCTTTAGAGATTCAAAATAAAAAGTGTATGCATGCCAAATTGCGATATCCACGACTCTTTAGAGATTCAAAATAAAAAGTGTATGCATGCCAAATTGCGATATCCACGACTCTTTAGAGATTCAAAATAAAAAGTGTATGCATGCCAAATTGCGATATCCACGACTCTTTAGAGATTCAAAATAAAAAGTGTATGCATGCCAAATTGCGATATCCACGACTCTTTAGAGATTCAAAATAAAAAGTGTATGCATGCCAAATTGCGATATCCACGACTCTTTAGAGAGTTATAACCTGCACTTGCTCAAGAAGAAATAAAGAAATAAATCACCTTAAAGATGTTTTTTTCATTCTAGGTTTTTACCATTCTGGATCAAAGTGTTGTAAGTGAGAGACATCAGCAATGATATCCACCATTACCTCTGCCGTAAATGAGTCATGAGAATGCCCCCTCTCGTTTTTCCCCTCCCCCCCCCCTCCCAAGTATAAGCAGAACGGAAGATTAAAATGTGTTTTTTAGAAAACGATGCGTTGAGTGAGTTTGGAATGCTCTTGAAAGAAATAAAGTTTGTATAGTATAAATGATGTGGCTTTTCTTTCTTTTTATGCAATAAATTATATTTATCGCGCCAATATTTAATGCATCTTCAAAGAAAAAGCAAACAAAAACAACATAGCCTGATTTAATTTCTTATCTAAACATTTACAAGCAGATCTGTCGGGAGTGATTGATCTGATTCACGACACGGGACCATCCTAAACACTTTTTAGATCGCATTTTTACATTTCTTTAAAGTTTTATTTACTCAATTCTAAATTCAAACAAATAAAGATTATTGTTTATCGTCATAATTGTCAGCTGTGAAGCAAGGAATTGTTGTATTTGCGCGTTGATTCTGTACAATCGGCTGTCACCACACAGCACGAGTTTTTCCCTTGAGCATCAAACCTCGGCGTGCAACTACGGACAGTATAAATCAAAAGAGAAAGCAACCAGGTGCCGTTTACACACGCTCTTTCACGGTAAACTACAAACCTAACATTTAAATCACGCCCACATTAAAGAATAATTCAAGGTAAAAACGAATTATTTGAAGATTTGTAAAGATGAATACTCAAATCCTAAATAGGGTAAAAATGCAAAGAGCGAAAGAGATCCCACTGCGTTTTTCTCTCTGTGGTTTATGAAGAGCGTTATATTTTTATGGCCAGAGGTCGATTTGGTATTGTCCTAATCTAATTTGTGCACCTCAGCTCAATGTTGATGATGATAATTATAATTATCAGTACCTTACAACTCATTGTATCGACATGTATTTCCTTTAACATTATATATATTCTTCAAACATTCAAATAGGAATATTTTACATGCCATATATATTCATATATTTTCGTAAAATAAAGTTTATTTCTTGTGCACGTTAGCAAAGGATAGCAAATGAAAACTGTCTTTTTAGATTTGTAACGCGTGTATGTATGTATGTATGTACGTACGTACGTATGTATGTATGTATGTATGTATGTATGTATGTATGTATGTATGTATGTATGTATGTATGTATGTATGTATGTATGTATGTATGTATGTATATATATATATGTGTGTGTGTGTGTGTGTGTGCAATACATATTCAAATAAATTTTATTATTCTTGCAAAACAATGTAAAATAATGGAAATATCAGAAACATCCAAACTCAGCCGTATCTAAGGAAACAGTTTTAAGACTCGTGAAAGTTTTAGTCATTTATCGAAAACTACAACAAGATATGGTACATGAAATGCATCTTTATGATTATAATGTTAGGACTTAATGCGTACAACTACTACTAGTATACTACACTGACCTGCTTCAGGTTCATCATACTTTATCAGATACACTTGGGTGTATTTTTATATCCCTATGTTTAACTCAGCTTGTTTGCATTTGGTATGTTATTTGTGTTTTCTTCTATTTCTCATGCATGGATGGTAATACTCTAATGCTCTCCTCATATTAAAAAAAAAGTTGTTTCCTGAGGACAAGTAAATATGAAATAAAGTATAAAAAAAAAATTAAAAAAAAAATACTGAATTCTCGCCACCCCTCTTGACTTGTGATTTAGAAATTGCCTAGACAAACGTCTACCTCTTCCTTCAGGTGATCGGTTCGTTGATTGAAGATTGATTGATTAATTGATCGATTGATTAATTGATTGATGCTTACCGGCACATCAAGAAACTAAAGGTTGATTTGTGTAAAGCAACTGGATTGAAAATAGGTAATGGTAGGCTTTTTTTGTGATCGTGAGATTGGTAAATTTATCTATACAGGTCCTCGTGGACGTAGTGTTATAGTATAGATTCTATTTTTTTTAATAGTACTACTACATTACTTTCTAGTTTTTATGTCTGCAATATTACAACTCATTATGCTCATTCACCATTAGAATTTGCTTTGAAATGTAGCCCCTCTGATTCTCAATACGTGAATGTTGACTATGCTAAAATTAGGTGCAAATGGGATCAGCAACATTCTGCTGCATTTCTTCAAGATTTAGAAAACAACCATGACTACAGTTGACTACTCTATAGCAAATATTCAAGTTTATGATCCTGGTGATATAGATATAGCTGTGAGAGAGTTTATGGATTTTTCAATTGGTCTTGGAAAACCATATCTTTAGAAGTCTTGCAGAGGAAAAGTCGGTAATGTTTATTTTGGCGCTTATAGGACCAAATAAAAATGTATAGTTTAATGGTGATTATAGGGAAAGCCTTAAGCCTTATCTTGATCAATTAGGAATTTATATGGAAACTTTGATGGGAACGGATATATTACTGATGTTTGAAAAATAGAAACTTTATAAGAAAGGAAGCGTTACAATATATAAAAGAAATATACAAAATATACAATATATAAAAGAAATATACAAAATATACAATATATAAAAGAAATATACAAAATATACAATATATAAAAGAAATATACAAAATATACAATATATAAAAGAAATATACAAAATATACAATATATAAAAGAAATATACAAAATATACAATATATAAAAGAAATATACAAAATATACAATATATAAAAGAAATATACAAAATATACAATATATAAAAGAAATCATAACACGAGCTATCTATTTTTTTAAAGTTCTAATCCAAGGAAATTTTTGAATTTCTTGAAGAAAAGCGCAAATGCGAATTGTGTTGAAAGTGTTACGCCTGAAAAATTTTTCCAATATAAGTACCGTAACATTCTGTATCGAAATAATAAATAAAACTTTATGATAATATTTCCCATTACATGTAATTACTCTGTTTGTTGAACTGACTCGTTATAAATTTCGAGGTTCTGTACTGGCATTCAAATACAAACTTTTTTTTTCATGTAAGTCCTTTCCTAGAATTTTGAACAATATTATAATATGAATACTATTGAATGCCAGAGTTATAACAAATCTGAACACAGTCTGTAAAGCTCTAACCTTTGATAAATTAATTCGGGCGCGTGCCGGGTGACTTGAATACATATTTGACACGAGCTTTGATTGGTTTAGAAATGCCACAAGGCACGTGTCTATTGTTTGGCGGTCGCTCATTGGTTAGCTAACGGATGTCGTCAAGGGTCAAAAGACAGGAGCGGCACGCGACCCAAACAAATCTGTTTTACGTGAAAAGTCGGTACTGCTGTTTGCCGGAGAACATTCAAAATGCCAAGATCCTTTCTGATAAAAAATAAAAGGTCTTTGGTGCCAGGATTTCAAGAAAAACCGGAAGATCTCTCCCCGAGCGCCTTCCAAGTGGTGATTCCGAGGATTACTGGTAAGAAAGAATTTAATTTCCTGCTTCCACAATCATATTAACAACACACACACGCACGCACGCACGTACATACACACCCACCCACCCACACACTATTGCCGGCTTTTTATTCATTTATTTGCTTACAAACTTACTTACTTTCTAACTTATCGTATGCGTCATCTCTCTTTTCTTAGCAAAGTTATCGCGAAAGCTATACCCAGCGTTGGCATTCTTTATACTCAGAAAACTGTTTTATTTCAGTCAAGACATATTTCTTATAAAACGAGAACTTTTGTATAACAATATAGTAAGAAACAACGACTTGCCCGAAAATTCTAACCATGATGTACAACGTTGACTCCGGGTAACTGCATAAGCTTTCCCTTTTCCTCGAAGCGAAGAACTTGATAGCTTTTGACAAAGACAGAAAAAAAAGACAATATAAATTAAAGAAAAAAATGTCGGCATGTGGTAGTACTTTGAACATTTTAACATTTTAACATTTTAACAGACTCAAAGATTCTCGTTCTTTCTTGAATATTACATACATTAGGTTGTATGAACTCGTTTAGAGTTTGACAATACTTGCATAAATCAGAGGGTACACGATCTATCTATACACCAATAGGTGAAATTATTACCATTCATGCTTTACAGGTTAGGGCAGCTTTAAAAAAAAAGTGGGTATGAGCATACGACTTTTCTTTGTCGGGATAAAGTTTAGATGCAAAAGTAAAAACAGTAAGAAAGCAATCGGCACTGTACGTCGTGTTGGAAGTAGATATATGTTAAGTATACTTGTATCACTTTTATAATACAATTTGAGATTGTCGAATGTAAATGAAATAAAAGCAAAGGAAACACCTAAGTAATGCATTTGTAACCGTTAATAAACATGACCTTGAAAGTGATACTTGCCACCATAATAACCTCGTTAGGAAGTTTCTTGACTCATCTATTTGTAACTAGTCCGATTAAAGCAACATATCTGATTCAGAAATTTCGATGAACATCTGTAAGCATTTTTGTTTCCTCTACTGAGACATTTCCTGAAGCGTTTGGAACTTGTATACCAGTATGTATCTTGAATGCAGCTGATACATACATGTAGGTACTTTGGTTCTAATATCTTTTATTGTCCCAGCACCCACATTTGTGAACTGTATATAACTGCAGTTTACACGTTTATTTAAAGTAAAAAATAATCAGAAACATGTCCCCCTTTTAGAGTTTTCTCGTGAACCTTGAAATGGGGACAAATGCCAAACACTTCACACACACACACACACACACACACACACACACACACACACACACCTATCTATCTCTCACTGAGACAACATTTAGTGATTTGCAACAAACATTTCCTGAAGCGTTTGAAACTTGCACTTTGGTTACAGCTTACAAACGAAATAAGAATATAAGGGACTTTGTAGTGAGATCCAAACTACCTTCTTGTTTTAAGTGTGAGCTTCATGGTTGTAAGCTGTGTAATTTTCTAATTAATTCATACATAGTTCAAAAAAATTAAACAGGTAAAAATTTCAAATTAAGCAACATATTTCATGTGATACACATAATTTAATCTATGTTAGTGTATTGTTAGAACTCGAAAGAAATTTATGTGTTAGGATGGAGCGGCATTTTTCAGACATACAACTCCAAAAAGACCCCCCAAAACAACAAAAAAAAAGCCATCTGTCTAACATTATTGTACAAATTTTAGTATAAAGATTATTTGAGAGTGAATGGCATTGATATGCTGGTTAAAAGCGAATAGAAGGAAGGAGAATCATTTTGTGTTAACCTTTTAGGAGCAGAGATTAATTTAAAAATTCCACCAACAGCGTAACCTTGACCATTGTCCTGTGCAATTTTATCCTGTTTACTTTTCATGCCTTTCAGTTCTTTTCATTACTTAACATTGTGCGGGACCACTGAGATAGATTAAATCGCCTCTCTCTCTCTCTCTCTCTCTCTCTCTCTCTGTCTCATTATGAGCATATCCGTCCTATCCCCTGGTCTGACCATACTTTCACACATTTGTCTCTTTTTGTGAGGGTGACCACACCTGGGGATTTTTATGCAAAAAGCGGATTTTTCACTGAGTTTGTGGGTTTACGTCGAAATTGCAGAGTTTGCAATTATGTGTCTTGTAATTATTGTGAAGTGTCTTGTAATTATTGTGAAGTTCTTCAAACTGTATATTTTTTTCTGTTCTTGAATACGAAGATTTCACATCTTGTAAAAGTTAAAATGAATGACATAACTCTCATGATAAATTTATATATAGATCCTGCTTTTCAACATGCAAATATAAACGTATTATGACAGAAGAAAGAGAAAGTAAAATTATAAATTGTAACCCGCGCGTCTCAATGTAAAAAAAAAATTAAAAAAAATAAATAAAAAAAAATTGGAATTTGCACTTTACACGCAATATAGTTGAAGATTTCTTAAGTTGTGAATTCTTTGTGGAATTTGGTGGAATTTATATATTTTATACCCACTTGAATACGAACAGGTGATAATGCCAATTATATTCTATACAAGATTTGTCAGTTAGACTTTTGAAAGTATTATTTTTTCTTTCCCGCCCCCATTTTTATAGCTATTTTAGACGTTTCAATTGACAATATGATATAAACAGATTATCTCCCTAATTATATATATATATATATATATATATATATATATATATATATATATATATATATATATATTACACAACATAAGCTAATTTGTGTATTTTTTAAAATATAATTTTTTAAAATATAATTTATTAAGTTTGGCGCGATTTCTTTCATTCTTTCCTTCTAAAATGATGTCATCGAATCATATGGCAATACAATTATTTGAAAATTCTACTGAAGTGAGAGAGAAAAAAAGCCCATTGCTTTCTCGCTGGATTCTCTTTCCGCCGAGCAATCTGTCACTTTTAGGATCCCGCTTGTATTTTCGCTAAATTACTCTACTTGAAAATTTAATAAAAGGAGAACACTAATTGGGGCTTTGAAAAGTTATATATTTTCGAGGCAAGTGGCAGATAGAGAGATTTCAGAAGAAAAAAAAATCGCTTTCTGTTGTAGCACAACGAATCTCCCAAGCTGCTGTAATTGAAACCTGTCAATATTGTGATTCAAGAAATGGAAGGATGTGATTTAGTTAGGAAATATGCAACATTTGCTAACATGCATTTCTAAATTGTTGAAATCCAGCAAATATTGAGAATTCATATATGATACATACATAAAACAACAGTCGATATATTAAATATATTTTATTGTATTTTTGTTTTGATTTTTTTAGAATTTGATACAAGGAAGGATACAATACTGTCATGTAACCTTGAGCCAGTGGACTTGTCATGTAATAGTGACGGTTTTTTTTCCGAGGATATGACAGTGTGGAACAAGGAAACTCAGGCCAATACGGCACCAAAGATCACGAGGGTTTGTGGAGAATTTACAGCATTCAGACCCTGGGTGGGAAACAAAAATGACAAGCCAGGTAAGTAAATAAATAAATAACTGCTTCAAAGATTTTTGGGTTGTTAATTCCATCTGTACTACTTGGTTTATTACTAAAAATGAGCACGAAGAAGAAAAGAAATAAATAACGAAAAAGACAAGAAAGATAAAACGAAAAATTAGAGGGGAGAAAACAAAAAGAATTTAGCGTGAAAGTGCTATGTTAACATATAAAAGCATTTTTTTGTTTGTTTTGTTTTATAAATGTAATAACTGCGGACATGCAATTTTACGCGTATCGAAAAGGAGAAAACGCAACGTAACACTTACAATGAAATCTTTATTGCACATTGCCTATATACATCCAATTTGGCAATGAATAACTACGCCTATAAAAATTTATTTTGCTTGGACCAAAACAAATATTTTCTATAAGATCCTTGTCCACAGAAGTCAGCTGTATAACTCTAAAAGAAAACGGCAAATACAGAGTAACTGAATCTTAAATAGTGTTTAAATAGTTAAATCTGAGTAGATGGGAGAAAATATACCTAATTGTTTACCTATTACCCGCACTCTCTGCAATTTGAACGGTTGATTGAGGAGGGTAAACAGTGCACAAAAATGTCGTAGCATCGATTTATCGTCAGTGTTAATAAGCGAATTTCAATAGCTCTCCAATTAAGAACAAATCTCCATTAATTTGACCAGTCTTACGGAGATTTTTCATTCTTCAAATAGAATCGCGTGCCGTTCCTGCAACAAAAGTTTATTGACTCTTATTGAACGGGCTCTAAGTGCAAACATATTCTGTGAAAGAAAACCGAATTTTTTACAGGTAATTTACTAATTACAAGAAAGAGTGTAGCACCTGTCTTTTTAGAAAATCAGCTACATGTGTATTTTCCAGCATCTAAAACGTATAGTATTTGCAAAGGATGCCTTTGATTGTGGATAATTGTACTTTATTGCAAAAATCTCATTTATTACAGTCTCGGGCTATGTTTTTCTTTTCATAAAGAATGGTTTTGTTTAGTTAATGAAAATTGGATAGTGGGTGTCGTTGTGTGTGTGTGTGTGTGTGTGTGTGTGTGTGTGTGTGTGTGTGAGAGAGAGAGAGAGAGAGAGAGAGAGAGAGAGAGAGAGAGAGAGAGAGAGAGAGAGAGAGAGAAGAGGGAAGTAGGTTGGTATGTTACTGTGGAAAAGGATCGACATCCATGTAGATAAGCACCAGATAAATATCAATTCAAACTAAAAAAATACACGTCTCTCTAAATTATAAAAATTAAGGAAAATTTTATAATTTTCCATTTGCAAAGAAATATTTTAATTCCAAAATGAATCCGTCTATCAATAAACCATAAATCTAAGGTATATACAGAAATGCCAGATGGATAAACTGCACCTTAACAGTTGGTTAAATATGTTAGTGTAAATTCTGTAAATTTACAAATGTACGTTATTAATTTTAGGTATTTGTCTCTCAATTTTAGATATTTTTCGACTTTATTAAATTTTATGTTTTATTTGTGTAGTTTTGTTTATAAATCACAGATGGTTTATTAAAGAATTTTAACACTTTCACCAAGATAGTATCTTTGGATGCAAAATTTCACCAATGTTCCGAGCAAAAGCTGTTTACGAAACTTTTGATCGAGACTTTACTCATTATTTTGGTCAAAGTTGGATATCTTTAAAAGCACAAAATTAAACTGAAATTATAGCTGTGTTTTAAACCTGTAATGGGAACAGCATAGTAACAAGAAATTCTTCCCCCCTCCCCTCGCAAAACTTAATTATTGCCCCCCCCCCTCACAATAAAAATAAATTTTTTTTTACGGGAATTTTTGGCCCCCCACTGGGCTTGCTACCCCCTCCCCCCACTTGTTATAATGCTGAATCGTCTGCCGACTCTTTAAGTTCTTCTTTAAATTTGGCGTTTTGATTGACAGTTTGATCAATTTTTAACACGTTAGAATGTAAACCATATAATTGCTGTGGTCTATTTTTATCATTGTGTCTAAAAACAATTATATGTGATTAGATGGAGTCCAAAGACTTGCAGTTTTACGAGAAAAGCTTTTCTTCTGTTTTTTTTTTATTGTAGTTTTGAAAAATATTAACATTACCAAGTGTTTACTTTTGTGCACTTCACTGACAATTACCACACAATCTCCCAAATATTATTTACTTCACTTTTGTTATAGTTTTTGAATATTACATTAAAAAGTAATCGAATGTGTACTGCAATAATACTCTTTTTGATACATACTCTCAGCAAAAACAATAAACAGAAAAAAAAAAAAAAGGCTGAAGTGACAAGCATTTTTCAGAACGAATATTCCTCTTGCAGATCTACATCATAAATTGAATGAGAATTTCAAATCTGCAAGTCCCATCGTGTACCCTACATACCCGATCACCCCTACACTGAAGCCGGACGCCCAGTACCTTCTTCAAAGTTTCCTTCTGTCCCAGAGCTACTTTTTGGGACACTCAGTCTCCTACAAATTCCTCACCCACAATGGACACCTTGCTCAATTTCAGTATCCTCAACAATTGCTGAAACTACAGGAAGAAACCGAGGATATCTCAGGAAAGTTTGAATGTGGCAAATGTCAAAAGCGTTTCTGCACACCTCATGGGCTAGAGGTGCACGTACGCCGCACGCACAGTGGCACGCGACCCCACGCGTGTGACGTGTGCAATAAAACATTTGGCCATTCTATAAGCCTTGAGCAGCATCGTGTGGTCCATACTCAGGAAAGGATTTTCTCGTGCAAGCAGTGTGGGAAACGTTTTAAAAGGTCGTCAACTTTATCCACACATCTTCTGATCCACAGCGACACTAGGCCATACCCTTGTCCTTACTGTGGCAAAAGGTTCCATCAAAAGTCTGACATGAAGAAACACACCTATATACATACGGGTAAGACACACACACACACACACACACAAACACACACACACACATACACACACGCGCACGCACACACGCACGCACACACACACATTCTCACAAAATACCATAATGAAATAATCTGAATTGGTCTTAAATTATTATCACATTCTACGCTTTTGCATCGTATGAGATGGTCGATTAAAAGGAGCGAAATTTTAATACTCAATTTGAGAATGATTATCGGTCTGTCGTTATATTATTTATACTCAGTTACCCTAGTAGGGATTTTCATTTGAAAATAAAATCATGAATCATTACAATCTTGATAGCATCTCTCGCATGATATAGTATTATGTGATCTCAGCTGAAGTAAGAAAAAACATATACAATGTGTTTTGTGCTCATCTTTGTGCGTCTTCTCGGACAAGGATTCTGTATAATTTCTCCGCGGTCCATAAAGAAAACCCTTTTCCCCCAAAAAGACGCACATGAGAATGCAAGTCCGGAAAAAGTTGGAATTAACACACGTGGAAAAAATGAATTTCACACAGTAGAATACGCAATTCAGATTATCTATTCCTTTTAAAAATTAAGTAAATAATTGTCAGAGCGGAAAAGGAGAGACGCGGTAGCTCAGTTGGTAGAGAATCAGACTAGTAATACAAGGGTCTCGGATTCAATACCAGCACAGGCCACCTCGGGTCGGCTGCCTCGGTGTGTCCTTGGGAAAAGAACGTAGCTTCCATTTCCTCTGCATGATATAGGGTGTTATGTGTTAAATGTGCTTTTAAAACTAAGCAACAGAGGGAGGATTTTTTTTATCCTGCCTTACTTATTGTCAAGAACAAATGAACACGATTCATCGCCTTAAATTGAATGAATTAAAATTGAGTGAATGAATTTCAAAATAAATTAAAACATGCGGGTTTTTTAAGAAAGCTTTTTCCTTTCCTGTCTTACTTGTTGTTAAGAACAAATGAACACAAGTCATGGCCTTCCATTGTCAAATTGAATGAATGAATATTAAAATTATTTCAAAAATGTCTGTTTGAGGAAAAGTTTTTCTTCTCCTGTCGTAGTCATTATCATGAACATATGAACACAATTCACGGCCTTTCTTTTCAGATTGAATGATTTTAAAACAAAATATGTACCATATCTATGAATGCATCTTTTTCATAGTTCAGTGCAATTCTTAAGGAACAACTGTCAGGTAAAATAATTAATATCCCAGTATCTAATCAAAAGTAAGGCTTAAACACAACCTTAAATTGCAAACAAAAGAGACCAACAAAAAAAAAAAAAAAAAAAAAAGACAGGCTCTAAAACCAATTAACTGTATCATCTAACATATCGGTATTGTTGATATATTTGTAGACTGAATGAGAAAGCGAGGGATGTTTGGGAGCGGACAATACGAATAATATCAATCACTACATTATTACAAGCTTCCCCTTTGGGAGTTTCTCATGTAAAATGGATGACACTAAATCCGCGAAACACTAGATTTACCCGACCTTTGAACAGTGTCCCAGGACACTATTTAACATTTACTGAGATATCTCCAGTTATTAATTTCAATATCAGATAGGTTCGTTGCCATAATACTCAATTTGGGCTACCAAAATCTGTTTGAAAGTGGAAACTAACAATTAGTGAATTGGAGACAAACACTAGCTGACATTCACCGCGTATGCCCAACAGACCAAATAGAATTTACCAATTGTGGGCGATTCGTGAAAACAATGCATATGAATCTGATTCATTCTTTGGGAATAATAAAGTTGACGTTTTGTTTAAAATGTTGTTTTTTTTAAACCCAACATTCTTCACAGGGTAATAATAGTTGGAATTGCCCTTCATTCGTGTAAACTTGGGATTTTGTGATATTTGACATTGAATTTAGTAACAGAAAGAAGAAAAAATAGACCGCTTTACACAAAAATAAAAAAATAAAAAAGGAAATAAAGAAAGAAAAGTAAAATAACAGATAAATTCGCCTTTGGTTGGTGCCCTGTTATACAGTACACAAACATCAATCATTTCTTGATTACGTATTATTGTTAACTGGTAGACTATACAATAAGGTTTTTGATTTTATTGCACTTATTTATACTTAGATAACTCAGCAGGTTATTTTTAAAATCAAGAATCATTAAAATATTGATAGTAGAGCTTGATTGTTATACTATTATATGATCTTAGTTGAAGTATAAAACAAATGTGTATTGTGCTCATCTGTGTCTATTTTTTTGGACAAAGGATATTGTGTAATTTCTCCCCAGTCCATTAAAACATAACGCATTTTCAAAAAGACGCACATGATAATGAAAGTTTCGAAAAAAGTTGTAATTAACAGAACAAATTAACTTCACGCCACAGATTAAGCAATTCAAATTAATTCATGGTTTTAAAATTTAAGTCAAGATTTGTTGGAGTGGAAAAGGGAAGAAATCTAGAAATCTAGACATGCATATATGAAATGCATATACATAATTATAGAGTTGCATCTGCATTATTCAGCAGAGAGAAAACTTTAATTGCAATGTGATTTTAGTCAGGGGATTTTCTTCAGGTTTCTTTTTTGTGTTTTGTTATTTTGTCTTAAATGTTTCGTTAAAACCAATTACTCTAGCGGGAGAAAAAAAAGTCCGTTGAGGAAAGGTTTTTCCTTTTCTGTCTTAGTTAATATCAAGAACATATGAAAATCTCTAAGAGCTAATTTAGACCGAGAATCCTCAATCCTGGAAATCGCGTTATGTTTTGGCTGTCACTCTCATGGAGCCGCGGTGGCTTCGTGGTTAGAGCCGGACTCACGACCGAAAGGGTGTGGGTTCGAATCCTACTATCGGACCAGCATGGGTCAGGTACAGTGGTGTGTCCTTGGGAAAGGCACTTTACTCCAATTGCCTCGGCACAAAATAAACAACTTGTGTTGCTCTGCCCTAAAGCACCAAATCAAACCAAACCAAACATGTCACTCTCATACACAGTAATAAGTAAATAATTAACTATTACTCTCATGGACAGTAATACTAGTAAAACTATTACTCTTATGGACAGTAATAACCAAATAGTAAAACTATTACTCTCATGGACAGTAATAACCAAATAGTAAAACTATTACTCTCATGGACTGTAATAACCAAATAGTAAAACTATTACTCTTATGGACAGTAATAACCAAATAGTAAAACTATTACTCTTATGGACAGTAATAACCAAATAGTAAAACTATTACTCTCATGGACTGTAATAACCAAATAGTAAAACTATTACTCTCATGGACAGTAATAACCAAATAGTAAAACTATTACTCTCATGGACAGTAATAACCAAATAGTAAAACTATTACTCTCATGGACTGTAATAACCAAATAGTAAAACTATTACTCTCATGGACAGTTATAGCTAAATAATAAACTATTACTCTCGTGGACAGTTATAGCTAAATAATAAACTATAACTCTCATGGACAGTAATAACCAAATAGTAAAACTATTACTCTCATGGACAGTTATAGCTAAATAATAAACTATTACTCTCGTGGACAGTTATAGCTAAATAATAAAACTATTATCCTCATGGACAGTACTTGGTTTATTTTCATCCTTAACCACTAACATCATTTTATGACCTTGTAAGTCTGGTGCTTGACCATAAAAACCTGACAAATTCGAAAACAGATTTTCAATTTCGTGAGAAAAAAAAAATACATATTGAGAATTACCTCCGCAGTTTAGCGTCAAAGTGAAAATGTTTAATTTTCGTATTCTCTGGAGCCGAATTTGCGGAGATACATGTGTCATGTAGTAAGTATTCCTTTAAAGTTGCACCCTCCCCAATAAATTTAAACAGTTGAACAAAATGACTTATTCTTTTGGTTGTTTTTTGGTTGCTTTATTTTATTTTCAATAAAAGCTTCAATCTAACCTTTTTGGGTTCATTTCGAAATAATGTAGATAAAGAATATAAAATATCTCAAAAGATTCTGCCTTCTGGACATTTTTTTTAGTTCAGAAACTGACCTCTTTGGAAGCAAACGTCAGTTAAGTTCGTTGTTGGTCCATAATGGGTAATTTCGGGGGAAACGGATTATTGAGCATTCGCTGATGACGCCTTAGTACCTAACACAGATTTTTGACTTCTTGATTTTGACGTTTGGCGTTAGCATTAAAGTGCATGACGTTGTAGAATCTTATAAGATTTCCAGATGTATCAGATCTGGAAGTTTCCGATAGGATAGTATTTTTAATTTACGAGTATCACCACGGATCACAGTTATGTTCTTCAACTATTTCTCTGCGCATATGCAGTATGGAGACCTCGTGCTTCCTTACTTATTTACACGTGAGCAGATAACAAATCGGCGAGACAAGCTTTATCTAAGGCCTATAAACTAGGGCTTATGTCTATTTATTTAGCAAATTTGCTAAGAAATGATTAGAGAACGATAATCGTAGAGTCTCTTATCAGTAAGTATTATATCAATACTTCTGTCCCATTGGAAAGTTCCAGATCCGAGTGATCTGGGAATCCTGCAAGATTTGATAATGTCTTGAAACTTAGCGCTAACACCGAACATGAAAATCAGCCAGTGAAAGATTACCGTTTAGTGCTTGTGCGTCCTTAGCTAAGTTCAGCATTGTCCAGGGAAAAATAGATTAATGAGCATATCATGAACAGTATTGAACATAAATGCTCAACTGTATAAAACTAATGTTTTTTCTGCACCATAAACATACTCCACCCCCCACCCCCAAAGTAACATATTACCCATAATCCTTTTCTTAAAAATCTCAAACCACATGTGCGTGACACTATCTTATTACCTATGGTTATAGCTTGATTCAACGACTTTTCGTCGACTGTGATACTTCGTCGAATTGTGACACAATTGCCTAATCTATAAATTTCGAAATGACGGAACAAGTGGACAGAATTTCGATATCCTATGAGAGGTTTATTACATTTCGGTGGTGAACAGTATTTCGACGAACTGAATCGACCTGTAAAGATTCGAGGTATTATCATTTTCGACGAAATTTCATAGCCGACGAAATGCAGTTGGACGAAGTGTCTTATACTGCTCTCTCTCTCTCTCTCTCTCTCTCTCTCTCTCTCTCTCAGGTTATTGCAATCTATTTTGTACCCATGTTGTTTTTTTTTTATTTTATTTAGGCGAGAAGCCTCACAAATGTCTGCAGTGCGGTAAGGCGTTCAGTCAATCGTCCAACCTGATCACACATAGTCGAAAGCACACCGGCTTCAAACCCTTCTCGTGTGAAAGGTGTGGTCGAGCCTTCCAGAGAAAGGTGGACCTGAGGCGCCATATTGAAACTCAGCATATTGTTTCCATGGATTCAACCCAACACCTCATACAGTCTGTTTCATTAGCAACGACCCAGTAGATGACATTTGATAAATGTCTAAGGCGACCCAACATTCATGCTTCAAATTCTGCTGAACGCATAATTCATTATTTATCTAGGACCTTGTGTATCGTATAAAAACTTCTTTTAGACTTCGCCCTCATATTATCGCGTGTCATATGTAATTTCTGACTACAGGTTATACAATTTTAGACAATACATACCATAGGTATGCGTAGATAAGCATGTGTACTGGTAGCAATTGTACACGTATGCTGGTAGCAATTTTACATGTGTTTGAACTTAAAATTTTACATAATTATTTATCGAACAATTGTGTTCATCATTGAAATGTTTCATTTGACTGTTGATAGTTTTTAATAAATATAAGATATCACCCATCCTTCACGTTATCTCTTGTTTCTCTTTAAAGGACAAATGCTTTCCCACTGAAACGTTAACCTAAAACAAGAGTACCTTAAACGACAGATTAAATGCATACATGCCCCCTGTGTTGAAGAGCACTAGTAGGTAATATACAGAAGTTCTGGACCACTAGTTAAATTTAAAATAATAACCCTTTTGGCGTGGACTCTACCCACGCACAACAAAAAAAAAAACAAAACTTATCGACTGATTAATTCATATGTCAACTCTCTCATATATTACCTGTTCATTGCTGGACCACTTTCCTTACTAATGCATAAAACAAAAATTCACCATCAATGCTGGACCAGTCTCCTACTACTATAGAAAGCAAAACAAAAACACCATCATTGCTGGACATCTTTCCTTACTACTACATAAAGTACCCCATATTCCTTGACTCAATACTAGTGGACCACTTTCTCAACTACTATATAAAAAATAAAAAACACCACCATGTTCCCAGACCTTACTACTCAATCATTTTCTGTATTACTAGATTTTCAGAGATGTTTGCCAAAATCTTCATATACCTACTACTATACTACTAAAATACTGCCCATTCTAACGTGATATTAAAATCTACTGAAGTAAATGAAGATGATGAAATGCTATAATTGTGGTACCGCAAAGTCACCAATCGAGATGGAACGGAGAAATACTCAATACCAAAGACTGTTCATTTAGGAGACATATTGACTGGGAAGATAAAAAATGTCTTATTATATCCTTGCAGATTTTGATGATTAAAAATTTATGTGTATATGTGGTAGGACCATAAGATACATATTTCCACCAGCATACTTAAACAAAAATACACAAACACAATTTGAACAAGCAAATGAAATATTCATTCAAAACAGGATAGAAAGAATGATAGCCGAAAATAGAGAGGAATAAAATGCTTTTGTTAATCACCAAAGCAAGCGAGTGAGCAGTGTACTTAGAAAAAATTTGTCTCATAGTATACGATCTGCTTGATTTAATCGAATGACCGATTAGTGCTGAATTCAGGTATCTCCATTACAAACATATTATGTACACCTCTCCTTCTATGTACATCATGTTGTTACTGAGCAAAAAGGCTGGCAACGTAGCTGTATCGAGAGCACTTGGTCACAGAAATTTCTAGAACGCCTCAGAAAATCAATAAGACTGGGAAATGATACATAACATAGACTATTTACAAACAGACAGAGAGAGCAAACATTCATAGCTGAACAATTAAAATATAGCACTCTTTTATACTGAAATACAAACAGGCAGACAGAACAATCATTGATAACTGAGAAAGTTAAATCCAGCATTGTTTTATCTGAAACACAAACATACAGACAGAACAAATACAAATACATATAGCAGAGAAATTAAAATACATAACTGTTTTATACTGAAACACAGACAGACGGCGAAAACCAATCTTCTCATAGGCTAGAAATTACAAAAAAAAAGGTATGTAAAACAAAACCAAAATCATACTGCTGAAGTATCACATAACATGACACAAAATCTCCTTATGGCAAATAATATATTTATCACAAACATTTAAAGTCTTAGTAGCAGTAAAATATATAGAAATTCCTCTGGATAAATACATTTAAAAATAAAGACTTGTATTTGATAAAATTATTCCAAAACGTGATTGAAAAAAAAAAAGTAACATCAATACGTATTCCATTGATACAAAATTGAAACGCATGAATAAGCAAATTGTAAACAGAATCATCACTTAAATGATTAGAGTACACGAGTGCAGATTTTACGGTGGTAGCATTACTTGTATAAATGATTCAAAATCATTAAACCCTACTTGAAGAAAGTCAATTTGGTTCCGTAAAAGTTCAGCTTGCCTCGACTATCAGGCTTATGAAGAGACCATGTTTGGTTTGGTTTTATGGGGTTTAAAGCCATTTTTCAGCACATGATACATGGTGGCCAGTATATTTGGTGGAGGAAGAACCCGAGAAGAAACACGGACCCACGGGGAGCTACTGGCAAGCTGCTCACATACCCACGTTGTTCAAGCCGAGACTGGAACTCACACGGATAGAGGTTAGATGTGTGAGTGATCTGTAAAGGCGAGTGCCTTAGACCACTCGGCCATCAGGGGCCACTTATGAAGAGACCAACACAGGATGGAGAGATCACTGGACACAAGGAATTTTGCCATAGAACAAGACCTATGAACTTAATGAACAGAGATGAGATGGACAATGTAACTGCGAATTTTTTTTGGACATTTTACATACCAAATTTGACCAGAAAATAAGGGAAAGCACGAGGTGGACGTTTGATAGGATGAATTTTTGACACTGCAGATAGGTATCAATCAATTAAAGGAGGCTCATATATACAGTTTACATGAATGGGTGGAAAATATATATATATATATATATATATATATATATATATATATATATATATATATATATATATATAAAACAAAAAAAAAAACAATTGTTCGAATGTGAAAAATAAGGATGACATATGTTTTCTTTTTTTTATGCAGCTAAAGCTGTGATAAATACACAGAGGGATCATGTAGATAGACCATCAAAATACAATTTGGTTAAATGCAGTCACTGGTTTGACAGACGCCCTATTACATTATAGTGCATACAAAAATTGAACTCAAATATGACATCAACATGCATGTGTGTGCAATAGCTGAAAATAAATGCATTAGAGCAGTTAGAGTGACAAAAAGGAAAAGATGAGCATGTTGACCTTTTGATTCTATTTGATGCAATGGAAAAGTAGCACTATGTTGGCATAACATTTTATTCCATATTGATGTCATAACAACTAAGCAGACATGATGGGAAGAAATACATATGTAACAGTGCTTGCATTTCTTTCAGTGCACCAGAAACGTTATCAGATCACAAAAGTCTATGTTACTCGATATGTAGCATGGCTGAAAAAGGTTCAGTTTGTCAAATTCAGAAATTATCAACATAAGTTAAGAGTCTCATAGGTCGTTTATTGCGACTTTGAAAGTATCATCATAACGTAGACTTCGTCGAGTACAAACAACTCACCACAAAATTGTAATGATGCTTCAAATCACACCAGTACATCCCTGGACGTTAAAACAGTTAAGCACATCCCATTAGGTTCCTGTATGTACGTCAATTAAATTTACAAATGTTACAGACCAGTAGTTTACAGAGGTGCTATTTGCATACTGTTGTTTTATAACTACCTGAGTAGGATAGCTAGACTCGTCAACAACAAATTTAAAAGTTTAAAACCTATGGTATTCACAGATGAAGACGAGAAACATTTTAACTCCTTGAGTACAAGGTCATATTAACGAGTACATGTCGTATTTGTGAGAAAGATATATTAAAAGATAAAGTTAGAGACCACGATCACTTAGTAGAAATATACAGAGGTATTGTTCATAGAGACTGTAATGTAAACTTTAGATACCCAAAATACATTGCACTATTCATTCATAACTTGTCTGACTATGATAGCCATCGGTTCATCAAGACGCTTGTTAAAAATAATCCAGATAATGAGGTAAAAATCATACCGAATAACTATGAGAAGCACGTTTCATTCAGTAATGAAGTAAAAATCATACCGAAGTCAGTAATGAGGTAAAAATCATACCGAATAACTATGAGAAGCACGTTTCATTCAGTAATGAGGTAAAAATCATACCGAATAACTATGAGAAGCACGTTTCATTCAGTAATGAGGTAAAAATCATACCAAATAACTATGAGAAGCACGTTTCATTCAGTAAAGATTTCATAGCAGGTAGGTTGATGAAGGATGGCAATGAAACAGCAGTTAAAGAACAATTAGATTTGTAGATAGCTTTCCCTTCATGGGGCGGTCATTACAACATCAGGCTAAAACTTTAAATGATGACAAATTTACAGAAACACTGAAACATTTTGGTGCTATGAAGCATACATTTTTGAGGAGAGACATTTCCCTATAAGAATACATGGATAGTTTCGATAGATAAATATATGTACCATCCAAAGAAAAGTTTTATTTCAGTCTTAGTGATTCAAACATATCAGATAACGATTACCAGTATGTTGATGACGTGATATTCCACTTCAAATTGAACTCTAGTTGAACTCTAGATACCTTTTACGACTACTACGTCAAAAACGACATACTAATGATATGTGAAATTTTTGAAGAGGTTCAAAATGTATGTACAGCAAACTACAAACTTGACCAAGCACACTATTACAGTCCACCCAGTGTAGCTCATGATGCCGGTTTAAAGATATCAGGTGTATAACTTGAACTTTTGACAGATTATGACATGTCTTTGATGAGTGAGAACGGACAAAGAGGCGGTTTTAGCATGATTCCTCACAGATATGCCGATGGCTAAAAGCGAATACTATGTTGATAATGATGGCAAGATAAAATGTAATCGTGACTTTGAAAGGTCAAAGTCAAGTCATATATAATGTATCGTGTTACCAATAATTTATATAGTCGGGCAAGGAGCTAATACATCTCGGTTAGACACTTCAGATGGCGAAAGGATGAACACATTAGATGGTTAGAGAAAAACCTGTTAAACATCCCCGATGTTAGTGACACAGGGTGGGGTTTAGAAATTGATCTGGATATACCAACACATCTACAGAACATCCGAGTTACAAAAGTTTTTATAAATGATTACAATGATGCTAGATCAAATGTACCAAAACTACTGTGCACATTGAAAAACAAAACAAGTATTACATTCACTACAGAAACCTAACACTTTACTTGCAGTTAGGTTTAAACCTGAGAAGATACACAGAGTTGTATTGTTTGAACAGCAACCTTGGCTGAAATTATACATTGAACTCAAAAAAGATTTCTTCAAGCTCATGAATACTTCTGTGGTCGGTAAACATATGAAAACTCGCAGAAAAGAACAAAAGTTAAAATATGTCAGATGAAAATAAATATTTTAAATGTCCAAAAGATATATCATTTGCCAAGAGGACAATAATAGGTGATAATTTGGTCCTAGTCAGTGTAAAAATAAAACGGATCAAACCAATCAAACCTATCTATTTTGGTCTTACAGTGCTTAAGTTATCCAAATGGTTGCTGTATGAAGTTTGCTACACCACATTTGAAAGCAAATACGGTGATATATTGAGACTACTGGGAACCGATACAGATTCTCTGTTCATTTCTGCCGAGACAGATAACGTTTACATTGAAATGAAAGATGACGTAAAGTTCTATGACACTAGTGACTGCTCCAAGGACAATGTGTTTAACATGCCACAAATAAACAAAAAGATACCCGGTCTTTTGAAGGGTGAGTTAAATGGCACACCAATCAGAGAGTTGTGTAGTGTAAGAGCGAAGCTCTATTAATACAGAACTGATAAAGATGAAATTAATTTTAAAAATCCGTTCTCAAAAAGAATATACACTTTGAGATTACACAGATTGTTTATGTAATCAAAAGAAAATTACCAGGTAATTCATTTATTCTAGTCATACAGTCACCAGATGTACATCATCACAATGAACAAAACAATTGATTCAAGGGTAATCGTATTGTACTGGAGACAATTTATTTCCATATCAAAGTCCTGGTTATCACCTTCTACCACTTCAGATACTTTGGCTAATGTTATGTTAAATCCTGAGGCAATGATCTGTTTGTATTTGTAAGTGAGATGGTATGCTAAACTTTTTTAGTACACTATCAACTGTATAACTTTAGTACCAGTGTATTGCGCGTCACCAGGTCTTGCAATGGACCGATTGCAAACTTCAATAGCATTTTAAATGCACACTCTATGCAACAGTAAGGGTAGAGCTTAATGTCATGTGGAAAATTGTGTTTCTGATGTTTCTACGCTCTAGACATTTTGTTATTTATGTATCGAAAAGTTAGCGATTTATGTTTGATTTTAACCAAGATTCTAGTGGTAAAATTTTTGTAAGGTAAAAGTCCATGTGTTATGAGGTGGTAAGTTGAGTATTGACTGAGTGTAAATCGAATGATCAGTTTTGCAGTTTCTTCAGTGTTCATTGTTGTTGGTGAACAAATTGCAAACTTGTAGCTTTTTCAAAAGCATACTGTATGCAACTGTAAGAATAGGTTGAAGTGCCGCGTAGTAAACAGAGGTAATGACTTTTTTTGTTTCGTTAGACATGTTACTATTTCTTACCGGGAAAGTTATCTAACTGGAGAACAGACTTAAAGTATGTCTGGTATTACATTGTATGATACTGTCATGTTATTACATTGTATGATACTGTCATGTTATTATTTTCAGCATATTTTACAGTCTGTGCTGAAGTGCAGAAGCAGTTTCACTTTTTGATCAAATAAACAAGATTCCCAAAACAAATATTCCATCACCTATCAAATAATAGAATGTATTATTAGTATATAAATTCATTTATTTCGTGTTGTGTTATTTTATCATCTTGTGACACTTGCTTCAGTCGTTCTGCTTTGGCTCGTTTAAATGTATGTGAACGCTTCTCGTGTTGCCAAGCAAGTTCAACTCTACGTAGATCATATGTTGTTTTTTAAGTTACTTTCCTCTGGTGTTTTGCTTAATTTTTTTTTTCATGGTGCTTTCTTCTTCGCTATCTTCTACTTATTTGGCAAGAAATTTCGAGAGACAGATTAACACGATTTCAAGATTGAAGCAAGGGTAATTGCAAGATAACCTACCTTGTGCTTACAAGAAGTCCAAATATGTATATAAATCTAGCTGAGAAAATAAAAGGGATGGAGTTCGAGACGTGTTCAAAGTGTGGTGGAAAAAAGACATGTCTAAGCTTGAAGCTTGAGTTTTAAAAACGTAATTATTGCAAATTTTGTCCAATTTTGTTCAAGAGAGTACAACAGAAAACGGAGAGATGAAAACAAAGCACCAGAAAGCATACGACAAATAATAGAGAGATGAAAACAGAGAATACTTTGAAAAATGGAGAAATTACAACAAAGATCATCAAGAGAGTTTACAATACGCACACGGAACAAAGAAACCACAATAATGAAACCACAGAATTTCACATTTGGCAAGAAGAAAAATGTTAAATGCACTAAAACAAAATATTAATTCAGATACGACATTGAAGATAATAGGAGTCCTATGTATTGACTTCTACTGAAGGTGGTAACCTTCGCAAAACAGGAAGATAACGAAGAGCTTCATATTGATTTTTTATTTGTCTCTGCCTAATGAACAAAGAACATTTGTTTTATTTGTTTTGGCATGAAAGAAAGTCAATGTAAATGTTTCAAAACATGGCAGAATAACAGCCAACGATGAGATTGAAGGGCACAAGATAAAATAATTGAGTTAATTCAAGTTGGCAAACTCCATCATTAATAAGATTTTGGACAGTGTTGTTTGATTTATTTTTTCTGTACAACTTCAATAGTAAACAGATACTTCTGCGATGGCAACTATTGTAACGAGTGCTGTTAGAGGCAAAAATTAATCAACAACAAAAAAAAACCAGTCCATATATACTTGTCAATAAATATTTCAAAATATTTTATTTATCGTTGTCGTCTGCTGTCTTGTTTAAATCTGCTTAAACGTTGTCAAACATGTACCTAACGCGGATAGAGGCAATCCTAGCTTAAACGACAAATATCCTGTGAAATATCCTGTGAAATATCTAATTCCAATGAATTCATTTGGAAAATATCCAAGTTGTCTTTTGGAAGAATTTTGATGATCAGTGCTGTCACAATGTTAACCACAACATATGAAAATGATTTCGAGAGTTTTACAGCTCAGACATTGACAAAAATTTCATATGTCTTTTCACATCCATGTTTTCGAACTAATTTGAGTCAAGCTTTCACCGATTAACTCTTTGTATGATCCATTTGATATTGCTATGTTTAATTCCTATTGTTATAGGATAAATGTATCTATTCTTTTTCCCAGTGTGAATTATCCGTTTTCTTCGCTTTTAAACTCTGAACAATGGCTGAAGGTAGTGGTGATTTTTGAGCTGAAAGAACTTGACAATCCTGGATATGAAGATGGTAATGTGGTAGATACACAACATATGAATATCGATGATTGTCACGGAATTGTGTGCAAGAAAATAATTTTATATTGTATATGAACATAAATATAGATTGGGTTTCGTTGCCGTGTACAGCATTACCCATGGTGTATGATTATAGTCTCGGCAATTGAGAAATAGAGAATGTTTTTCACTTACTGTAGCAAAAGCAAAGTGCCGGCAGTGGGGACCCACTTACCTCGTGTTTTCCGGTTTGATCACATCCTAGTACATAGAGTGCTATTTTACTGTATATCGTTACAATGCATAAGAACCTTGTCACGGAGCTCTCCACTTTACGGACGCATCAGCTGTAGATGTACACAAATGTTTTTTTTTCTTGCTATTCTCTGTTTGTGAAAAAAATTGGTTGATTATATTGAATATTTCGGAATTTATTCTACATTTCTATAAAGTCATATATATGTCTCAAGCCTGTTTCAAGTTAGACATATCTGTAGGTGAACAGACAAGTTGAATTCAATTATATGTTGTAGTAAACGATGAGAAGCTTTCGAGATTTTTTATAATCCAGTGGAATTATTCTTGTCGTAAACAGATTCATGGACGAACGTGGTTATCACATTCATAATTTCATTCAGTCGTTCTAATGGAAGACGAGTTTAATCTGTAACAAAGCCATATCATACGCACGCATGCATAGTGTATATCATTGGGTTTGTACTTACACCGATTATAAGGTGTGACTCATGTATTACACGGTTCAGTTGTATTTTCAGCTCTTCCGGGGAGTTGTTAACTTCCAGGCGTTGCTTAACCCGGATATCGTTGTTGTTGGTAACTTCGGTGACGTTGAAGGAAGAATGATGCAGGCCGACTCAGCGTGAGGGGCCAGATTAGTGAGGTTCCCGAGGCTGGGAGGAGTGAATCAGTCCTCTGCTATTGTGGCATTTTGTGGATTATTCGTGGTCGTCGTGTGGACGTCATGGAATAGCAGTATGCTCGGAAGCTAAGGTGTGGTAAGAGTCTTGTATATTACTTTATAGAATTCAGCGCGTCATTAGTGTGATAGTGTTTGTGTGCATGGGTAGCTTTGGTTTTTCAGTCTTTTAGTTTAATTAGTTTGTGTGAGAATGAAGTAAGGTTGTGAACCAGGGTGTCAGAAATTACATAAACAATAACTTGCATCATAAATAAACATCACATTCACGTTCTCTTCTTGCGCGTCTTCGCTAGATCCAACCCCACCCAGTTTTATCCTGTTACAATGATGCTGGAAGTCTGTCTTGTTGATTTACATCAAAATCTAGTTTGGAAAGCGTTTCACTGAGACATATTGACGAGAACAAAGAACAGATAAAAATGGGATTTGAGAGAAATGACGATCAATATGACTTGATTCGCAATGACTTGAAAATAAAAACTAGAGCTCATTTTTATGAACAAACTGATGGTAATCTTTATACAAATATCAAGGAAAGGGGACATTAAAAACATGTAGTTTCCTAGAACCATGTCTGATAACACAGAAAGTGATTTCTTAATCATGTTAGGTTGCACAAGAAAATACAGAAAATGGGTGTTACCTACTGAGGAATCAGAGGAGACACAACCTATATATCCTATTGAACACACTGATGAAATAGAGGAGAAACAATCTAAATATCGGATTGAACCTACTGTTGTACAAAGAGAACCAATACAAGTACCAGAGGAAAAAGGGATGCAATATTTCTGTAGTACAAATCCATGGCTTAAATATAAATTGATTATTACACAATTGGAAACTGAAATAAATGAATTGATTAATGACATTCAAACAGCACAACATTTACCTGATAAACAAAACGGAGAACGTCCAACTGCAAAGAAAAGATTCTTTTCCTTCAGAAGAGAAAAGAGAATTAAGGCGATATGTAACTGCTCTAGAAGCTCTAAAATTAAAAAGAGGATAAGAAACTTGATATTGAAACGTGTGAAAAACAGAATGAAAATCTAAACAAAATACATCAGCAAGGAAAAAGACCCAAACGAATGAGCTGATTTACAAGAAAGTTGAAAAGTGTTAAACGTAAAACAGCCAAACTGGTTGGACATCTAACACAGTGCGAGAGAAGTTTCAAAGAAACAATAGCAAAAATCAGTTTAAAAGTGGGTACATATTGCCAATAGGTGAAAGGCTGAAACAACAGTTACTGTTCAAAGAAAAGGGTGTAAAAATAGCAGCAATTGGTGCAGCGATTGCAGTGACAATATCAACAGTTGCACTCTATATGGTAAATTTGGTAACACGTACTATTTCTCTTACTCGACCTGCACCTACTCCGTCTACAAAAAGTCCATCTGCTCCAGGCCAATACAGTTTGTAAAACGATCAAAAAAGGCTTGACTAATGTAGCTGATTATGTGTTTGCTTCGACACAAAAGCAGCAGCAGCATCTGAATTATTGGTAGTGTGATAGGATGGTTACTTAAATATCCTGGGCAAATTGTTTTGCTCCTTGCTGAACATATTATGTCACTTGTCTTGCTAGCTGGTTTCTTACTAGACTTTTTGGTCAAGGGAGAAAACAAAGCGACTAGAAGACTTAATGGTTCGTAACCTATTAAAAAAGTAAACGATACCAGCTCCCACAACCATACATATCAAAATAAATGGTTGTTTGTTTATTTCATGGTCGACGTTTTTTTTTTCTTTCAAATTTCTAAACTGCCATGTGTCTTTTAAACGTCAGAGAATCTCATATAATTAGCAGATGTACTATGCTCTACATCATCGTCGTCATAGTTATCTTTTCTACGTAATTGTTACTCACTTTGCCATTATATTTGCCCTCTTATGTTTCTTGTGGTACTGTTACTGGTTGTTTGTCAGCATTTGGAATACCTCTCATGTTTACATCGACATTGATGGTAGGGTTTAACCCCAGTTTAAACGAATCCCTGGATTTTTAGTGGTATCCGACGATGCGACCCATTTTCATAAATAAGTCACGATGCAACAGAAACGTACTGTCACCTCCATCAGCATAGTCCAAATTCATTTTTCAATCTGTTATATATTGTTGGAATTGTACCATGATGTTTACAAATGTGTCATACCTTGCTGTCCTAGAATTTGTAGCTCCGTGGACCTTTTAATAGTGTTTGAAACCGTTGCAGTGGACTGAGTAATAGATGAGTAATAGGCGTTCTGTTTTGAACCTGTGCACTGATGATGCAGATTACGTATGATCTAATATTTTGATTCAATCTAAATATTCACTCCCAGTCATTACTGTCTTGCAGCAAAAAGTATGTCCATCCTTTTAGCTCTTCATCAGATGGCTATGTTCTCCAGTATTCGACAGTATCTGCCCCATAGCTTTATTTACGTTTGTAAGAGGCAAACACACCAGCTGATGTAGGTTCCATGAACCTTGGTGTACAGTTTTAATGTTATTCTGACTCATTATCGATCAAGTACTTGTTTTTGCCCTTGAGGTATCACCAGTCATGCTATGGTGGATTTTTTAAATTGGTGCAGATCAAATTAAATTGTTTCAAATCTATCGTGTTCTTATTTGATTTCAACGCATCGTCAGCAGACAGAAGAATCTTACATTCAGACAGAAGCTTTTGCAGCTGTAAAAAAACATGAAATTTGTATTCCGATTTCGCTGACTCTGGAATGATTTGTCTATCAAATGTCAGTATGAAATACCGCAACCCGATGTTGCCATCCACACTGTCCATTTTAGTTGTTTCTGCCAAAATGTCATGTTACACTGTGATCTGAGTAATTTCATTGATTTATAACTTTCAAATTCTAGAGTGTAGTTTTCAAAAATGTTCAGTGGTCTGTGTGTGAACAATTGATTTCAATGTAGCACAGTTTTGTTTTGTCAAATTCATTTGATATGTTAACTTGGCTACGGTTAGTCAACTAATTGAATTCGTTAAACTGAGTTGTGGGAGAAGGGTAAGGTGCTTTACTGGCTAGATTCTTGAACCTGAATTACACTTATCTAGGATAAAGTGTTTAGTGTTGCCTTTGATTTTTATTTCTAATATTTTTAATTCCTCCAGCATAATACCGTATTACTTTCGTTTGTTTTACGTAGTCTCTGCATCTCTGGTAAATTGCATTTCTTTTATTCCATTTCCTTCACCAGCTTTTCTCTGTTGTATTTGTTCCACTTTACAACTGATGGAACATCTAATTGTTCCATTAATTTTAGTAGATCAGTTTCAATTATTACTAGATGTCTGTGAAAACTAGATCTTCAAAATCTTTATATCCGCAGACTATGAAAGATATACTGTTTTTTTTCTATATGGCTCTGTCCAAAATCAAAGTATTTGGGTAATTTTGTGGTAATTCTATGTGATCGAAGGTTTTATGAATGTTCTAAAATAGTTCATGAAAAAAGCATGGTTGATTGAGTAGTTGTGTGACTCGCTGCTATACCTTCTTTGAATGAAGTTTGAGAGAAGTTTAAATGTCCTTATAATTGTATCAACGTCTTTCTTATTTTCATTGCCTTTTATCTTGTTCAAACTCTCGAAGACCAACGTGAAGTATTTAACCTTCTATTTATTTTTTAAAAAAATCAGTTTAAAGCAACTTCATATTTCAAAAGTTATTTTTTTGCCATTTCTTCTGTGATGTCTTTTATTATCTTAACAGGACATTGATTATTTTGCAGTCACCTTATCACCTTTTTTGTGTGTACCATTTTGCTATGCTACTGCGATGTTTTTGAACGTAGTTTCCCTTTCCCTACTGGTCTCGTGATCAATACAAATTCGCATGACGTGCGGATTTTAATTCCATCATATTCTAATTCACTATTTTTACCCGATCTGTCACGTTCTAGAAACTCGTTATCTTTCAAAATCTAAATGTTTTCGTGCTGCTTGATACTGCTATTTATATTATGAGCTTCAACCATATATGTTAATGGAATAATGTTCTCTTCTGATTCTCAACTGCTGAAAAAATTCATCATATCCCTTCCATTTTAAGAGTAAGTTCTTTTTCCTTTCAGGCTATTGGTCTTCAAAATATTTTCAACTTTGTATACGTCATTCTACTTTTTAATATATAGATAACTCTAACTTGTGAAACGTAACCTTTATAACCTCTCCATTCAAGTCTTCTAGTTTGTAAAAACCGGATCATCTAAAATTACTTGCCTGATTTTAAATATTTCATCGGTGAAGTTATGAAGACAGCCCTTGGAAAAAGTTTCTTACGGTTTCAACAATTTTGAATGACAATTCCAAATGTACCGAATAGATTGATCCATACTTTTGACGTGCTTTTTGTTCCACCCCTGATTTGACTGCTGTCGTACTTATTGATGTGTGATGAGTGTTATTGTATCCATCAATTAGTTTTGGTACAACGTCAACCTATTTCCTGGTATCATTTTGTTTGAAATACTTCCTTATTCGAGTGTTCAGAGTTCTGTTGAACCTTCAACTATTGCTACTTTTTGTGCGAGTAGTTTGAAAAGTACTGAACGTTTTTCTGGACAACAGATCCTTGGCCTCCATGTTGTAAAAAAATTTCTCCTCATCAAACTATATATTTTCAGGCTTTCTTTGTTTCAAGAAGTATGTGAAAGCGTCGTGTATGACATCACGTTTTAATGTTTTCCTTCTCTGAGCCAGTGCGTATTTTGAAAATACATCAATCACGGTCAAGATGCATTTGTATTCATCGCTGTATGTTTTATACTGAAACCGCGGTGGTTCAGTGGTTAGCGTGTCGAACTGGCAAGCGAACGGGTGCAGGTTCGAATCCAACCATTGGATCAGCTACAGTCGGCTACCGTGGTGTATCCTTTGGCACTGCACTTTACTCCATTTGCCTCGGCACTAAATAACCTGTTTGTATTGCTGTGCCGTAAACACCAAATGGTCAACAACAACGACATCAGATGTTTGATACGCTTGTATGTCAACAACGTCTGATTCTCACTGATCCTGCACCTCAGTAACATAGACCCTTCTGTTGAGAAATTATTTTTCTGCTTGCTTGTGTAACGTGTGGGTAGATCTTTTCAGGCTTTTGTTGTTTTGAAGATGTCTGTGAAACTTTCATATATGTCATCTCCTTTCATGTTTATAATCTGAGCTCATACGTATTTTGAATATATATCAATCACTGTAAAGATGCATTTGTATTCATTGTTGTATGTTTGATACGCTTGCTTGTCATCAATGTCTGCTTGCCACTGATCATCCACATGAGTAATATATTTTTTTTCCTGCTTGGTAGTGTAACCCGTTTTTAGATTGTTTGGTTAAATATTCTTTTAATTCAGCACATTCTATTTTAATTTTGTCCCGTATAATTTGTTCCCACATTTGATTGATAGTTGTGTAAGCGATTGTACTTTCAGGATCGTAGTACAGATGTCTTAAATGCTGTTCTTTGTTAGCCATTGTAAAACAGTATAAAAATATCCCAGAGAGTACTTTACGCTTGACGAATTGTCTTACGGCGTGATTAAAAAGCCAACAGAACGTCTATTTGCAACTGGTACTTTCATTTTTAACAGTTTGCAACATTTGTTTCAATCCTCTAAATCATACGAATGATATCAGATCGATGTCCAATTTTTCCATTGCAATGGTTAATTCAAAAACAGCTACCGGTACTCATACACTGGATCACCAAGTGATGTTTCGAATATAACTTTTTTTCTCCAAATTCTATCTCTGTTTTTTAATGACTCGTTGTATATTGACCTGGTAAAGTTTATGAGATCTTCCATTTGTGCCATACATATAGCTAAATACAAATATGTGTATTTTTTCGTATCATCTACGTAATTTAAACCATCTTCATACTGCTCAATTGTGATGATCTTACCATCAGGGTTGATGCTGCTTATCTCAATGTTTTCATCATGCAATCTGCAAAACAGCATTTTTCCTGAAGCACTGTAGGATATCATTTCTGTAGCTTGAAATAGGCAAATCAACATGTGCATTCTATAGAATGCTGTTTTGTATCACAACCAACTCTGACTACACTTTAATCCCATTCAAACTTGTAAAATGGTACATGTTATCGTTTGATGCTGATATTGTTGCTTTTATGTTATACTCATTGAATATCTCTATCACCGCTCTGAAAACTGTTAAGTTGATCACAATATAACTTTGCTGCATCATTTGTCTTTTTCAATAAATGTTCTATTAATTTGGGTTGTGATATTTTGTACCACAATTTTAGCATTTTATCAACTCCATATAATTCAGTAGTAAGATCGTAACATCACGTTGGTATGATAGCATTTTAGTAGTATATATGTGAGTGTCTAACGCACATCTTAGAAAACGCAGTTGTAATGAGAATGGTCCAAGAGTAAGGTTTAGGAACTTGGTGGTGTTTTTCTTTTTATGCAGTAGTTGTGGAAGTACTCCAGTAGTATGGAGCTTAGGGTCTGTTCTATGTAGTGCTAAAAGAAAGTCCTCCGGCAATAATGGTAATTTATGTGTTGTTTTATGCAGTAGTAACAAAAGTACTCCAGTAATGAGTAGGTAATATATATGATGACAGTCCACGCCAAAAAGGTTTTACTTTATAAATTTAACTAGTTGTTCAGAATGATCATATATTACCTACTAGCACTGTATGTAGAAGGTTGCTAAATATATAGCCCGACACATTCCGTTGAGGCGTGAGTGTTTACTTATAAAACGGGTAATTTGGAAGTGGGCGTAGTTAAATAATTTCTCTCACTCTCTCTCTCTCTCTCTCTCTCTCTCTCTCTCTCTCTCTCTGCGTATTGAATGCGCAACACACACACACACACACACACACACACACACACACACACACACACACACACATGAACGGTTCACAGTGCACCGTTTAATCGTAAACTCTTATATCCCCCTACAATAGATAATGGAACCAACCGCTATGAATATTAGAACACGCCAACGATATAGTATGTTTGTCAAGCTATATGTGGAGCTGAAATCGGATTATCACGCAGAACTTGTCATCTCTGCGTTACAGTGAGTTTCACCTATAACTCCAAAGCAATAGGATTTTATTTTCTCCCGGGGCAAACCATTCATACATTTGCTGCAAGAAAGTAGAGCACAAAGTATTGCGGAAACATTTTTTTTCCTTCTTTGAGTTCAACGTGACCTTGACCTTTTTTATAACCCTAATATTTATAGCTTGCTTTCTTGCCATTGCAGCAATCTATCCACATTTTCTCCCAGACCTGTAACTGAAGTTATTTGACTGAATTAACTGTTTCGGCTTGTGTAACGATGACCATTACCTATGACTTTTCAACTCCTAAATCATTCAGTGCAAGTGATCCATAAAGCCTACTAGTGTCCGTCCGTCCATTCATCAGTCTGCGCGTCTTGAAGAAACTGTACGAGGACACACCACCCAAGAAAATCTTGGACTTTTTATGGGAATGCGGTTTATCAAACAATTTTAATCATGTTTTAAGGATTTTACATGTGTGACCCTTGTCTGTTATTTTATATACATTTTACAGAATTTTAACATCTTGACGTTTTATATTTTATCTTGTTGTACATAACTCTTACATATTTCGAACTTTACCTTTAGATGACACTACATAGCCATTTTTGTATTGAGGTGCCATAAAACACTACTCACCCAATCCCAGAAAAATGGTCCAAATTCAGAACAAAAATTATTAAATTTTAAAGTTGAGGAAAATGGAAACTTTTTGAAGTTTTCTGATAAATAGACACATATTCAGCCTATAAATACGAAAAATGATCCACAAATGTCAAAAAATATTTTTTTTATGTGGGAACGAGGCACACATTGCTTATTGTCTGGTTATGGATGTTGTACATTACGGAGGTTGTATTTTTTATAATATCAGCAGTAATTTTTATTTCTCTTCGAATCATTTGAAGAACATTCATAATGTATTGACGATTTTAGATTTCGGATATGGACAAATATGCAAAAATGCCACGAATAGACTGTTTTTATTTGAAAATTGCGTTATGGAAGTTATGTTCTTAAATGTCACAGCTCAACGCCAATTAACTGAATATGTTTTGAGCGAAATCCGATCAAAATAATTTTTATATAAGGCATGATTTTACTTTGTAAGTATTAATATGTAGTCCATACCTATTTTCTGTGTTCTTAATTAGTTACGGTGAAATTGGTAAGCAACCAACAGAAAAATGTTATGGATGTTATAGGCTATTCAGCGAAAAATATAAAACTGAAACAAAAAATTCGAAAAACATAATCTTCTTAACGTAACTATTCTCACAGTATTTCATAGTTTGCTGTGAAACTATGTACATATTATAGTCATCATCTCAAGATGCACATCTCCAAAAATCACTGTAGTTCTCCAATTTTTGTTAGAGTTATTGCCCTTTATGATTTGCACATGAATGCGGTGTATGTACACATTATGGTCATCGTCTAAAGATGCACATCTCCACAAATCACTGTAGTCCTGCTTTTCAGAGTTATTGCCCTTGTTGCCTTGCTCGTAAATGCAGTGTTTAACAGAATCTTGTGAACGCAATCCGATCTCAATTTAGATTATTGTGTAACTCTGTATATACTATGGTTATCATCATCTGAAGATGCTCATCTCAACAAGCTCTGTCGTCCTGCGATTTGTGTCAGACTTATTGCCCTTTCTAACTTGTCTCTGAATGCAGTGTATGACAAAAACTTGTGAATGCAGCTGGTCTCAACGTTTTTAATTGATTATTGTGACAGTTAATATTATGGTCATCGTCATAAAATGTGCTTAGCGACAAATCACTGTGTCCTGCGATTTTTGTCAGAGGCATTGCCCTTTTTGAATTGCACTTGAAAGCAGAGCGTATGACAGAATCTTATGAACGCAAGTAGATTCACTGTGTTTTATGGTTTGACGTGAAACTATGTTCATATTATGGTCATCATCCGAATATGCACATCTCCACAGATCACTGTAGTCCTACGACTTTTCTCAGAATTAATGCCCTTTTTAACTTGCACATTAAACCATTGTATGATAGAATCTTTTGAATAGAACTGGTCTCATAATTTGATGGTTTGCTGTCAAACTGTATACATACTTTGTCCCTGAATGCAGTGTATGGCACATACTTATGAAGGCAACTGGTCTCACAGCCTTTCTTTGATTAGTATGAAAGATAATGAATATTATGGTGATCATCTGAATAATCACATGTCGAGAAATCAATGTGGTCCTGCGATTTTAAATTTTTCAGAGTTATTACCCTTTTTTACTTGCACCTAATTGCAGTATATGACAGAATCTTGTGAACCCAGCAAGTCTCAGTTTCTGATGGATTGCTGTGAAACTTGGTACATATTATACATGTCATCTAAAGATGCTCATCTTGACAAATCACATAGTTATTTCCCCTTTGGCTTGCCAGTCTGACTGTTTTTATGGATTATTTTAAAAGTGTGTTCATATTTATGGTCATCATCTGAGGCTGTGCATAAAGACAAGTCACAGTGTTTTTATGGATTCTTTTAAAAGTTTGTTTATATTATGGTCATCATCTGAGGCTGTGCATAAAGACAAGTCACAGTGTTTTTATGGATTCTTTTAAAAGTTTGTTTATATTATGGTCATCATCTGAGGATGTGCATAATGACAAGTCACAGTGCTGCTGCGATTTTTGTCAGAGTTGGTGCCTTTTCTGACATGTAGCTGGAAGTAGTGTCTGACGAAATTTTACGAATGCAACTAGTCTCACACTTTTTTTTTTTTTTTTTTTTTTAAATACAGATATGATAATTGGCACACATTATGGCCACCATTTGAGGATGCCCATTATGATTAATCATAGTACTGGTGTAATTTTTGTCAGGAGCTATTTACCTTTTGTACTTGTGCCTAACTCTAGTGTGTGAGATAATCTTGTCAACGTAATTAGACTCCGAGTTTTCAACGGATTGCTGTTAAACTTGATACATATCATGGGCATCAACTGAAGATAAGCATATCGACAAATCACTGTGTTCCTGCCGTTTTGACTCTCAGTTGGATGTAGTGTAGCAAAGTTGCAATGTCTATACCTGAAAATGCTATTTTTCTTCATAATTTTACATGGTGTAAAGGTATGATCGAAAATAGTCGCATTAAAAAATTAAGAAGAAGAAGAAGAAAAGTGTGAAAAGACAGAAACATAACCTTGCCATAAATTTACAAAAAAACCTTAAATAATCATGATATTGAAATAAGTAGAGAAATATGTATCTCCACTGGACAACATACAATCATTACAACTGTAAAATACGAAACATGTATACATTTGATATTGGACATAAATAAGTTTCTGGAATCTTATTCAGCTTTTTTTGTTGTTGCTGTTTTAAGACTCGAAGAATTTATTCATTTTTCAAAATCTGTATACAGTGACTCGACAAAAATCCTGTAGAATTTACAGAAAGTAAGGTTAGATTTCAAACCGTTTCAGGGATTTCTATTTATGAATTACCTTTAATAAATTCAATGATAATAAGAGGCCCAAGTGTGCTTGATATCGCTCAACCGGGTAGTTGACACATGCTAGCTTGTGAATGCAAATTCACACACGTATTTAAACTACAGAGGGAGAAATAAAAAGTTTGGAGTCCATAGTTGCGGGGCCGGATTATCCATAGGGCAAGGTGGGCAACGTGCCCAGGGCCCCCGAGGCCCAAGGGGCCCCGGACCCTGGCTTAAGGGGCCCCCGTATATTATCGTATGCTTTTCACAGGCAGTGTTTTTAACAGTACTGTTGGCTGTGCCCAGGGCCCCCAAAGGCCTTAATCCGGCCCTGCATAGTTGCTACATTGTCTATTTATGGTTTTTGTCACTGATCTTCTTTTCTATACCATGATCACTTTCTCGTCATAATAGCATACAAGGAACAAGGCATTTATACAACCAGCAATGGTCTATAGATTTCTCCCAGCCCCTGAGGTTGCGTGTTTGATTCCCACTATCTGATCTACCAGACTATCGAGTTTATTAATTATTTTTTTTTAAGGTAATGGGTTTCTTTGCTCATAGTAATTAAATCTGGAAATGTTTCAGGAGGAAAGCATATTGGATTAATTTTTAGTAAAAGCTAAAAATACAAAATATACATTTGAAATAATTGGTGAGTGATGGCACTAAATATAGAGAGGATATTTGCTTGAAACGAGTGAATAACGGATATATTTCATCGAGTGGGAGAAAAACTCAGTATTTTCACGAGTGGCGAAGCCACGAGTGAAAATACTTAAGTTTTTCACCCACGAGATGAAATATATCCGTTATTCACTCGGAGCAAGCAAATATTCTTTTAATTTTATGCTCAAGCATATTGTCTAGAAATTTGTATAACACACTGAAGTAGCTGATTTCTTGCTGTATCCCGCGCGATAATGTCAGCGGTTTACCGTTTATGTTATGCTCTGTTTTGTGTATATTTACACATAAAATATCAGTAGTTACATAATGCTCCTTCCCAATTCAGGGTAAAACAGCGGATGAAAAGAAAATGACAATCCATTGCTGGATTTGAACACGGTTCACCCGGATGTGAGGCGGCCATCATTACCTTTACACCACGCAAGCGTCTTACAAAAATTTTGAAATTTCTTAGTTATAATGTTATCAATGTCTGTCTATTGGCGGCCAGTGAAAAAATATCATATTTTTTCACTTCAGTGAAATATCACAATTATTTCAATCGGAAAATCCAGTAATTCACTGCCTAGCATAAAATAAATAGTATGCCTTAAAATAATGCACAGTGCATGTAATAACGAATAAACGACATAATGTTTCAGCATTTTAATATGACAATACAAACAAATGTAAAAACTCTATTTAACCAAGATAACAAATTTACTTCAAAATTTTCAAGAATTTTAAATGTGGTTAACTTTTTAGCAATAATTTTCTGCAAATAAATTTATAAACTTTGGACATGGTTTTGCACGAGATATGTTCTTCATAAAACAAAATCGTTATCATGAACACAAGTATATATGCAAAGAAATTCTCATATTTTGATATCTTTGTGTGCATCAGTGACACATTCAGTTGTTCTGTATAGAAGATACACAGCATTATTAGTAAATTCACACACAGCCTTTTACTTAGTAAAACATCCACAAGAATGTAATAATTTTTTGGTACTTTACAATACTAGTCTTATAAATATTATTATAATATCAAATTATTATCAACTTGAGTGTTATTTGTTTTATTGCTATTTTATATCTCTCTTCAGTATAAATTACATATTATTAATTATAATCCCTTTTGTTATTTTGTATAGCTTCTTCTATTGAAATGTATGCCTCTTATATTGTAACATAGTTGTTTTTTTTTTAAATTCTTTCTGCAAAGGAAAACTTTCTGAATAATCCCAAACCTGTGATTGTAAATAGCACTTATCATATGTCACATCCTTTGTTTTCTAATATAGACTGTCAAGTAATTACATGCACTGTACTATGTGTATATATTGTCAAGTAATTACATGCACTGTACTATGTGTATATATTGTCAAGTAATTACATGCACTGTACTATGTGTATATATTGTTTCAATATAAAATTGCTAGAATTTAATCTATTTAAATTTCACAAGTGCTATACATAATAATCTAACATACCAAATCTTTTAAAAAATCGGATCAGAAATAAGGCCTCCTGAGTGATAACAAGCTTAGCCAATCAGATACAATATCACCTCATTAATATGCATGGATGATGCTCACAATCGTACTTACCCGAGATCTTGATCATATAAGCTTAAATAGGAAATTATAAAACTTGTTAACAAATATAGACTCTACAGTATTCACAAGCTCAACCAATCAGATGCAAGATCACCCCATTAATACGCGTGGATGTCGCTCATAATAGAACTCGTCTGATATCTTGATGATAAAAGCTTACGTAGCAAGTATGATAAAAATCTGTCCAGAAACATGGTCTCTGTCGGATTCACAAGCTCAGCCAATCAGTATACAAACAATAATGAACAGTCATTTTAAAATCATGGCATGATTTTCTTATCATGATTACGTCACAGTACACACAAACGTATTTTATTTCCAGCACTAAAAGCAAATGTAAGACTTCATGTTCTCGCAACTTAAATGAAGCCCTGTGATAAATATATGCACGTGTTTAAGTATAATACAACGTATACATCGTAGTATAGAAGAGACATGAACGTAGTGATAGAGCAAGAGAGACATAGATATCAACCTCGTATAGTAGAGAATAAAAAATAGATCCATTTCTTACCTTTATCGAAAGTGCAATCCAAAATATCCAAATAATTTAGTCAATAGCTGTCAAACAAAACACAAGGAGTCCACAGTTCGGGCAGAACTTTGCCGTAGAAGCCGAGTAATTATTTTTTTTGTTTTTGAATCAGAAAAATGATCATTTGGCGGTCAATGTACATCTTCTATACTACTCGCTTCAAATATTCCAGTTAATAAACAAACTTGCTTGCCTGCTTATAAATATTTCCTAGGTAAAGTTAGGATGGTTGCCCCTTTAAAAAATTGTTTTGTATTTTGACATTTTGACGGTTTCACCTTTTTTATATTTAGGTGTTCTGAATCTAACAGTTGTCAAGTAACCAAATAGTTTAATCCATCTTTGAATCTTTCCTCTTGAATTGCTTCTACTTTCTCTAAAAGCTTTCGTGCATGTCATCTCCCATTTTTGTTTTTACATTCTTAGCCAATGCATATTTTAAGAAAATATCAATGTCAATATCCATTCATATGCCTGCATGTCCACAATATCTACATGCCACTGGTCATGATGGTGACTAACATAGCACTTCGGAGGTGAAATGTTTTTTTTTCGCTTGCTGGTGTAATGTCATGTAGATTGTTCAGTTACCCACTATTTCGAATCAAATGTATTTTATGTTCTTTTTGTCCCGTTTAATTTATTCCCACAACTGATTGACATTATTGTAAGCAACTGGACTGTCAGGATTGTAGTAATGTCTTAAATACTCTTCTTTCTCATTAATTTCAAACAAAATCAAAAGATCCAGACAATACTTTATGCTTGATAAATTGTCTTTAGTGTTATCAACAATCCAACAGGACATTTATCTACAACAGGAACTTCAGCAATTTGCAAAGTGTTTTAACATTCTTTCAAACGTATTAATGATTTTAGATTAATGTAAAATGTTTCCATTCCTATGGTTGATTCAAACACAGCTACTTCATATATTCATTCACAATATATACTTTTAAATAGAATTTTGTTTCCATACATTCTATGTCTGCTTTTATCAAATCATTGTAGATTGACCTTGTACAATGTACAAGATCTTAAATTGTACTGTTAATTTTATCAGAATACAAATTTGTACATTTGCTAGCATCAAATACATCATTTATTCTTTCCTCATAGTGCTCCGTTTTAACAATCTTGTCATCAGGGTTGATGCTGCTTATTTTAATGGTATCTTCATTGAAAGTGATCTGTAAATCTATCTTTTCTGAAACATTGAAATCAATACAATGTAGCTTTGTGCTTTTATCTATAAGGTGTAAAATATTTCAAATTATTTTGTGTTTGCTAATTGTCTTCATAGTCTGACTGGTCTAGTAACTTCTGTGAAATAATACCCTCATGTCTGACTGGTCCAGTAATTTTGGAGTGGTCAATATAATGGCAGAACTGGAACTTGAATTTCTCAAAAATTCTCGATTTATGTGTGCACTTCACCCATGCAAAAATGATTCTTCATTTTTAAAAATTTCATTATAGTTCAGTTCTGTCATTATATCCACTACTCATCCATTCATCAGGAGTGGTAAGAATTCTTTCAAGATGGCCATGTTTGACATCAGACCAGCACCATTTTCATGCAAGACCATCATCAAATCATACGAATTTTCTTGTTGTTGTTGTGATAAGCACATGCTGATACGACTTTCTGTTCAGGAGGAGTAGCGATAACAAGATTTTCAAGATGACCATCATGGCAACCATATTGGATGTCCAAGGGACACCATTTTGATTTAGAACCAACCAGATATTATGATGACATTGTGTGCGAAGTTTCAGGACTTTCCTTACTGTAGTTGAGGAGAAGCAGAGATAAATTGTGTGCCAATGGACAATTCTGGACACAAGTCCATTAAATATGCTCTTCTGGTTTCTGACTAGCATAGAAAAAGATGTAAAAATATTAAAACTAAAGAATTGTCATTAGCAAAAGTCACATCTAGACCACAAGCTTAGAGTGATTTTGGAGTTTTTCTTGGGGAAACGAGTGTAAATGATGGATGGATGAACAGACAAATTGATGAAAATGTTAAAACTATTTAAACTAAACAATTCTAAATGGAACAAAGGCGATCTACACTACTAGTCTATGTGTAACAAATTTCAAAGAGATTATCTGAACGGTTTTGGAGTTTTGCCTGGGAATGAAAGTGTGCATGATGGATGGATGGCCAATAAGAGTACCGTGAACAACACATTATACAGCCACCCTGTGTTTATTAGTGCTTTATGTAGGCATTTAACACAAAACTTAATGTGCACAAACCACGACCACGACTTCTTACCTTTCGACTCCACAATTTTTTCTTTATTACACTGACTGAAAGTCATCCTCAAAGTTTGATCAAGGAACTTACTCTAGAACAAAAGCTGTTATGCAAAACCCATTTTTTTAAAGGCACAATGACCCTGACGTTTGACCCCCAAAATCAATATGTTCCATATTTTGAGTGCATGCCCTTCACAAACTTTGGTCAAGGTACATGGTCCAGGACTGAAGTTACTAGTATTAGGCAAAACCATTTTTCTTCTTTCTGTCAGAGACCTTGACCTTTTGACCCCTTAATGAATAGGGTTCTTTCTGCCCAACGTACAATTCATCCACAAACTTTGGTGAAGGTACATGGCTGATAACTGAATTTGTTGTGCAGAAATAATTTTCCTTCTTTCAGTCACTTGACATTTGACCCCAAAATCGATAGGCTTCTTAAATACCTTAAGTAACAAGAGGTCAATGTGGGCCTGAGATCACTCACCTAGCTGACTCCTGCCTAATAACCAAATGCAAGTGATGATGGCCAAGAGGTCTGGGTTAGTAGAATGCTTTCTGATGAATTTTGTTTTAATGCTGTTGATTGCATATGTAATAAGCACACTTGTTTCAAGGTTTCTCTATTTTTGTGTCTTTGTCAATATTTAAGGGAACATCAGCACAATTTGTCCAATATTGAAAGACCTTTATGCCACGATGCTTTGTCAAAGTTGGTCAAATTCTGCGCAGTAGTTTTTGGAGATAAAGTTGTTTCACTTATATTTTTCTATCTTTTAGTAATAGTAGCCATATTAGACCTTGGATAAGCATCATTTGTATCAATCTGAAAGGAATTCAAGATCGGATGATTTCTGTCAAATTTAATTAAAGTCTGTTAAAGTAGATTTTTGGAAGCTCTACATGCCAGGATGGTCATATGTTTAACAGGTTTGAAGTTTTATTTTTATTTTTTTGTCATGGTGGTTATTATGATGCCAGATCCGCATCATTTGTACAAACTTTAAAGGCCGTCACGTTAACTCTGGTCAAAATCTGTTCAGCTAATTTTTTTTACAAGTTTCAAGTTTTTTTTTTCTTTCTATTTTCAGTAAATTTGTCCAAATTTGATGGCAGGTCAGCATCATTTGTATAAACTTTAAAGGCCTTCTTGCATTGATGCTTTCTGTCAAATTATGTTGATCAGTTTGTGAGAAGAATTCATTTAAAGGTTTTCTAATTATAGTAACAGTGGCCATATCTGATGGCCCATCAACATCCTCTGTATAAACTTTAAAAGTGTTTGTGCTAGGATGTTGTCAAATTCAGTCAAGTGGAAGAGAAGAAAGGTCATTAATAACTTTTCTATTTTAGTAACTGCAGCCATATTTGATGGTGAATTAGTATAATTTGTTAAAAATATAAGCCCTTCATGCCAGAAAGCATTAGGATTGTTCCAGTAAAACATACTTGGGACCCAGAGAAGAACTTTCAATGGGTAGTCATCCACAGATTAAATTTCGCTTTTCAAAAATAATTTTATTATGAACTCTTGGCACAAACAGATTACCCTAGCATATATTAAAAAAATAATAAAAAAAAAAAAAAGGGGCCTTGTTTAAATCAAGCAGACATTGTTAAATTCAATGTAGTTTTAATGAGCAGTTTTTGAGAAGTTTTTTTTAAAGTTTTGTTTGTTCCATTTTTTGTAACAGTGGCCATATTAGATGGCAGATTGGCATCATTTGTACAAATTTGACAAACCTTCAAGCCATTATGCTTATTATCAACTCAAGTCAAATTATGTTCAGCATTTTTAGAAGTGGTTCAAAGGTTTTTCAATTTTTAGCAACAGCAGCCATAATTGATAGCCGATTGGTGTTGTTTGCAAAAAAAAACTGAAAGGCCTTCATGTCAGGATTCTTCCTGGCAAGTTTTGTTGAAAATGGTCCATTTTTAAAACTTTTTTTTGTTAGAAGAAGTTGAAAATAGCAATTGTTGACTGATGCATGACACATGATGGATGATAGGCTCTGCCTTCAGCTCACTTGGCATTTATGGCCATGTGAGCAAAAATACTGGAACTGGCTAACTGTGAATATCAAGCTCTGGACCACTAATCTAATATGCTTATTGTTTCATATGGTGGTGGAGTTATGATCCAGATATGAAAGTTCTACATTCCTCAACTTTATTGTGCTGTGTGTGTGTGATGACAAAACAAACTATTGTTTAGATATGCGAGACTGTCAAGACCATACCATTCGCTTGGAATGTCGAGGTAAGCCAAACCTTAAGTGCAACTGAATGTACTATAAAGATTAAAAAAGAATTGATGACAAATTTGCACAATGAATTTTTATTTCCATACAACCACATTTCAAATCCAATTTTTCCAACTTGCAATGCTGAAACTTGATGGTCAATGTTTCACAATAACTTAATAAAAGCCAGACTTTTTAAATACATTAAAGTCAGCAAAAAAGCAATATTTGATAAATGCCGTCCCATTCCTTTGAATTTCACACACTGTGTTCATCCATGTAGAGTGTACACCCAACTGCAAACAGTGTATACCAGATCTGCCTTTGCATACTATGCCGTTATATCTGGGTGTACACGGTTTGAAGTTTGATAAACATTATACATACTTGAATATATGGTACACCTCTTTTATACAAATGTCAAGCAAAATCTGCCTGAAAATTAAACCCATTTATTAATAGCAACTACACTCAATAAACAAATTACATTTGGATCACACAGTAGAAGAAATATATTATTGTTTGTTAAACAAATTTTCCAAAGATGCGCTTCTACTCAAAAATAAAGGGGGATTTTCATTTGTCAAAAATACTGCATACATTATCTGATATAGTCATACATTTGTTCATGGAATGAAGAAAGAATTCTGAATTGTTGCTTGTTTATAGTCACAATTTTATCATACATGTAGTACAAAATGCAAGATCAATTCTTAACCTAAGCATGCAGGCTGTACATTTTCAAGTACAAAAAACAAAAAACTACATTAGTGAACATTTAAATAGGTTTGCTCGTCAGCATGCAGGTACTTGTGTTTCTTTCAAAGAATAATTGCAGAGACCCCTAAAAAAATTGCTGATTTGACCATTCCACTTAATTATAAATGTTATATACCCTGTACATTTCTCCATGTAATATGTATCATGTTCATTAAATATTCGTTCTGTATGTTATTTATTATTGTGCGAGTTACATCTGAGAATAATACAAACCCAGATTTGCCATCAAATAATTCACCTGCACATCAAGGTCTACCCTATCTTTGCTAGGCAAGGTTTCTATGGAGCTTACCACCTGGCATGGAGAAGGTAAGCTCCAGATAAAAAAGATTGGCTAGCAAAATCACAGATCAAACAACACACACTATGATGGCAGATCTGGGTCTACCAGTTTTACATGAAAAAAGCATGGTATATATTAATGTTGCAAGTAACATGGCATCTCTTCACCTCCAGAGAAACCATGTATCGTATAGCGGGAATTTTTAGCGGTTGAGAAATCTTGCAATTGAGCGATCTCAGATTGCAAAAATAAATCTTGTCAAAGTTTATTGTCTTAAATATTACAATATCTTTAGATCCTATATAGCTCAAATTTAACAACCCAATATAACAATTGTTTTTGAACAAAGCTGCCAAATTTTATGTCCAAAAAAATCACTAGCATTGGACTGTCAGGCAGGCACTAATTTTGAATACCAATTTTAGATGGAAAGTTCTATTAAAAAAAAGAGTTTTTTTTTTTTTTTTTTTACAAAACACTCCCAAAACATTTAATTTCCATCACATATTGGGAGTCATAGTGGCTCAGTTGTTGTTAGCATTCTGGATCCCCCACCTCCTGCCCAGACTAGGCTGGGTCAGCCTCTGTTGTATGCATCTAGAAAAGATACTTTTACTACAATTAACTTGGCATAACCATTGATATGTTGATGTGCTGTACAACATATATCAATCAATAAAAAAATGAATTCCAGTATATAATAATTCTCTTGAAAAATCCTAGTATGTATTAAACTACACAAGAGAAACTATCTAGTTTATGGCTCTCAATTGCACTTTCATAACAGCCACTCATTTTGCTTGGTATACTGAAGCTGTATGAACAATCTGATGAACTGAAAACACAAAAAGGACTGGTCTTGAAAACATAAAAACACAACTATGCCAGCTTACAAAAAGTGCAGTGTGAAACCAGTGGAGGTGAAAAGAAAGGCATGACAACTCTGGAAAATGTATAATTTATAAATACCATTTTTTATTTATTTTTTCTAGTTCCCCTAAAGCATAACTGACATAATAATCTTTGTTCAAATTCTAACATAAAGTTAACTCTGAAATGTATAAAATCTGTAAATAACAAAAATTTAAAAGAAGCAATGATTAACTTGAGGATATTATATTTTAAGAATAAAATTTGTCAGAAGTCCAAAGATATTCACAAACCTTTTAATGACAAATATTTATATTAATTACATCATGATCAAGACATCTCCATGGTAACAATTTAAATTACTAATTGGTATCTATGTCACTTTTTACCTAATTAAATAGGTTTAGTATTTAATTTACAATTTTTTATTATCTACTTTGACCATTTAAAAAAAAAAAAAAAATCCACCTCGACACTTGGGTTTTAAAGGCCAGATGGCAAGATACTGGAGATAAATTTATTGCATTGTTCCAGGCATTAACCTAAAATTCTATATAAATATTTTTAAATAACGGAGAAATAGAAATTCAGTAGTAATCTGCATCAGCATGAAACATGTCTTGACAAGTTTTTTTTACTTCAACATTTATGATACGAAATAATAATACAGCTTCTAACATTAGGGTAACAAAATTGTAACTTAAATAAGGATCTAAATGGATAAAATATATTAAATGAGAAGTTAAAATCAATGAGATTGCTAGAAAGGTTACTCACTGCCATTTACTGAGACTATCAAACAGAAAATAAATAAATGAATAAAAGAACTCTGCAACACTCAATACATGTGTGCATCTAGTATATCGGACAAATTTTAAATAATATTTCATAAACTAATAAAGTGGCATTAAATTAAATGTTGTGATCAAGTTGATATGGATGAAATTGGATGATATTGCACTTATCTTCAACAAGTCTACTGAAACACAAGGTAATGTTCAGAACACTTTTAACCCCATCCCACCCAGTCCTGTACATCAAACAATATGCTGACACTGATTCTTAAATTATACACTGTAGGAGCACTTTCTGCACAAATTGTTTGCAATTTTGTATATTTAACTCTCCAAATTATCACAGTAATTCAATATTGATGAGAAAAAGTAGTTTCGGCGTTTTTTTAAATCAACTTGTATTCTTGATATTAATGCATAATTGCTTTGATTAACACTTACACAACAAACATTAGCATTGACCTTTGAGGGTTTAAAATGACTTCTATAAAGATTAGATATTCTCTGCCCTACTTCAAAAACAGGTTTCTACAGTGATACATTTGAATTTGTGAGGTCTGTTTAACAGTCAGGAGCTGAGTAGATGACTCAGAGGTTAAGTCTGCCAGACTTGTTACAGGATGGTCCAGGTTTGAATCCTACTATTAGATCAAGCCCAGGTGTTATGTGTCTCTAAAACACACAACAGCTGTCCACAAGTCTAATCCTTGTATTCCACTTTACAGACTTGTATGACTGAAATTTACCATGAATGAAATACTTCTATTTCTATATTCTGTTCTTAAAATTTTCTGTGCAATACTTTAGCAGCCTTGGTTTTACTAATTTTAGATGCTATGATTATTCTAAGACTAGAATCACCGACTTGTTTTCTGTTATATTCATCCAAAAACCATCTCTCTGGACAACGGAATTTGCATGATAGTATTGGCTGTATATATTTCCAGATATTCAAGTTAACCAACAAGTACAAACATTTTCCTCCTCAAACTACCAAGGTTCACACTCCACATATAAACTGGCAGAACATTTTTACGTAAAAGCTTATCAAACATTGCCTGCCTTAAATAGAATAGAATACCCCCCAGGTAAAAAAGCTGCTGAATCTTGTCCTAAACCGACACTATCTTGGGTTCATACCCCAACATAACACCAAATGCCAGACTTACACCTGACAGCAGTAATATAGTTAGAGTCAGACCACCACATTATGTTATTTTGGGATTTCCAAGGTTTGTTGGGAATTTAGGAATAATCCCATTAATAGAAAACTTCACCCAAACTTGTTAATTTCATAATTAAAATTTTGTGCAAAAAAATCGGATCCAAAATGAAATGCTCCTAGACATCACTGTACTCTAGTTATCACTTTGGAGACGTGTTCTGTGTAAAAAAAAAAAAGTTCCATGTGACCTACACTTAACATAATAATTGCCATATGCACAAAATAATAATTAAAATAAAGCCATGAAATATAAATTACATGAATATTTGTGGGTTATATGATTGCTAAAAAAACATAATGGCAGGCAATGATACAAGACAATGCAAGGCAATCTCTGGGGAAAATGTAATTCTATACTTGCCAGCTTACACAACTGTGTCCAAAGGCCATAGACAATACATAGGCCCATATATATATATATATATATATATATATATATATATATATATATATATATATATATATATATATATATATATATATATATATATATATATATATATATATATATATATATATATATATATATACACACACATATATACATATACATACATATATATACATACATACACACACACACATGCTATAGAAATTATCAAAATCAAAAACCCTTCGGGACCCAAACTTTATTTTCAGTTTTGAGAGGTTTTAGGTTTACTGAGGGTATGTTTGTACATGTGCGTGCATGCGTGCGCACACAAACACACACACCATGTTTTCCTGTGAAAGCCCTGAACAGGGTTTTCTTTAAAATCCAGCAGTTGCAAAAATGCCAACCTTCATCACAACTACTTTTAACATTTTGACAGTCACCTACTGTTATGGATCATATTTATGAAACAAAATGAACTGGGTACTTCATGGAATTTGGGTACTTCATGGTATTACCAGACTTCAGGACAAATAATGAAGTAGCCCTGCCTTCATAATAGTTGTCACATCTTCTCTATCCCAAGATCTGCATTTACTTCCAAGGCTTTGTCCTGTAAGCTGATATTGATCAGATTTGGAAAATACATTAAAAACAAGATAGATGCAACAAACACACCATATAGGTTGTCATATATCAATGAATTAGGAATATAATATCAATGTCATTTTTAAAAAAAAAATTACCAGAGAAATAATTAATGGAGGTAAACACCTCTGATTGTTCTTCCAATCCTATTATGAATAATTTGGTCTCGTTGCACAAAATGGAATGTTAGTACATCATCAAAAATGTCATCATGGGAATCAACCTTAAAGAAATCCTGGAAATCTTCACAGGGACTAATTGAACAAAACTCTACAATATTGACAAAGGGAAGGGGACAATGAAATTTAGTACAGAAATACAACAAAATTTGTTGTTGAAAGTTGTTCAAGTTACTTTTCTGTGATCATAGCAGAAACATATATGTAACAAAACTCTGCAGAATGTTGTCTCGCCAGCTCCGTCAAGGCATAGTCCAAATACCCAGCAAAGTCATCGAAGCATGAAAAGTAGTCAGTGTTCTACTTTTGCCTGTGATAAGCAGTACACTCCACAATGAATACACCAGTCAAGCTTCATGACTGTACATGGCAAAAGTGTTAGAGAAATGTAGTTAATGCAAAACTTAATGCTGACACCTATGCCAACAACAAGTCAGATAAGTGATACCTATGTCTCACCTATGATTCACAGGCAAGAAAAACATCCCTGCCCTCTTTGAAAATGTTTGCCTTTTCAATTTTCCATGCCTAAATGAGGTCATCTTAAGAGGCCTTTTCCAATGCAGTACTCTCTATTCTTCGCCACTGTGTACTTAACAAAGCAGTTTATTCTAATTCCTTCCTACCCAACTCCCCACACCTCCAATGCAGTGCTATTCTTTAACACAGTATACATACACAGCAGTTTATTTCTAATTACCCCTTACCCAACTCCCCCCACCCCAATCCAGTGCTCTATATTTGTTAACACCGTATACTTACACATCAGTTGATTTCCAATTCCCCCACCCCCAATGCAGCGTCTCTATTCTTTACCACAGGATATTTACACAGCAGTTTATTTCCAATTCCCCCTACCCAATGCTGTGCTCTCTATTCTTTAACACAGTATATTTACACAGCAGTTTATTTCCCGTTCCCCATACCCAATGCTGTGCTCTCTATTCTTTAACAAGTCTACTTACACAGCAATTTATTTGTAATTACCCCGCCCCCACACCCATTTCAAGCAAACCAACAAAATATGAATAGGCCAATACATACATGTGGATTATCTCAGTGTATATTTACTGTTAAAAATGTTTTTTTTTAAATCGCTCAGCATTTAATTATTAATGTTATAATCTGGAATAGGGTCTCTGCAAAATATAAATTCAAAATAAACAAACATAACATTTATGTCTGCTTGTTTGTATAGCCAATAAGTAGAACGACTTAAGATGTTACACAATGTTTAACAAATATCAATGCCATTTTCTTAGAATTCTTGGAGAAAAAGAAAAAAAAGAAAAGCAAAAAAAAAACCTGGCAAAAAAAAAAATCTGATGGTACTTCTTGAGGGCACATAAATGCCAAAGAGGAAACAAAAAAACTTATTTATCATTACTTACACATCAAGTGCATCATATTCTTAAAGTTTTAATTACATTCTGTCTGAAAATTCAACTATACTGTAAATGATATTACAAGGGAAATGAATGAAGTTTCGCTTTTATTTTTGGAGCCTCTCAAGTGCATCATGCTAAATTTAATCATGGCCAAGTACACAGTCAGTCTGCATGACTTATTCTTAACTGTGTACTTTTAACTGCTTTGCATACATATGGCATACACGATTTTATGAATGCAAAACAGTCACATTGTGAATACCCCCACTCTCCGCAATTTTTATTATCTGCATCACATATTCACAATTTATATATAATCATTTTAATTGCATCACTTATTTTTTAAGATAATTATCTATCATATACTGAGTTAGATACTGTATAATATCAACACGCATCTTGAAAGATGTGCATTAATAGACTTGTTGGCACTTGGCAAATAAAAATAGTAGAAAATAACCTTCCAAAATTAAATGGTAGCATTTGCCTATATCAGCAATTCACAAATAGCACCAAAAGGAGTTCAGTAGGAGATTCTTATCACATACCCTATGTCATTAAAAAATTCAAATGTAGACACATACTAAATCAATCAATGCAAAGGCAACAATGCTCTTCCTATAAAAATTACAAATATAAACAAGGTGTTTAGCTGTAAACATGAATCCTCTCGCCAACAGTAGTGCATTTGTTTTTGTTTGGTTTTTATGGCACTGTAACACAAAATAGGTTATATAGCGTCCAGGCACTCAGATTGAAATGCCTTGCTGAAGACATACTGATTGCGAGTTCATCATGCTAACCTCTGAGCCACAGTGGCTGCTCTGACATTTGGAGTAGCTGACAATATACAGACTGGTATAGAGAAAAATACCAGAGTTGCTCAAGCCTTAAATTTAGGTCACAGTGACCTACTTTTTACACGGTCGAGTTGCTCATTGAAATGCATTCACATACCAAGTTTTATAAATGTACGTAAAATTGGGTCAAAGATGTTTATGGTAAAGTGAACAGATATCTGAAAATACAGAAAAGTCGCTCAAGCATAAAAAATAGGTTACAGTGGCCTAGTTTTGTGATAGCTGAATTAACCTCATTGAGATCTCTCCACATGCCAAGCATCCTAGATATTAAGAGTGTAACAAATGGATAACTGAAACACAAAAGTTGTTAAAGCATGAAAATTAGGTTACAATTACTTAGTTTTTATATGGTGTGATCACTCATCTTGATATGCAGCCACATTGCAATTTTCATAAGGGTAGTTGAAATAGGGTCTAAGATGTTGAGGATGTAACGAACATGTAGTCAAAAAAAAAATATATGACATAATATATGATCACATTGACCTAGTGTTGGTATGGTTGAGTTGCTCTTGTTAAGACGCATCCACATACCAATTTTAATCAGTGTAGGTTAAACGGGGTCCAAGAGATTGAGGGTATAAAGAATGAATTGTTGAAAATTAAAAAGTGACTCGAGCATGAAAGTTGGCTCACATTTATATAACTTTGCTATGGTTAAGTTGCTTTCTCCAAGATGCAAATGCATACCAATTTTCATGCGTATTGGTGCAAAAGTTACTCAAGCATGCCACTTAGGTCACAATGACCTAATTTTGGTATGGACTAACTTTTGTCTGGACGTATCTACATGAAAGTAATATGATCCAAGATAATGAGGATGTAATGAACGAACAGATGAAAATGCTCAAGTCACTCAAGCATATTTGGTTACAGTGTCCAAGTTTTGGCATGGTTGAGTTACTTTTGTCCATATGTACCTACATACCAAATTTTCGTAAGTGTAAAAGTTCAAGATATTGAGTGTGTAATGAACAAACAGCTGAAAATGCAAGTCATTAACTAAATATTGAGAAAGTAATGAATGAATGAATGAATGAACAAACACAAATGAATGGACAAAATGCTATATCCCCTCTCAACTTTGTTGGCGAGAGGATTAAAAATAAATATAAAAAGGATATGTACTGGAAGGGGAATTGCCTTTCATAGGCAATAATAACTTTCCCTTACTTCAAAACAAAAACTATTTTCTAGATTTTAAAATGAAATTCAAAAGCTATAAAAATAAAAATCTTTTATATCTTTCAAATATAAAATAGATATGTACATGTACATATACATACATGAAAGTTTTGGACTGATTAAGGTCGATTAAATTATTATACAAAATACTGTTATGAAACAATAAAAATCTCATCTGGACACAATTTGAAAATTACTATTTATGTAAGTAATGTGATCATGATGAAACTTGGAGAATATTTTCACTTGATTAATTGCAAGAGAATGATGATTTTTTTATGCAATGTGAAGGAAAGAAAGAATTTGAGATCAATATCAAATCAAGGTATGTAAAAATAGAAATTATAAAGCCAATTATCTATGTACATGTACATTCTTATGATTCCCTACTAAATTCTGTTTCTTACTAAATATGATTTGAATGGAAAACAAGTTCTCATTTAGAAAACAAAAGGTATACACCTCTTTAATTTTAACCTTGAATAATAATAATAATAATGTGTGCACTACAAGTACTTGTGAACAAGTGCACTGACAGAAGTAATGTACATGTGTTTGTACTGCCGATCAACTTCCCCTAATCCTCACCTAACCTCCAGTACTTGATGCCAAATTTGTGCTTACCGAGTTCTCCTTTGAATAATTTTGCAAATTAATTGCAAAAACAAATACATAAATTACAAGAACAATTGGCAATAACAATAATAATGAAGACCCAAGTGCTATTTCCACCGAGTCCCAACTTAAATCGACTCGTTACTGGCTGACAATATTTTTCCATTAAACTGCTATAATCATATGAAAGACAATATGCATTATGCTCTTGGTAATTCCAAGAACCACAAGCCATTGTCAATTGTTCTCTTGGTAATTCCAAGAACCACAAGCCAATGTCAATTAGTCTCTTGGCAATGTCATGAACCACAAGCCACCAATTATTCTCGTGGCAATACCATGAACAACAAGCCACCATCAATTATTTTCTTCATAATGCCAAGAACCACAAGCCAGTCAATTCTTCTCTTGGTAATGCCAAGAACCACAAGCCACCATCAATGAAAGACTAGGTAGTATATGACTGTGTGCACTTCATATGAAAAAGCTCCGAAGATATTATTACTGATTTACCTTGATGAATAATCAAATGTCAATAAAAGTGTTATTTCATGAATAAATCAACTCTATGTAACATCAGTGCCTGATGATCAACAGCATCTCACTTAACTATGACAATTATCCTTTCCCCATTGAAATAATGTTCTATGACACTTTCTTTTATTAATGACTGGACCCAGATTGAGCTTCCAGAAACAATATTTCAGATGTAAATAACTTCCTAACAGATGAGAATGGTAGTATATGCCAATGCTCCGTGTTTGACCTATATACATATGCACCATTGGTAATTCTTCTGCCTACTATAACAGATTCTTATCCGTTTAGGAAATAAATACATGTATATACAAGAGCGGTCTAAGATGCACAGTATGCCATAAAAAAAAAAAAGTTTAAAATAAAATGTGTATTTTATCTCGTGCCAAAATACATAAAACTTTATTCAGTTTCTCCAAAACTATGAATCAAAATGTTAAAAAAGAACTGTGATGCAGATCCTTGAACAAAAAATATGGTTGAATCTTTTATCTAATGTACTTTATAGTCATGTACTACATGTTATACATCATTCTTTACATATGCCAAACATGATGTAACATCTTCACGAATCTTTGAAAACTGAAACTGGTTGCTTTAAAAATTATTTTTTGAAATATGAAACATCAACTATAATATATGCTACAAAATCAAGTTGTATGCAACCAACTATTCACAAATAGCAGTTACATACAGAACAAAATATGAAACCAATGGCTAGATTGACAATTTCTAGATAAATTACAAATTATGGCATATCTGTCCATTGACTAGTGAATTTATGCCCTATATACTCTTGTTTAACAATGAACACCATAGACTTAAATCGGCCATTGCAGAATGCACAATATCAATCCCAGGTTTCACTAAATTTTTCATAATTTTGCCTCAAATTGAGAATATACATTATCTTGCTTGTGAAGATTCTGGGATTTTCCTCGTTGGTAACAACAGTAAAAAAAGTTGAAAGATAACTGTTTATAAACTGTATATAGAGAAATTTGTTTTATGATTTGCCTCAAATCTGATGAAATTCTTGAGTTTTTCACAGAAATAAAACAAAGCACTTTTCAGAAGAATGCTAGAGATTGTAACTTTATTTTAATCCTTGATTACTGCTGAATGTTCTGCAAAAATTCTGTTACCAACCAGGCAATAAAAAAAAAAAGGATTGAAAATCTCAATTTGAGGAAGAAAATGCAAGTTTATAAGTGACATAGGGTCGAAATTCTACAATGATTTACTTCTGATTTCAAGACAAAGAGTGTAGATCAGCAGGCACATTAATGTGATGGCTGATCTTAACTCTACGATGTTTGTTGTTGGTCAATGCTATAAAAGGGTAAATACGAGTCCTAGCCAAAAATACTCTGAACTGATATCCAGGCAAAAACATTTGAACAGGATCACCAATCTCTTTTAATACTGTACATACACAATTATATCAATTATGCTGTACATACACAATTGTATCAATTATGCTGTACATACACAATTATATCAATTATGCCTAGTAGTAATGTTTTTAAAAGCTACTGTAATGTGCACATTGCTTTCACTTTTTGTTTAGATGAAATAAATAACATTTTTCACCTTTGAAATGCTTAAAGTTCTGGGACTTCAAACAAGTAGTCCCTTATGTTTCATGATCTACTGTAGGAAGCACAATTGCAGGGCTTCAAGCCAATTTCTAAAACATTACAACAATCAACCAAATGCAAAAAAATCGTGCATCATTTTATAAGCCCTACCTTGTGTACTTCGTTAAATCTCCCCTATATTTATTCCCCCCCCCCCCCCACACACATTTTTTGTTTCCAAATCAAGGGGTGAATCCATCCCCTATATTTTCAGTTCTGGAATAGATAAATGTGTTTATCTGTCTGATACCACATATAGCATTAACAAATAGGATTAAATCTTAATAATTCTTAATGGCCTAGTATTAAGAATTCTCTATTTTTCATAGGGTATCAATTTTAGTGGATTTTGTGAATGCTACAAACTGCAAATTTAAAGACCCAATGAACAGGGATTCTTCTGTGGAAACAACAATGCCCCTTTCCTAATCCACGAAATTAAATATCAAGCAAAACGTCATTTTTCACAAAACCATAAATAAACGGATACCCAAGAAAATAGATCAATTAACAGTAGTTACTAATTGTGTTTATAATGCCACTACATTTAATAAAAAATCAAATATATATATACACACACACAGGTGGCACATCACTTTATAACTTGGGCATCTTTAATTGGAAAGTATTGATAAGAACATACTAAAGATGGCATTATTGTGTGCCACCAAGCATCAAGCACAAATGACACTGAACATGACAGTAAATATACCAATTTTTCTTTCTGATGCAGAAACTATTGTCAAGTAGGGAAAGAAAGAAAAGAAAAAAAAAAAAAAGAAAAAAAAAGGAAAAATGTTGTGGCTTATTTACTTACACAATTTTAGAAAATAGGACGGCATATAATCTATTAAAACTACAAATATGAACACAAAAAATTCTAAGTCTGGCTCAGTAAATTGTGGGTAAAATCTAATGAACCAGTCATCAACAATATTTCTCTGTATCAACATCAATTGATTTGAGCTGAGAGCAGTGCTAAATTTTCACACCATCACATTGTAAAGCTCTTCTTTATGATGCACATTTCCAAAATATGAAAAATATAAGTTACAACAGACATATTAATGGAAAGCAGTGAAAATTTATATAATCCACTTTCCATATAATTACATCAGGCACTCATTTTGTCCCTGCCTATATGTTCACTAAAATAGTCATGTACAGGTACAAGTTTAATTAAAAACACGGGACAAATAGTTGTGTTCATCTATTCTGCAATAAAAAAATACACATTCATCAGGGTATATCTTCCTTTAGTTTATATACCATATTATCTGCATATACAAATAACCAGGAAAATGCACAAAATCTGGAAGTTTCAATTGTACTGTGCACTTTGAGATTTGTACATAAACCCTCTTTAATGTAGCAATAACCACAAAAGAATGTAATTATTTAAATATTGTTACTATGTGAGCTTGCATGTGCTGCATAATTTATTATTTAAGGCCAGCAATTATTGGTGGAGATTACCGACTGTCTGAATACTTTTTCAATGTTTGATTAATAATTGTGACCAACTATCCTACAAGGTCAGTACTATTCATAGGTTTATGAAACACATTATGCGTCTAGGCAGATTTTCAGTTTAACAACGGCTTCTCTCTGATCCAATATGGAGTCTCCCAGACTCAGAAATGTGAGAAAAACTGTTCAGGACTCTAGTTTTTTGACAAGTGCTATATACATGGTTCGTACAGACCCCCCCCCCCAAAGTTATTTTTCAAGGAACATTTTCTCTAATGAAAAATGAATTTGCTCCATATGTTACTTCGTTTATCACTAAACAAATAGATACAAAAACAAAAAACAGCTTTCCAATTTTATTCCATTTGATATTATTATCTATGGTTTTTGAAAATCACAAAAATAACCAACTTTCTGAATTTAAAAAGTGATATATTTTATTCACTTATAATGTTTTGGATACCCTAAGATAAATTCAACGAGTTTTGGGAAAAATTCAATGTGTTTTTGAAGAAATTCAATGACTTTTCAAGAATAAATCCAACTTTTTCAAAATTCAAGGAGTTCTCAAAGCTTTTTAAGGTTGTACGAACCATGTTATAAATAACATTAGGACTCTTGATGGGACCCTCAGTGATATAATGCTAAGAAAATCTCGAGTTATTCACCGACAGGATTCGAGACTGAATATTCTTGGAGTTAACCTGCCTATCTATCATGCGTGTCATTAGTCATTTCCATTTATAAGTATCAAAGAAAATGATATTGACATGTGCTCCTGTTTGAAAGAAATGAAAATATATATGATAGACACAAGCATATGACTGTACATGCAATAGAAACCTTAATTCCACTGACTGCCTCCAATAACAAAGGTTGTCCGTATTAGTGTCCATATTTGGTAAGGTCTTCTTGATGTTCTTTACAAAGAATACAAACGCAGTGCCATTTTTAAAAGGATGTGTGCATGTTGCCATTTTATGTAAATTTCACTTTTAAGGTAACATACATCAATGTATCATAGATCCATCATAAATTTATTGAAAATTTACAAACTTATTACAAATCAAGGGATACATGTCAAGGAAACCAATACAACACATTTGAAAACATTAAATGATCCATCCCTGAGAAGTAAATTGAGTACAATAGTAAAATATTGCCAATCCTACATCTTAACTTGGCTCTAATATCTTAATGAGGGTCCCACACAACTGTAATCATATCATAAATGTGTGATGAAATTGCTGGGGATGATGCAACCCTTGGCAAGACCTATAAACTAGTCAACAGTAAGAGAAACCAGTGAAGTTCTTGGCAAATGCAAAACTTGGACAAGTATAAAACTTTTGTTTCCTGTAACTCCACTGACCCTTCTAAAATGACTCATTTTTGTTTCTGAGATCATATTTTAGGAAATACTTTGTACTTCTTCAGTTTTCCAATCGGAGTTAATCGAGAATATACAAATTCATATATTAAAAGATTTTTTATAAAAAAAATCCTACCATGTGACAACTTTTTTCAAGATTGTTACAGGAAACGCATTTTTAAAAAAAAAAAACTTGATTGCAGTGATGCATACAGTGTAAATAGTGACCATTTTTTCTTCAGCTGAGGGCATAATACTGATGTGGATGCCATCCAATATCAAGTGACAACAAAACACTAGCAATATTTATAGGATTTCATAGTTGTCACCCAATCATGAAATGTTGGTCAGTTGCCTACAAAGGCTACTTTAGATCACAGATACACCTTGAAATACTTCCACTATTATCCCTGCAATAAATACAATGACTAGAAAGCTACACACTTATCAGAACAGCTGCCTGTATTCACATCAGGGCAACCAAACTATTAGCATATACCTATCTACATACATGGTGAAGATTTAATTTGAATTAGCTCTCTTATCCAAGTGAAAATAATACTTATATTTTAATGTCCGTAACTCCACTGTCGGAAAAGCATTATGTATCGTGAATCAAAATAATACAACTGAGCCTATCCCCAGCATTCATTCTAACATTATAAAAATCTTCAAATGAAAATGTGACTTCATTTGAAAACATCTGATGTAAGTAATACAGATAATTGCTGTAAAGATTTTGTAAAATAAAAATATGCTAAAAATGGGGTTTCATTTTACCTTAACATTATCAAGAACAGTAAGAGCCATGTAGAAAATCCATGCTCTTCAACAATATGCAACACACTGGCATGTATTTTTTTACTTACAGCTAAAAAAATATTTGAACATTTTATACAGAGACCCTCAATTTGCCTAGCCCACCTTTGCTTTAGCTAGAAAAGACGTACCTAACAGTGATGGTTATGTCAAGCTTCCACCATGGCAGACTTGACAAAAATTACTTCCCAAATTGTTCCTTAAATAAAAGTAAAATTCTTTCTAGCTGATGGATCATATATCATAAATCTTTTTCTTGAAACAGAACAAGTTTTTTTTTCCTCCTCAAGTTTTTGTTACACTTCTGTATTTTGAAAGATTACAAATAATTGGGTCTTTCTTTCATTAAATTTGCTGAAATACTCAACAACTGTTCGAATTAGGGCCTCTCTGAGGTTTTGTCTTTATTGCATATATGCAAAGCGAGAAGGACATGGTCCAAGTAAAATGATATGATGCACTGTGTCTCCAGTACACCGCCTTCCCTTGGTGCCATACATATTTTATTTGAACAGCCCTTTTATTTGATACAAACCTATGAGGCAGCTAATAATTTCTCATGTGGAATTTCACAGATGTGGAGAAAATGTCCACCAAATGGCTTTAGATTAATTTAAGACTGATGTTGTTGATGCAGTGTGGAGAAAACTTCCACAGTGTTGTTTATTCACTGCAAATAGCACCTTACTCTTGACATCTACTGACAGATATAAAAAACTTGACCGGGTCTTCGGTTGACCAGCTGCTTGTTGATACGAGAGATCATCATCAGCTTACTGTACAGTATGATGTCACTGGATGCTGTCTGACATGTCCATCCATCACATGCCTGGCACTGCTGCCAATACAGAAAATACAGAAACTGGTTCTACCCACAGAAACCATTTTAATCTCTTAAACATAGCAAAATGTGGTTGTGTCAATTAATGTTCTTCTCCCCCTCCTACCTAGTTCCCCCACCAGTCCGGGGCACTGGACATGCTACCACCCTGCTGATAGGCACCACCATATGAGCCCCCATAGCTGCTGTAGCCCTGCTGGAAGGTATTTATGCCTTGTTGGGGATTTCCAAAATTACCAAAATTAGGCTTGGGCTTATTCTGCTGGCGATAGTCACGGCCACCAAATCCACCAGATCCAAATCTATGTAGGAAAAGAAAGAATGCACATATATGAAAGACAATTTCTTTATTTTAAAAAAGGTTTCCAAGCAATTCTAAATCCTGCCTACATATAGTGGACATGACATTCAAAAAACCTCACCAAAAAATCTCAAAACTATCGATGCAGACACTGACAATAGTAACAACTTTTAAGCTAGAAATAATGTCTGACCATGTGCACTTGTAGGCCATGCTAAAATTGTGCTAGCAAATGATAATGTCTAACCATGTGCAGTTGTAGGCTATGCTAAATTGTGCTAGCAAATGATAATGTCTAACTATGTGCACTTGTAGGCTATACTAAAATTATGCTAGTAAATGATAATGTCTAACCATGTGCACTTGTAGACTATGCTAAAATTATGCTAGTAAATGATGTCTAACCATGTGCACTTGTAGGCTATGATAGAAAATGATAGCATCTGGCCATCTGAATAATCTAAGTTAGACTATATTTATGATAGAAAATGATAATGTCTAACCATCTGAAAATGCAGGCTAGGCTAAGCTAATGTTAGAAAGTGAAAACAATGCCTAACCATCTGCAGAAGCAGGCTAGAATAAACTTGTGCTAAATTTTTCTACATCTTTATTTACTTTTTCAAGTTTGCTAGATATCTAGAGCACGAGGTAAAAACAATTCTCATGTTAGACAGACCAACTATTTAAAAGGTTAGAACAGAATCGCACGAGACATCTATGCTTTCTCCACAACCGTCACAAGGTAAAAGTTCTGCTGAATCTACATGCTACACATCAGTGCTGTCTCCACAGCTATCACAAGGTAAGGGTTGTACTGAATCTATGAGACATGTATGTGTCGTTTCCACAGCTATCACAAGGTAAAGGTTCTGGTGAATCTACAGGAGACACATCTGTGATGTCTCCACAGGTATCACAAGGTAATGTTGTGTTGAATCTACATGCACCTCAAGTGATGCTCCAGTGCAAATGTCGTCACCGGTGTTAATAAAACCACAAATGGTGGTATGGCCGGATTGTAAACCATGAAATATAGGTCACAGTAACCTAGTTTTCACCGATTCCTGTAGTAGTCCTCATGAAACATGGAATAACAATTCATGCAACTCTATAAGTGATAACGTCAAGAGAATGATCTAAATGCAAAGCCTAACCTCAGTGTTGATGTTAGATGGATGGATAGACAGATTTCTGGACAGATATTATCCTTAAGCCAGATTAACTTTGCAAGTCAGCCAAAAAAGAAAAAACTTAAAATGTGCTAAACGATCATTCTTTGTCCTTACATATGGAAGCATTTCTATCTAAATCATGTAATTCCGAAAAATATGCTATCCATGATGCTGACAAAGAAACACTACATTAATCATCACAATAGTTATAAAACGAAGAAAAACAAAAAACAAAGATGAAAACAAATTTTTTCGAACAAACTTGTATAAATAAAAAATCAACCATGACAGGAATGATTAGGCACAAAACCCAGAAGTTTTATCCCTATGCAGAAAATTACAAAAACAATGATCACCTTGACAACTTCATTAACTGGTTATGGTTTAATCTGAGCCTAAACTGTTAAAAATTTACCCTGCCTATGTCTGGTACCTTGCAATAGCTGCATCCCCTAAATTTACCTTACTGCAGTGTTGCACCTTGAGCGAGGCAAGGGGACACTCTCCCTTGCTACAGTGCTGAACAAAAAGCAAGCCCAGGGAATGTTCCCCCACCCCACACTGCCAGTGTCCCCCAAAATTTAAAAAAATCCTCATATCTTGTTCATTATAGGACAGAGATACATAAAATGTGCCCTTGACAGCTCAATCAAGGTGTGACATTGCTCATCTCTACTTAAAGAGATTTGAAAAAAAAAAAAAAAAAAGTCATGCCATGAAACTAATCGAGTCTGAATCTGAGGCTTATCGATGAACAGATCAACGATATTACAGTCTAAGTTCACCAACAGATTGGAATATATGGAAATACCAATGCTCGAAAAAATATTTAAAAAATGTACAAATGGGTATATACAGGAAATCATTTCCTCTCCGATTCTAAACATACAAGTTAAAGGGAACACAAATTCAGCATCAGCTTGTTTTAATAATTTTATGAATTTTTTTATTGACATGGGAAAAGTGATTTGATAATTTGCTTATTTTACAATGCAAGGGTAGAAAAATAAAAATGTGATGCAATGGAAATTACAGCGTGTTAGCTCACCAGACAGACATCTAAATAGTTCTTAAACTTCATTTACTCTATGTCAAACTCTTCATTACAAATAGGATAAAACTGAAAACCTAACTGGTCAGAAAATTGTCAATGATTACAACAAATGTAAGTTTACACAATGCTGCTGAACAAGTGATAAAGCTGAAATGAACACCAAATTTTCCTATTTTAATATTCATCCGATGTATTCTGATAGAATCAAGTTATCAAATCCATTCATTTTTCTTTGTCAACTTAGGTATTTAATGACACAGGGTGCAGTGGGGTTATTAAATACCAAAATCCGAGGTACCTTTGAGATGGAGAAAAAGATGATTTAGACAATTTCTTGTCCCTGTTGATTCAGCAAGTAGAAATGTAAGGCTCTAACTGGGCAAAGGAGTCTATCTTGATCATTCCTAGCACAGATGCAACTGAGATTAGGAATTTCAATCGGTTCAGGGGAGCTGCAGTAGCTTAGTTGGTAGAGCATTGGACTTGTAGTCCAAAGGTTGTGGGTTCGACACATGCCCAGCCCAGCCCAGATTGACTGCCTCAGTGTGTCCTTAGGAAAGGTTCTTAGCTACAATTTCCTTGGCATGATATAGCCAACAACGCGTAAAAGTGCCGTTAAAACAAACCCCTCCAAAAAATAAAAAATGAAAAAATAAAAATCATTTGGTTCAGGACCTATTGAAGGTAGCGGATTCTTGAAAGAAAGTTGGGCTGCTAAAGAAGGGAGACTAAATTGTAGTTGTCACTGAAATGTAGGCAACCCTTTTCCACAGAAAAGGCATGAATTTCACTCCTCCTCGCTGACACTAGGGAGAGATGAAAAGATCGTCTTTAAGGTAAGGTTCTCAAAGGAAGCCTCATTCAAGGTACAAGGTAGCTCAGATAATGACCAAACACCACAAGGTTCCACCTAGGCATTTAGGAGTGAGAGACTGGTCTTGAAGCTCAGAGTACGTTATAAATTCTGAAAATGATGGTCCAACCATATGGTGGAGCCCATAAACTTCAGAGTATTGGATAGGTTGCTCTATAACCCTTAATGGTGGAGACTGAGCAGTCTTTTTCTTCAAAATGAAAGAGAATAAAATCTGCAACAGCTCAATGTGTTGCCCATTGCACCAATTACAGAATCCTCTCCACTTGGCATTGTAAACCTTGGATGTCGATTGTCTTCTAGCATGGGTGACTGGGTGATGCAGCCTGCAACCCTGCAACCGTATCTGATGGTGAATCAGCATCATTTGTATAAAATTAAGTGAGCCTTGGTAGCTCAGTTGGTACAGTATCAGACTTGTAATCCAAGGAAAGTGGGTTTGATACCTGCCCAGGCCAGCCCCGGTCAGCTGCCTCTGTGTCCTTGGAAAAGGGGGCAGATCGGATCAATGTGTTGCCCACTGCACCAATTACAGAATACTCTCCACTTGGTGTTGTAAGTCTTGGAGTTTGATTGTCTTCTAACCTGGGACATGCAGTGTGCAACCTTGTTGGAAAACTGATATTGGTGGGTAGCTCGCTTGATACAAGTTGGGCGTGTGGTGGAGAATCTGTGGATTGATGCGGAGAAGTGATCCTCTATGTTGCGACAGTAGACCTCTCCTCAGCAGTAACTCCATGGGGACATCTACTTACAGGTTGAGGAGATTGCTGAATTAAGCCTGTTGTGGCAAATGGATGAACCAAGATATACAAGTCCAGACTCTGCAAGGAACCGGAGTACTTATTTTGAAAGGCATGAAGGCATAGATATATGGTCAATTCCACATTCAGACTGAGGGTATACACTGTACATAAAGTGTTAGTTTGTTGTTCAACTTCATTGCAAACAAGTCTACCACTGGCCTCCACCCTTAGATGAAAAATTCTCTACCACTGACTGGTGCAGAGACCATTCTGTGAGAACCATCAATCCCTGTCTGGACAGGCTGTCCACCAGGATATTTCTCTTGCCTGGGATGTGGCAGACTGAGTGATTGCCTCCAAAGCTTTCCATCTGAGGAGGTTCCTGAATTCTAAGCAAAGAGAAGGGGCACAAGTGTCTCCTTTATGTCTGAGGTATGCCACAACCAACATGATGTCTGTGGCAATTATAATACACCAGTGTATTTTATGAGGTGATACACCTCTGTAGTGCTACAAAAACAGCCCACATTTCCAGGTTGTTGATATGAAGATGCCTGCTGAGACCACAAGCCCTGAAGGACTACCCCTTCAGGCTCTAGGTCAGCACCCTAGCCCAAGTTTGAGGCATCAGTAATCGCAACTCCAGCCAGAAACCGAAGAGGCCTTGTATGAAGTCTTACCAGGGAAACTATACCCACTGCTGTGTTCAGTGTCCCCAGGAGAGAGGTAGAGGCAAGCAGACAATGAAGTCTTCTCTCTTGTTATAAGGGACTGTATCTGTGGATCTTGATGGGGGGGAGTGGGGAGAACACAAACTGTCCCTTAATTTATGAAATTCATCCCCACATAAGTGAAATTTAGAAATGGGGTCACATCAGACTTCTGGTCAGAGACTGAACCCAGACGAGTCGCTGTCTGCTGACAGTGACAGATGTTTTAAGGTACATCTGAAAATGTTATCAACCAGTCGTCGAAATACTGAATGATGGGAGCCCCTAAATAAGTGAGCTGCTATTACTCTCATCACCCTGATAACAGTTCTGGGGGCATTAGGCTGAAGGGAAAAGCCTGAATAAATCTGTTTAATGGGAAAAGATCAATGATTAGGCAAAATTTCTCCCCCCATCTTCAAAACCAGGAAGATCTGGGGACAGAATCCTGCAAGGTCAGCATTTATTACCCTCTCTACTGCCCCCTTCTCTCGAAGGGCGTATACCTCTTCCCACAGGGATGCCAATTTGGTCTGGTGAAAGAAATGGAGGTCCTTGATAGGTGGAGGGTCCCAGAAGCAAAGCCAGTAACCCTCAATGCATTGTCCATTAGGTCCAACCCGGTCTCTGTGGCTCCATAGGGCCAAATGCCTCCCTCCTTAGAAATAGGGGGAGGAATCCATAGACTTCCTACCATGGTCCTTTCAGCCTCCAAAAGAAAATTTAAAGGGGATGTCAGTTCTGCTGGGATGCCTGCTTAAAATGTTTAGGTGGGTGTCTCACTGATCTCTCTTGCAGGTGCTTTTTAGCTGGTTTAGCCAGGTCTGGGACCATGGTCAACGACTGATGTTGTTGATCTCTGAGATCTTGGAAGGCCAAATTTAGAGATCAATCCACCAAATAAGGACTCCATGTCAAGTGGAGCTGCTCTCAAAAGATCTGTACTGTATTCCAGCAAAACCTTCAAGGTGTCAAAACATGGCATCCCTACTGAGGTGGAAAAGTTCTGCCAAAAGACATTGAAACTGAGAGCAAGCGCCTTGCTGTCTTGTGCCAGACTCCAGAAGTCTCAGCAAGGAGGCCACACAGACTCCTCAATGAAAAGGTTGAAGGAGGTTGCCACAAAGAGATCTAAAGTTATGGTAACTAGGGTCTGAACCCAAGTTCCATAGCTTCAAGCAACTTAATGGGGATGCAAGTCCAGGTCCCCATTGATATCTCCATCTGGGATGCTCCCAATTCTAGGGTGGAAGGCATGAGTAGCCAAACAGGTGAATGCACCATGTAGTTGAACGCTGAAAGGGACCACAGTGTGGAAGAGGGGCCTGACCAACGCCTGTACTGTCTCGCTGCCTCTTGGCCTTGTGATAATTTCTGCATTATGCCCTTCACCATGGAGTGGGGTAGCAGCAGAAGAATGACCAGTCAGGGGACAGAGACCTGCTAGAGGAGTCCCTATCCTGGGAATTTGACATGTCCAGTGATCTAGATCCCCTTGACTCTGGCAGAGGTCTACCCAAGCAAAATTAAGATGACTAAGCTTTCCTTGCACCTGTAAGGCAGGACTCCCACTTTGGTTTTATAGACTTCCTTCAACCAGTAAGTATCACTGATCCCTTGGGTGCTGGAGACTTCCTTGAATTGGCAAGTGCCACTGATGCCACCTAGGATTGGAGTGAGTCTACTGGAGAAGAGAAGAATGCAGCACCATTCTTCCTACCACTATAGGGGTGGTGGCTCTCAGCCAGATCCCACACCCCATGTAGCCACAAGGTACAGAAAGGACTCAGGTGGGGTGAATGTCCCAAAGCAGCCTTCTTACTGCTACATTTCTAACTCCTTGTAGAATGTTGAAAGGGTGAAAGAAAAATAACAAACCAAAACAATTTTGAAGGGGGTAATGCCTATTCTAACACCAGTACCAACAAGGCAATAAAATTACTAAAACACAGCTTAGCTCGTGGGTGCACCAAAACCCTCAAAATAATGTATGTAGGTATGTCTGTAATAGTGTTTAACGGCACCTCAGCACAAAAGTGGCTATGTAGTGCCAACTAAAAGTAATGTCTAAAAAATGTAAAATCAAATTGCACAAAAATTTAGGAAGATAAACACTTCCAAATAAATACAAACATTAAGTACAAGAAGATAAAATATAAAATGTAAATATGTTAAATTCTGTTAAATGTATATAAAATAACAGATGAAGGTAACACATGTAAAATCCTTAAAAAATTAGTAACATTTTGTTGTATAAAGCACATTCCCTTAAAAAGTCCAAGATTTTCATGTGGTATACCCACACAGTTTTTTCAAGCAGTTCATGTCAAAATATTTATCACAAGGTTGAAATTGACATGCATTTTAGTAGTCTTGTGGGGTGAGGGTGGGACTTTGGATGCAGGGGTGTTATTTTCCCCTTTTATCTTCAAACACAATACGACCACAAATGTTTCTTTAGTGCTGAAGATGAACTCTGTATAAAGAATGGCAGTAACTTTTGAGTACTTGTTCACTTAAATGTGGAGACCATCTAAAATAGATCCTCTGAAAAGTGACTCATTGATAATGAAAATCACACAGACATGTAGAAAATGTAATTAAATTAAATTTGGATACATTGATCAATAGGATGCATTGGATGATACATAAAGGCATTGTTATGACCCGTTTTATAAAATGTTCTTTATCAAGTTGCCATTTTACACGTTATCTTTTCAAGAGTACTTGAATGACAATGAAAAGAAATGGTGGTGTGAGCAATGTGACTATTCAGAATTTTGTCATTATTATTACCTTGCGAGTGAGAGTCTGAATTTCTGGTGATTTAACAAGTTTAAGGTTGCTCGCTTGTAGACTATTATAATGTTGCATAGTTTACATTTCTCCTTGTCTGTTTCATTTACAAAATGCTGCCAAACTCGCAGGGTAAACAAACAAATATTCGAATACCGATTTGCTATTCAAAAATTTACAAAAGAGTATTCCGATTCTAATGTTTGGTTATTCATTTCAGCTCTATCAAATGATGCTAAAGTTTTCTGGTTACTCATCAAGCACAGAAACTTGTTAGGGCTGTTACTGACCTGCGCATGCCTGACCCACGGGTACGAGCTGAATTTGGGGGTCTAGACTCGTAGCTCATGGACTCAAGCCATGAAGGAACCTCCTGGTGCGACTCCACCAACAGATCACACAGCTCCCGTACAATGTTCTTGTTCTTCTCGTTGAAAAATGATGTAGCAAGTCCTGCAGCAGTATGTTTAATATGGTTAGGATGTCATGGTTAAATGTAATGTCAATGTATCGTCAATATTTATGGCCCAATAATGTATTAGTACTTTTTCAGGGTATCAATACAATGAACTAGAGGTTAATATAATCTATGCATTGATAAAAAGGTCATCTTTTCCTGGCAATATCGCAGAATGAAATATGAACCAAATTATATAAACTGTCCAAACAAGAGGCCAGTGTGGGCCTGAGATCACCCACCTGGATGGCATCTACCTAAGAGCCCAATACAAGAACTGTGTGCCAAGAAATGTAGGCTAGTAGGATACTTTCTAAACAAATTTCTTTAAATACTGTCGAGTGCATACATTATGAAAATAGCTGTTCCAAGGTTTCTGTTTTTTTCTATCTTCAACCAAATCTGATGGCACATCAGCACCATTTATAAAATAATGAACGACCTCTATCCAAGAATGCTGTCTGGCAAAGTTGGTCAAATTCTGTCTAGCAGTTTTCAAGTTGTTTAATTTCTTGTATGTTTAGTGACAGTGGCCATGTTTGATGGTTAATTGGCATCATTTGTATACATCTGAAAAGCTTTTCTTTCAAAGCTGGTCAAATTCTTTTGAGCAATTTTTAACTGAAGTTTTTTGAGAAATTAAACATTTTTCTATTTTTAGTCAACGCAGCATATTTGATGGTGGATCAACATCATTTGAATAAAATTAAAAGCCCTTCATGCCAGATGATTTCTATCCCATTTGGTCCAATTCTTCTGAGTAAATTTTGAGATGTCATTTAAAGTTTGTTTTTTCTGTTTTTAGTAATGGTGCCACATTTTATGGTGGACTGGCATCATTGGTACAAACTTGAAAACCCTTCATGCCAGGATTCTCTCTGCCAAAATTGATTAAAATATGTTCAGTGTGTGTTTTTGAGAAGTTGGAATGTTGATGGACAGATAACCTTCATGACTAGGTGAACTAACAAGAGTACTAAAACCATCTCTGATATATTTGAGAGACATGATTTTCAAATTAGCCACTAGAGCAGCCATATTGACTGTAAGATTAACACCATTTTCATTAAGACAAACTTGACACCACATGCTAGTATGGCTATCCATTCAGGAGAATTTATGACAAGATTTTCAATATGTTCATTGTGGATGCCATATTGGATGTGTGGGGGGCACCATTTTCATTTAGAACCAACTAGATATCATAAGAAGTCTGCTGGTGAAAACCCTATGTTGAGGAGTAGCAATATCAAGATTTTCACCAGTGTCCATGCTGGATGTCATATAGGCATCATTGTCATTCAAGACCAACTAGACGCCATAATAAGTTGATATGACTTTCCATTTAGTGAAAAGATTTTTAAGATAGCTGCCATGGCAGACATATTTGAAGTCAGATCAGCACTATTTTCATTCAAGATCAACTAGACACCATAATAAGTCTTCAGGTGAAAACCCCCATGTTGATATACTTTCTGTTCAGGAGTAGCAAAAACAAGATTTTCAAGATGGCTGTTGTGGTGACCATATTGGATGTCAGATCGGCATCATTTTCATTTTCATAAATCTTTTAGTGAAACTCCATGCTGACACGACCATCCATTCATGCGGCATTGCATTAACAAGATTTTCATGATGACCACTGTGGTGGCCATATTGGCTGTCCAGGCAGCACCATTTTTATATAGGACCAACTAGACATAGTAAGAAGTCTTCTGGTGAAAATCACATGTCGACACTACTCTCCTTCCAGGAGAAGTAATAATAAAAAAGATTTTCAAGATGGCTGACACAGCAGCCATACTGGATGTCAAATTGGCAGCATTTTCATTTGGGCCCAAGCAGACATGTTAAGAAGTCTTTTAGTGAAAACCCCATTCTGATATGACCATCCAATCAGGAGAGTGGCCATAACATAATTTTCAAAATGGCCACTGTGGTAGCCATATTTGCAAGTCTGAGCAACACTATTTTCATTTAGGACCAAATAGGCCTTGGGATGAATATGTGTATCAAGTTTTATGGCAATCCTCCTAGTAGTTTATAAGGAGTAGTGATAACAAACTTGTGCTAATGGACAGACAGATGATGGATAATGGACAACAGGCCATCCCATAAAAAAAAACATATTGTTGTCTTCGTTCAATCCCTTCAAATGAAGTAAACACCAAGGCTGCTTAAACCATGTATAAAAACTCTCCTTATACTGGCCATATCTACATAAGTAGTTGTTACTAACTTTTTAATCTCCACTTCATAAAGAATTTTAGTCTGTTACATAAATAGCAGTTGGTAAATCTCTAGTGCAGACGTTCTCAAACTGTGGTCTGCGAGCTCCATTCATATCCTATATGAAACATTGTCTTTAATAGTCAAGTGGTCCATGAACCAAAAAAGTTTGAGAACCACTGCTCTAGAGGTTTGAAAATATTTTTGAACAAATGCCCTATGTATGTTCTGATAACAAGTTTTATTTGCATCAGAACATTTTTTGCATTTACACACATACCCCATAGTTATTTTAATCCATCTCCCCTAAATTGCATCTTCAAAGAATTTTAAAATCATTTTAGTGTAACCATAGAAAATTCATTCTGGTGATTCAATATATCAACAACTAAATTCTGCAAAGATACAAACAATCTTCATTTTACACCATTTTGCTTGTGAAGTATCCAGAAAGAAAAAGCTGGTTAAGAACATACTTGTACTTTTCAGTTTATTTATGGATGTGATACAATCATAATACATATCGTATTGATCACAATTATTATGATATGGATCATGATACAACATGGCCAGTGATATCGAACCCAAACCCTTTCTTAAAGTGAAAAGAACATATCATTTATTAATAATATAAACTATAAATGTTTTTTTTACAGAACACTAACATGAATGCAAAATCTAACCAAGGTGTGACAGACAGATGGACAGACAAAGGTAACACAACAGGCCTTACCACCCTCATGGTGGGTCATAATAAAAACAAATAATAAGGGTGGAAACTCTTCTTTTCCACTAAAAAGATCACCAGTCTTTCCTGAAATAACAGTATTACATTGTTGAATGTGTGTGTGTGTGCGTGCGTGCGTGTGTGCAAGCATACACAAAGGGAAAATTCTTGTTTACCAGATTTTATTCAGACTTACCAAGGTTCCCTACACGTCCAGTTCTGCCAATCCTGTGAACATATTCCTCAATGTCACTTGGGAGGTCAAAGTTTACTACATGACGGACATTTTGTATATCCAAACCTCTTGCAGCCACCTGCAAACATTAAACATTTACTGTAACTCAAACTATTTTCCCCTTTTTCTCTGCATAAACAAAAAAAAAAAACAAACAAACTAAGCTGTGAAAACACTTTGCTATGGAGTAGTATGTGTTTGTGGTTAATGGCATTTGAGCATAATCATGGCTATATGGTGCTGATTGAAAGTAAAGTTCTAAATATGTAAATATAAAGAATTGCACAAAACCATTAGGGAAATGAACCCTTCCAAATAAAGAATGACATGAAACAAGATAAAAGATAAAAGGTAAAGATGTTCAATTCGGTAAAATGTATATAAAATAAAAGATCAAGGTATAAAATCCTTAAAATACAGTGTCAAAATTTGTTCTATAAACTGCCATCCACAAAAAATATCCAAGATTTTCTCTGGTGATACATCTTCATACAGTCCTCAACTGAGTTCAAATAAAAAGATTTCCGTCTCACAGGTTGGAAGTCGATACAGTTGACAAGAATGTGTTTCTCTGTCAGCAGACACTGGAAGGGTATGTACTCAGGTCTAGATTCACCCCCATGAGGTATGTACAAGTCAGGTATATGTGTCATATATGCGACTTGCTCGATACCACCTTATCTTCGCAATTTGTTCTATATGCCCCTCTCCAATGATGGCTTTAATGTTAATGAAGCTTGTTTGTGGCGTTTTCATTCCACATATATAGACCCTGAACCTCGTGCTGTGGAGTAGAATGCTAACAGTGGCAAGTAATCAGCTTAGTTTCAGTTGCACTTTAATAATAACTGCTATAAAGTTGCAAAAGTAGATGATTAGATTTTAAAAGTGGACTATTCCATTTCAAAAACAGAATTTCTGTTTAGCCGTTTGCCAGATGTTCATGAGAACAAATCAATGAATTTTATTTTTTACATTGGAAAACCTAAAAAATTAAAAGCCACAATAAAAATGAAGATAAAACTTCACTCCTGTGAATGGCAGCCAACTTTTTGAAGAAAAAAAACCTAAAATTTTATGTGTATTCATTTCTGTACTTTGTTACTTTTTATTTGTGTCTTAAATTAATACTTTGGAATGATATTCAGCTGGAACACTACTCTTGACAGTATGCCAAAAATAATTTTCTTCAAATGATGGAGTAGGCTTGAGAAATGATGAAACCAGTGACTAAAGGCTGCACAAAACAAAAGAACACAAAAAAACTTTTGTTGAGACTGCATTTTTCAAAAAATTAAAAACCCAAGTAAAATACTTCAAGAGAGGTTAATCTAGGGTATGGACAGATGTATGGACAGGCACATGAATACCAAAATGTTTGCTATGTTGAGCTAACGCTAAGGCAGGCTCAAGAAAAATCTCATAAACTTACAACTTGATCAATCTTTTTTTTTTTTGCTGTAAAAATCTAAAGACTATCTACCTGCATGGAGAAGACAATTTTTCTTTTAGTTTAGATGAATGAATAAATAAGATATTGAAATTAATAAATCAGTTAACTGCTTAATAGATGTGATCCACACAAGTGGGCTGATCCTTCCAAATATTCAACATATAACAAGCTCTACAACTTACAGCTGTGGCAACCAGGATAGGGTGCTCACCAGCTCGGAAGGCCCTCAAGGCCTCCTCTCTCTCTTTCTGCGATCTGTCTCCGTGAATACTGGTTGCTGGGTAACCCTCATGTATAAGAAAATCTTCAAGAGCATCTGCTCCTTTCTTCGTCTCCACAAAGACCAAGGTCAAGGACTCGGGACCTTGACAATAAGAGATGACATATTACACATAAAACAGACAAAGTCTATGGTTAACTCGAGTTTTCTGTTTTGGGCCTACTCCAGAACAAAATGGGTGGTGGCAGGGAGAAGAGATTAGAACGTCGAGATATCAGTCCTCCAAACATCAAATTTTTAATTGTAGTGGTCAAAATATAGCATCCACAATAGATATTACCCACACCAGCCATATTGGAGCAAGTGCCTTCCAACCTCCCATCCCACTACATTCCATTTAATACTGTCACAGCCCTTAGCTGCAGTTACTGGAGATAACTCTCATTCCTTCTGTCTTACATCTACATGTAATATGCAATTTACCTACTGAATGGCATCCAGTTATGTGTAAGCATTGCAGATCTGGTTATAAGCAACATCCCATGTGAGGATATGAAGTTAGTCGTCACGAGCCATAACCCTATTCAAAATGGAGTAGATGACAGAAAACTGATAAAAGGCACAGCCTGTACTAAGAGACAATGTACACACCAAATTGCATCTGAATTTGTTGAATGGTTCCTGAGCTTACAAGGATCTGCTGTAGTGGTGATGTAATATTAATTGGACAAGGGCAATAACTCTGCCAAAATTGGACCTGAAAAGAGGAAACCTATCAAAGATACAGAGATGCTGCCAGAAATTTTCCTAAGAGGGGGAGGTCCCCCACACCTACATCTATGGGGGGGGGGGGGGGGTACAATGCCGAATGATAGCTGATGGGTGACAATATTATTTTAAGGTATATGCATACCTAATTTAAAGCAAGCATTTAATGACTTTTTATCACTTCTTTCATATCAAATATATAAGATATCTGCATACCTAATTCAATTTGCTGAGCTGGTAAATATTCTTCTCTGTTTATTATCACTCCACTTCTTCAAAGCCTCTGGAAACTGAAAATCGTTTATATGACCCCCTTGTATCTGAATAGTCATCAGTTTATTCACAGTTTCTGATGTTAACCTATTCCTTAGAGCAGTGTGAATTCTGTTTTGTGAACTAAATCCCCTCTCACAATCTGCTGTTTGTAATGGGAGAACCACTGCTAATTTGGCCAATTTAAACAAATTAGGGAACTGGTCTTCATGATATTCGAAAATAATTTTCCACAACTCGATCATGTTGTCCCTGGGATATTTCTGTTCTAGGATCACACTTTTTGCAAGGCTGTATTCAGCCAAGGTTGCAGCACCATCAACAAGAGCTTTACTGGTTATATTACCAATTTTCTTGTCCTCTCCAAAATGTTGTATTAGGAGTCTCCATTTCAGTTTGGCCATGATCAGCAACCTCTTCTTTAGAAAGAAATGACAGGTTTTTAGTCCCAAGGCTGCAAAACTTGTGGCTATTGTTGTATGTTCTGCTGGAAATCTTCTTTTCATCTGATCTACAAGCTTATCACAAAAATCTTTCTTGGCCCGATTAATTTCTTTGGTTACTTCCTTCTGGTCCTTTTCTGTTTCACCTTCTTTTGTTCCAAGCTTAATACCCTTTATAGAAGCACATTTACCAGCACCATCCATCTTAAGTTCATTTAAAAACAGAGTCTGATAATGGCTTTACCTTTCTTTAGCTCTCTGGGCAGCAGTATAAAACCCATCCAAAACAGGTTTCACTGCAGAAACATCCAGTTGCTGTTTCTGAAATGTCATGCTAACAGATGCCAAAGATGGTATAATGTCCATCAGAAAATAAAGCATGGCAACAAACTTATAGTGTGTAAGATTCTCATACATATATGCACATGTTTTGCTGTCCTTTTTGTGTTTTTCAAAGTAGCAGACCAGAGGCTTCCATGAATGGTACACTGCATATAATGCACTGTAGAATGCCATCCAACGAATTTCATGTACTTCTTTCATAGAATATTCATCTGAGTCCAATACATTTTGAATTTGTTTTAGTTCAGCTGTCCTTGAAGATGACTTCTTAAAATATCTGAATAATTCCTTCAAAACATTTTGAAAGGTTTCATTTAAGAAAGCTACCTCCTCTGCTGCCTTGGAAGAACATAGGTTTAACCTATGTGCCATACAGTGTACGGAAACAAGATGGGGATTCTTTTCTTTGAACCGAGTTGCAACACCTGTTTTTTTGCCAGTCATAATGGAGGCACCATCGCTACCAAACCCTAACATCTTATTGAAAGAAACACCTCTTTTCTTCAAAAAATTCTCCAGTTCAGTGAAGAGAACATCTGCTGTCACATGTACCTCATTTACATGCAAGTTTCCAAGAAAAAGGGTTAGTACATTTAAATCATCACTAACCACTTTTGCATATACAACAAGCTTTTTATTGACAGAAATGTCAGTGCTTTCATCTATCATAACACTGATAAATTCACTAGACTGCATTTTCTTATCAAGATCTGCTGTGATTAAATCCGCAAAAGTGTCGATGAATTCTTCCCCTGTGCTGCAAGATTCATAGTGTGCATTATCCCCTGACCTTAAGGACTGTAATGCTTCACATCCATTCAATTTCTGCAACTCAATCAAACTAGAATATTTTGAAATTGGCAGGCTATCATGGGCAATGTAATATGGTGTTCGCATGGCACAAATGATAGCATCTCTTTTTTCCGCCATTTTTGAAACTGCATTTACCGCTGCAGACTGGAATTCTTTCTGCATTACACTTTCCCTAAGCGCTTGGACATGATCTGCTGATTCCATATGCCATGTCAAAGTTGATGTTCGAAAATTTTTGCAACCATTTTCAGTAGTAAATGGATTATCTTTCTTATATTCTCGACACAAAACACATGACATCCCTCCGTTTGGTTCTTTCCTTAACCAGTTGTAGGTACTCAACCACTTGTCTTGGAATTTTGGTTCCTTTTTTCTCTTTTTCTCAGCCTCCGGTTCCTCTTCCACGTGCCCTGTGGACGAGGTGCCGGCTATTTAATTATCAGTTTGTGCGACATCTTCAGTTCGCGTCAGAACATGAGAGCTTTCCTCTTGCTCTATAGTATCGACCATAGCAGACGATCTTACCGTAAAGAAATCGGTTATCTTCCGTTTCGACATTCATGAAACTCGATGCTTCTTACGCTCTATAAATTTCAGTTATGGCTGATCAATGGATCAATTTGTTATACCCCTCTAGGAGACAATTCAATCGGAACCCCTGGAGCGTTTCTGCAAAAACCGCAGCAGATCTCAATCATACAGATGCTTGTATTCAAGCACTAAATCTACCTCAGTATAGCCTGATTGAGATCACTGGTAAAATGGACGACCAAAATTTAATTTGAAAAACGTTTATTTTTAATTTTTGTGTTTAAAAAAAAAAAAAAAAGCGCGCATTGGGTACAAAAATTTGCAGGAACCGCAGGTAACTTGCGTGACTTTTCCCCCATTGATTTTTAGAAGTTGCGTGACTAGCGATCATTGTTGCGAGAAACCCGCGATCCCGCAGCCTGGCAGCATCTCTGAGGATACATCTACCTGTTGTAGGCAATTCACCAACGGAACAAAATTCTATCCAATTATGTGTAAGAGTTACAAAGCTATGTTGGTTGCAAGCAACATTCCATATAAAGACAGATATTTAATTCTCATGGGCCATAGCTCCATACAAAATGAAGTTGACCCAACATACCTGATAAAAGACATCTCCAGGACATAATGAGACTATGTAAACAATAAAAACTGCATCAGAGTATGTATAATGGTTCCTGAGCTATGCTTGTTACAAGGATCTGCTGTAGTGGAGATGTATTATTGATGGAACAAGATTACCATGAATAGCACATTATAGATGTGCACCCTGTGTGTAATAGCCCCTATGTAGACAACAGAAATTTTTGTGCAGAAACCATTCTTTTCTTTGTTATAGTGACCCTGACTTTGACCCCCAAATCAATGTTTCTTCCTTACCCTAAGTGCAAGCCATCCACAAAGTCTGGTCCAGGTCAGTGATGTACAACTAATGTTATTGTGCAAATACCATTTTTTTTCCTTTTAGTCACAGTGACCCTGACCTTTGACATTTTGATCCCAAAATGAATACACATTTTTTATTACCCCAAGAGCAAGTCATGCACAAAGTTTGATTGGACATGTCATGTAGAACTATTGTTATTGTGTGGACAGTGACCTTGACCTTCTGACTCCAAAAGCAACAGGGTTCTTCCTTACCCCAAGTGCAAGATATTCACGAAGTTTTGCAACTGAAGATGAAAGAGAACTCAAGTTATTGAGTAGAAACAAGTTTTCTTCTTTCAGTGACCTTTGACCTTTTGAGATGAAATTGATAGGGTTCTTCCTTACCTTAGGTGCAAGTCATCCATAAAGTTTGGTAATTGCAGATGGCGGAGAACCCAAGGTTTTTGCATGGAAACCAATTTTCTTCTTTCTGTCAGTGACCTTAACGATGACCTTTTGACCCTTAAATCACTAGCCTTCTTCCTTACCAAGTGCAAGACATCCACAAAGTTTGGTAACTGGAGATGGTGGAGAAGTAGTTATTATGCAGAATCCATTTTTCTTCTTTCAATGACCTTTTGTTCCAAAGTGTGGTACTAACAGATACATACAATCATCTAGTTAGATGATTCTAATATGAAAGAGCTTGAGAAACAAAATAGAAACTATCAGTAAACCAAACTGTAAAGTGTGAAATATGGGTCAGTTTTGATTATGAGGGTGAAGTATGCATCAAGCTGCATTCCCTCACAAAATTGTATATTTCAGGTATAACTGATCCACCTAATTTGATCCCATTTTTCCCATTTAAATTTTCATTACTTTTGAAAGAACATGTAATTAACAAAGATTCTGAATTTAAAAAGCAATGTATTTTCTTCATTTAATGTTTTGTATTTCCTCAGAAAAGTTTTTCAACGAATTAAAGGACTTTTCAAATAACATTTTTTTTCTTCAAAATTCAAGGAATTTTATAGCAATCCCTCAAATTCAAGGATTTTTCAAGATTGTATGAACCTTATAAAACCTATTATATGCATCTACATACAACCCCAACAGTATATATCCAGTCTCTAACCACCCCAACAGTATGTATCTAGTCTCTAACCACCCCAACAGTATGTATCTAGTCTCTTAACCACCTCAACAGTACATATCTAGTCTCTAACCACTCCAACTGTATATATCCAGTCTCTAACAACCCCAACAGTATATATCTAGTCTCTAATCACACCAACAGTATATATCTAGACTCTAACCACCCCAACAGTATATATCCAGTCTCTAACCACCCCAACAGTATATATCTAGTCTCTAACCACCCCAACAGTATATATCCAGTCTCTAACCACCACAACAGTATATATCCAGTCTCTAACCACCCCAACAGTATATATTTAGTCTCTTACCACACCAACAGTATATATCTAGACTCTAACCACCCCAACAGTATATATTGTCTCTAACCACCCCAACAGTATATATCTAGTCTCTAACCACCTCAACAGTATATATCCAGTCTCTAACAACCCCAACAGTATATATCTAGTCTCTAACCACCCCAACAGTATATATCTAGACTCTAACCACCCCAACAGTATATATCCAGTCTCTAACCACCCCACCAGTATATATCTAGTCTCTAACCACCCCAACAGTATATATCCAGTCTCTATCCACCCCAACAGTATATATCCAGTCTCTAACCACCCCAACAGTATATATCTAGTCTCTAACCACCCCAACAGTATATATCTAGACTCTAACCACCCCAACAGTATATATCCAGTCTCTAACCACCCCACCAGTATATATCTAGTCTCTAACCACCCCAACAGTATATATCCAGTCTCTAACCACCCCAACAGTATATATCCAGTCTCTATCTTGAACATTGTTTTCATTGTTTACATAATAACGCATGCATTCATGTTTGAGCAGCATCATGTAATACCTGCCTTTCCTTCAAAGCAGAGAATTTTAGCATTCCAGGCTCAAATTTTTTTACGGATATCATTCACAACTGAAATAATTTTCCAACGGTAGTCTTCAATGTACAGAAAAAGTTCAACAATATTAACCTGCAGCATTCAGTAGATCTAAGAGGAAGGAGCGTTTCTCATTCTCCTCGACCCACACCACCTTCTGTGTGATGTTCTCACTGGTACTGCCCACACGTCCCACTGCCAGGAAAATATAGTTATCCAGGAAATCCCGAGCAAGGACCTGTAATATAACACTGGCATCAATAGAAATCGAGATCTTTATGGACAGAGCTTCAGTAGAATTGAACAAAATAAGTAATACAGCATTATTACATTAGAATCACTCCCTGAAAAAGAAATCTATTTTACCAATCCATTTGAGAACATAAATGGAAACAAGTTTACTGTGAACTGCTCATTATTTGCGCACATCATGTTTAATAGTCCTCCATGTAGATAGCTGACATTTTTGTGCAGAAAACCATTATTCTTCGTTTATAGTGACCTTGACCTTTGTTCTTTCAATCCCCAAATAAACAGACTTCTTCCTTACCCCAAGTGCAAGCTATCCACAAAGTTTGCATCATGTTTGTAATGTGGAACTAATGTTATTGTGCAGAAACCATTTTTCATCATTTAAGGTGGCGCTTTACAGTTTCGTGGTTAGATTTTTAAAGAAAAAGAATTACCCAGGTTTTCCTCACTGGTTGTCCTGGCTATTTAAAAAAGACCTTGTATATCTTACATATTGTTAAAAGAACTTTTAATTCCCTTTATTTTGGTGTATGATTGATGGGTGCAATTTGGGTTATAGAGTATACAGCTTGGTCTTAAGATGTGCACCTCTAAAAAAAACTGCTAGCTCCGCTTGGTCATTTTCACTTCCTGGACTTCGAAGGTAAAATAAAAAAAAGAACCAATAACTTTTTTTACTTTTTATATATTTTGTAATTCATTCCTTGTACTTTCAGAGGAAGGTATTGCTACTCTGGCAAAATTCGTTCCCATATTTTAATAACTGCTGAAAATAGTGCATTTTTGACTAATTCAGACTGATTTTTCGAGTACTTTGGAGAGGCCATTTCTGTCTGCTGTTTGCTTAGATCATGTCCAATTTCCACAAGTACAATATGTAATGAAATTTCAGCCACAGTACACGAAAGTAGCATAGAGGTATGGCAACATTCTCTCCACTGTGCATGTTGCAAATGCAAACAACTTCATCTTACACCTGTCATTCTCTCAAAAGCACGTAATATTTGTAGAGCGCTGTTACCCCTGACCTTGGGCGTTTTGACCCCAAAATCATTAGCCTTCTTCCTTACTCCAAGTGCAAGCCATCTAGAAAGTTTGGTTGATGCCATGTAGAAATAATGTTGTTATGTAGAAATCATTTTTATTTTCTTTCAGTCAGTGATCTTGACCTTTGACCTTTTGAACCTGAAATCAATCTTCATTACACCAAGTGCAAGTCATCCATAAAGTCTGGTAACTGTAGATGGTAGAGTACTAACATTTTTGTATGGAAACCAATTTTCTTTTTTTCAGTGGCCTTGACCTATAACCTTTTTGACCCTGAAATCAGTAGATTTCTTCCTTAGCTCAAGTGCAATGTGGAAATGGTAGAATTTGTTTTCCTTCTTTCAGCCACAGTGACCTTAACCTTTGAGCCCGAAATCAATAAGGTTCTTCCTTGTCCCAAGTGCAAACCACTCACAAAGTTTGTTAACTGTACAAGGTTGCATCTAGGATTTAGTAAATTTAGGCACTGTCTCCACTTCAGATGAAAAATAGCAGCAGCAAATCTGATCCTAGTTGGGACTTCTCAATAGGGCATACAAATTAAAAAAAAAAAAAAAGTCTCTCCCTTTGACTGATACTTTATGGACCGTTAAGAATTTCCAGGAAACAATGAAAAAAACCATATCTTCATTTTAACTGCTTAATGTTGAAACCATGTCTGATATTACTGAGCATTAACAAGATTTTCAAATTAGCTGTTGTGGCAGTCATATTGAATGTAAGATCGTCACCATTTTCATTCAGGACCAACTAGACATCACAAGTCTTTTGGTGAAACCAAAATAAATATGACCATCCATTCAGAAGGAGTAGCGATAACAAGATTTTCAAGATAGTTGCCATGGTGACCATACTGGCTGTCAGAACAGCACCATTTTCATACAGGACCAACTAAACATCATAAGAAATCCTTTGGTGAAAACCCCAAGTCGATATGGTCATCCATCTAAGAGAAATAGCAATAAAAAGATTTTCAAAATGACCACCATGACAGCATATTGGATGTCAGATAGCCATAATTTTCATTCAGGACCAACTAGATGCCATAAGAAGTCTTCTGGTGAAAACCCCATGTCAATTTCACTTTCTATTTAGGAGGAGTAGCAAGAAGATTTTCAAGATGGCTGCCATCCATGCAGGAGAATTAGGGACAACATTTTCAGGATGTTCATTGTGGCAGCCATATACTATTTTTATTCAGGACTGACTAGATATCACAATTTGTCTTCAAGTTAAAACGCTATGTCAAAATGACTTTCCGTTTGGAGAAGTAGCAATAAAAAGATTTTCAAGATAGCTGCATTGGTGATCACGCTAGATGCCAGATCAGCACCATTTTCATTTTGTACCAACTAGACATCATATAAAGTCTTTGGTGAAAAACCAAATTTGATACAACTTTTCCATCTAGCAGGAGCACTTGACATCATAAGAAGTCTTCCAATGAAAAGCTCATCCCGATATGCCTTTCCATTCAGGAGGAGTAGCAATAGTATGATTTTCAAGATGGCTGCTGTGTTGGCCATATTGCTTAACAGATCAGCACCATTTTCATTTAGGACCACCTAGACATCATAAAAAGTCTTGAAGTGAAAATCCCATGTTGATATGACCATCCATTCAGATGGAGGACCAATAACAAGATTTTCAATATGGGTACTGTAGTGGCCATATTGGTTGTCCAAACAGATCTAGTGCTGCACCTAGCATCCCATGGGCAGGGGACAGTGTGTCCCACACCCCACACATTTTGGGGACACAACATTTTAAAGGGACAAAGGAAAATTGTAGTACATAATGCATTAGTAGTGCCAAAAAAGAAAAAGAGAATCTTATTTTTTCAACAGTTTTGCCACCTTAAATTTGTCGTCTGCACTAAATTATTATATTTTTCCTTGGACACTTACATAACTGCAATGTGCTCAAGTTGCTCATGAAGACATTACCATTAAAATGGATATTCATTGCAATCTTATAGCTTTTATCACCTTCAGCGACTTTGGCCATTGCTAGTGCCAACAAAGACGTGGATGGATATCCACTAAAGGAAAGCTGTAGGCATATTTTTCAATTTTTTCCTCCGACTAAAAAGTGTGACACAGAGGGTGCACAGGGTCAAGATTTGGGGGACAAAGGAAAAAAAATTGTGATCCTGTGCTCAAGGTGTAACAGTCATTTAGGACCAACTAGACATAAGAAGTCTTCTCGTGAAAACCCCATGTAAACATGATTTTCTGTTCATGAGGAGAAGCAATAACAAGTTTTTCAAGATGGCTGCTGTGGCTGCCGTATTAGATGTTAGATTGGCACCATTTTCATTTAGGTCCAACTAGACATCGTAAGAAGTCTTTGAGCGAAAACCCCATGCTGATATGACCATCCATTCATCAGGAGTAGCAATAACAAGATTTTCAAGATGGCTGCTGTGGCCACATTGGATGTCTGAGCAGCACCATTTTCATTTAGGACAAACTTGTCCTTGGGCTCAGTGTGTGTGTAAAGTTTCATGGCAAAAAAAACTCGAAGTAGTTCAGGAGTAGCAGTAACAAACTTGTGTTAACAGACGGACAACAGATGACAACAGGCCATTCCATATAAATGAAAGCAGAACAAGAAAATTGTGCAGAAACCAAATTGTTAACAAACAGATCGACTACATCAAACCATAATATTCTCTGGCATATGGCAGGCATATAAACAAGGGTGCCTCGAAGGGACTGACACTCTTCTGTTGGAAAATAGTTGCCAGTAATTCAATATAAGATTGTTTCTTCTTTTTAACTGCTGAATGTTGAAATCATCACTGAAATTCTTTAGTGACAAGATTTTCAAATCAGCTACAGTGAGAGCCATATTGGCTGTAAGATAGGCACCATTTTCATTTTGGACAAACTAGTGGCCAGTCATCTCGCTTCTTTTAGACTTTTGGTGAAAACCCCACATTGATATGACCATCCATTCAGGAGAATTAGTGGCAAAATATTCAATACATTCATTGTGGCAGTCATATTTGAGGTCAGCTCGGCACCTTTGTCATTAAGGACCAACTAGAGATCATAATTAGTCTTCTGGTGAAAACCCAATGTTGATATGACTTCCCTTCTAGAAGGAGTAGTAATATGATTTTTAAGATGGTCTCTGTAGTGGTAGCTGCCAAACTGGAGGTCAGATTGGCACAATTTTAATTTAAGACCAACTAGACACCATAAAAAGTCTTCCAGTGAAAACCCCATGCTGATATGACCATCCACTCTGGAGGAGTAACAATAATAAGATTTTCAAGGTGGCTACTGTGGTGGCCATCTTTGATGTCCAGGTGGCACCATTTTCATATAGGATCAACTAAGTCTTCTAGTGAAAACGCCATGCCGATATGACTTTCCATTCAGGAGTAGCAATAACAAGATTTCCAAAATGGCTGCTGTGGTATATTGTCAACAGATTGGCACCATTTTCAATTAGGGCCAATTAGACATCATAAAAAGTCTTTTAGTGAAAACCCCATGTTGATATGACCATCCATTCAAGAGGAGTAGCAATAACAAGAGTTTAAAGCTGGCCCCTGTGGTGGCCATATTGGATGTCCAAATTGAACCATTTTCATTTATGACCAAATCGAAGTCCTGAAAATTCTGGTAAAAACCTCATGTTGATACAACATTCTCTTCATGGGGAGTAGCAATAAGATTTTCAAGATACTGTTATGGTGGCCATATTGGATTTCTAAGCAACACCATTTTCATTAAGGATGAACTAGACCATGGGATGAATGTGTGTGTGAAGTTTCATGGCAAGCTTCTTGCGCCCCCCACCCATCCGAAACAGCCCAAACTAGAAACTGTGATCTTCAACCAGTGAAAGTATCATTTAATTTAACTAGTGACTATCTCTGTAAATCTGATAAAAAAAATACTGCATTTTTTATCTCCCTGAGAAGAGTGTATTGCAATGGCAACCAGAGATCTTAGTGGACAATCAATTTTCTATATTTTCTTATGAATATTTTTGTAAGCCAAGGCTTTGTCACCCAATAAACACAGAAAAGTGGCAATTTTCAGCCCTGTTATCCAAGGATGTCATTAGATCATTTTGACTCTGAAAAATATTAAAATAAATAGTTTTAAAAAGGCTGATCTTATATCCATAACTACTTTCAACTTCAACGCACATTACATTTCCTGCAAATACTTTTTCCAAATTTCATGAAAACAAGTCCAGACAAGCCTTTTTATTTGGCACCAACCTGGATCTCCTTTGGGAATGTTGCACTGAACATCAGGGTCTGGCGCTGCCCCTTCTTTGGCATGGTATCCTTCTCCACAATACGACGGATCTGGGGTTCAAATCCCATGTCCAACATACGGTCTGCCTCGTCCAGGACCAGATACCTGAATGCGACAAAACATAAGTTTTTCCCTAATACTGGCATGTGATTCGCTCCAAAAAAAAAAAAAAAAAAAAGCTACAAGCAATGGGTGCATCACAAAGCACCCCACTTTCTATGACTTGCTCAGCAGAGTCTTAAACAAAATAACTTCTGCTGGAAAACCAATGTTTTGGAGAAGATGGTCATTCAGGAGTCATAACTTTTCCACGTGGAATGTTGGAATTCCATATCATTCAAGGTCTCATCAATATAAAGGTTCATGATAACTCTGGTTGAAATGCAATATTCCCTAGTAAAGTTATGTTGCAGAGAGCAAGGTTAGGAGGATGGACAATAAAAGGCAAATCTGGACAAGCCAATATCCAGATTTGACTGCAATGACAGTATTTTTGTATTTTTTGCTCTTGTTCCATACATTCATAATTTAAGGGTCTTTTCAGTAAGCCTTATAGTAAAATCATAAAGGTTGGCAGGAAGGTGCACTTGTTCCTTATGTCCAGGTAGCACACAAACAATAAACTGCATATTGTAGCGGAGGTTGATATTTCAGTGGAATTTTTTTTACATGGTCAATAAGAATTCTTTTTCATTGGCTGCGTGTTTGTGAAATTATTTTCCCTATAAATAGAAGTAGAATATGTCTTCCGGTCATGTTTAACACAATGTCAAATAACTGACTGAATAACTATTATAATGCTGATGTTTTTCTTTTTTGTTTATTTAATAGAGTTCCAGATCATATTCAGGTATGGTAACAGTTTTACTGAATCTAGATCAATCAATGACTGAATGCAGGTATGTTGTTTGCAAGCAACAACTCATGCCCACTATCCCATTTTTTAGGTATGTTTCAGTAATGTGCTTCTAGATTACTGGTTACAAGGAACTCCTGTAATGGAAATTTAATACTGATTGAAAAAGGGCAATAACTCCTTCAGAATTGTACCTGAAACAAAACGAAACCTTTAAAGAATATTCTACATGTAACAGGCAATTACATACTGAATGGCATCCAATTATGTGTAAGGCTTGCCAAGTTATGCTGGCTACAAGCAAGATCCCATGTGAAGATATAGAGTTAACTGTCAAGGGCCATAACTCCATTCAAAATTAAGTTGACGACTCAGAACTTGTACATGCTGGTTGCAAGGATTTGGTTTAGTGGAGAAGTCATTTTGATGGAAAAAGAGCAATAACCGTACAAAATTGGACAAAATAAAAAAAACTTTAAAAGGTACATCTACATGTAATAGAAAATCCACTTAATGAATGGCCTCAAATTATATATCTGGGTTGTAGACCTATGCTGGTTACAAGAAGTGTGAACAGATGGACCGACAGACAGATGAAAAGACAGGCAGTTAGAAAAGGTGATTACTCCTGGGCTCCCACATTTTGATGCTGGAACCTAATAAACCCAAACCATCTGATGATGCATATCCTGCATCAACATGGGTGAACATGCTATGCACATCTTAAAAAAGAAACAACTAGACATCAGAATTTTGAGTCCAGTCCAAGTAGTGTGAAAAATTGTGTAATCTTTGGACCTGTATGCACATAGCAGAATCTTTTTTATGACCTGTCACCTAAGCATTACTTTGCAAGACTGTATTATGTCATGGATGAAGTAATTTTTTATTGAAGCCACTGAACATTTCTCTGTTCTGCTTCACCAGAAAATGTGATAATTTTGTACTTTGGTCATTTGCAGGATCAATTCCAAGCATTTGTCATAGGTAGCTTGGAAGTAATATTACAATCAAGTAGAAAACAAAAGAGTTGGCCTAGTTATATTAAAACATAGGTTTCCTACCTGGTTTATAATAATTTGGAGGTTATTTAACATTTTTTTAAGAACAAACTTTCACAAAATCTAAAAAATTATAAGCAGTGCAATTAATCTGAGCACAAGCTCATATTATAGTTTATTACCTTCAGGCCAGATGACTTAAAGATAGAGAACCAATAATGCAAGCAGAATGTTAAAGATATCTATATTACTAAATCTTTCAAGTCCACTGTTCATGCTGCTATTCTGTCTAGCACAAACTGGTCATGCCCATCAATTCTGTGCTAAATTTTCACCCACATAATGAGGTCGAACAGTGCCCATTACTGGCACTGTCATTCAAGTGTGTCTAATTAAAACTGGTTAACGACTTCGATTTTCATACAATGGACATTACTGGTACTTTTGTAGTTTTTCACCCCTACACTGCTGTCCTGGCAATGGCAACAATCACTGGTCATAGTCTAGTTTAACCAGTAATGAAAGTTATTCAATAGAAACTGTAATCCAAGAGATTTTACTTACCTGACATGGTCAAGTCCAACTTTCCCTCTTTCCATCATGTCCACCAGTCGTCCTGGGGTGGCCACAAGCAGGTGGCAGCCGCGATCCAGATCCCTTATCTGTGAGCTGATATCTGCACCACCATATACAACACATGGCCGTACTTTTGAGCGGTATGCAAATTTGCGTGCCTCATCATAAATCTGGGAGGCCAGTTCACGTGTTGGGGCTAGGACCACAGCTAGAGGAAACTGTTTTCTGCGTCCATATTTCTGAACCTGCTGAAGGAATTTCTTAAATTTATCAACCTGGATATTTTACCTTGAGAGTATTTCCCAACTATACTCAAGTATGAAATGTGCAATACTGGAACACTATAAGCCACAAAATGTAACTTTGTGCTTGTAAAATGTGTATCAACTGTGGATAGAAAAAGTTCAAGTCTCAAGAATTCAAATATTAATAACACCAAAGCTATTGGACATGGATGCATCACAGAGGACCCCGCTGACAACAAATTGCTCAACAGGTCTTAAACAGATGAACTTGTGTTGGAAAACCAAGTTAGAAGAATGTGCATTCAGTGGCTATAGCTGTTCCAAATGATGACATGAAATGATGGAAATCATACTCATTCAAGATCTTATCAATATAAAGCTGCAAGTAAAATGTGGCTTAAATCCAACAATCTTGGTAAAGTGATGTTGCAGAAACCAAAGACAGAAGGGCCATAACTCTTCTAAATGAAAGTGTGGAATGCTGGAAATTAAATTCATTTCAGTGTCTCATCAATATAAAGCTGCATGCCAAATGTAGTTCAAATCCAACAAACCTTGGTAAAGAAGTGGAAATCAAAATCTGGAAGTCAGGACAGAGAACTGGAGGGTAGGAGGCAAGGTGATGCTAAATTTTGTGGTCAAATTAAAAAATACTTAAGTTATGCTACATAAACCAAATTTAGGAGGATGTAAAAATCAGACACCATAACTCCTCTAAATGATTTTATCGAAAATGAAACTCGTTTAAGGTTTCATCAATGTAAAGTTAAATACCCAATTTGGTTTAAATCCAACAATCCTTGGTAAAGTAATACCATGCTCCTCACAGCTCACACTCTTTCTGAATATATCACTGCCATAAGGCTCTTTCGACCCATGGGTCATCTAAAACTTAATACCTGATCTCTGCGCATTAGTACACAAGCACATTGACTGGATCCTCCCTTTCGTCTCTAATTACTGATTGAAATCCAATCAAAAACAAGGGTAAAAGAACCCAACCATGAATGGCAAATCAGATGCACTTCATTGCGACATAATTGGTATATTGTAATGTCTGCCGTGTGCTACCTTGTAAAATCATCAGCCCTGTCACTGCAAGTAAAGAATTACTGACTTTTTCCTCCAATGTAATTCACAAAATCTTCCACATTGTACACTAAAAACCATTGCAACGATCAGAACAAATACAATCCATATTGGGTGTGATATAGTTATCAAATTATTGGATTTTCTCCTGGTGTCATTTTACTACCAAATTTACAACATTGAGGCATTGGTATCCCACGCAAGGGAAGTAACAAGCTATGGGAAGTTTGAAGTAATACTGCAAACACCAGAGTGAGCAGGGAGCACAATTCCTGCCCATAGTTTTGCAAAATGCTGAAAATCAAGTAATTCAAGGTCTCATCAACATAAAGTTGCATACCAAATTTGGTTAAGATCTAAAAATCATTGGTAGTTATGCTGTACAAACATAAAGTCAGAAGGACAGGCAATCAGGGGGCTTACTCCTGTAAATGATGTCGTGGAATGCTGGAAACTGAACTCGTTTAATTTCTCATCAACATAAAGCTGTATGCCAAATTTGGTTAAGATCTAAAAAATCATTGGTAGTTATACTGTACAAACATAAAGTCAGAAGGACAGGCAATCATTTCTCATCAACATAAAGCTGTATGCCAAATTTGGTTAAGATCTAAAAAAATCATTGGTAGTTATGCTGTACAAACATAAAGTCAGAAGGACAGGCAATCAGGGGGCTTACTCCTGTAAATGATGTCGTGGAATGCTGGAAACTGAACTCGTTTAATTTCTCATCAACATAAAGCTGTATGCCAAATTTGGTTAAGATCTAAAAAATCATTGGTAGTTATGCTGTACAAACATAAAGTCAGAAGGACAGGCAATCAGGGGGCTTACTCCTGTAAATGATGTCGTGGAATGCTGGAAACTGAACTCGTTTAATTTCTCATCAACATAAAGCTGTATGCCAAATTTGGTTAAGATCTAAAAATCATTGGTAGTTATGCTGTACAAACATAATGTCAGAAGGACTGCTAATACGGAGGCTTACTCCTGTAAATGATGTTGTGGAATGCTGGAAACTGAACTTGCTTAATATCTCATCAATATAAAGCTGCATGCCAAATTTGGTTGAAATCCAAGCTCAATGAAGGTCTCATCAATATAGAGCTGCTTAAGAAATCTGGCTGATATCCTAAAATTCTTTGTACAGTTAAGCTGTGGAAATGAGAGACAAGAGGACAGACAATCAGAGGCCACAACTCCTCAAAATGATGACACAGATGACTGTAAATCTAACTCTTTCGAGGTCCCATCAGTATAAAGCTGCGTAATTTTTTTTTTTTAAATCAAGTAATTCCTACTTGTCATCTTGCAGAAACCAATTTGTTGATGAGCAGACAGACGGACATGATTACTATAGGGCTCCACTGACTACGTCAAGCAGGGCCCTAGAAATGAAAAAATTGCTACTGTAGCATTAAAGTCTAATCAGGTTATCTGCATAAATACATACCTATTAGACCTACGTTGTCCATGTCAAGCACCTTTTGTGTAATTGTGTCACCAAGGTTTCACAAAAAAAAAAAGACTTGGGCCAAAGAGTTCAAAATTTATAAACAAGAGTACCACAAACAGTATGTTATACACCCACCATGTGGTAAATAGTAACATTTTTTTTCCTGCAAAACCCTCTATGATTGGTTGGATATTTGACTGTTTTAAATCTGATATCAATAGGCAACTTCCTTATCTTAACTGCAAGCCAGACAAAACATTTAGTCGTGGTAAAAGACACATAACATGTTATTTTGTGGAAACCAGTTTTCTTTTTCCAGTCCAAGTAACTTTGAATAATGACCTAATTGACCCCAAAATCAATTGGTGCCTTTCTTGTCTCAAATGCAAGACATCCACAAAGTCTGGTCATGGATTGTGGCATAGGACTAGGCTTATCTGTGGAAACCTTTTCCATCTTGGAGATCCTCTGACCTTTAAAATCCCAAATCAATGGCTGTCTTCCTTGTTTAAATGAAAGCCATCTACAAAGTTTAGTCAGAGAATGTGGTACAGAACTTAAGTAGTTTTACTGAAATAATTTTTTTTTCTTTGGGGGGTGGGGGAGCCACTGTGACCCCAAACCTGCAACCCCATAATGAACAGGTGTCTGGTCTAAATTGCATGCCATCTGGAAAGACTAGTCAAAGCAGATGACAATAACTCGTGATATCATGTATAATCAATTAATCTTTTTAGAATCATCATGACCTTGACATTTGGATCCCAAATCAATAGGTGTCCGATTTCTAGATCTCAAATGCAATCCATTAACAAAGTGTGGTCAAGGTAATGGTATACAAGTCAAGTTATTGTGTGGAAAAAATGTTCCTTCTTTCAGTACATATGACCTAAACTTCTGATCTTTTGAGCCAGAAATCAACAGGTTTCTCTCTGTCCCAAATGCAAGCAACTTGCAAAGTTTGGTAACGGTAGATGGTGGAGAATTTGGTTTATTGTGGGAAACTGAAACAGGGAAGTCAGACAGATGATTGGTGATCACAACATGATATACTCTGCTTTGTGGTGGGCATATAAAAATGCATATAAACATGTCTATCAAATTTCTTCGCTCTATGTCAAGTGGTTTGTTCACAATCATGCTAAGAAAAGTTTCAGTAAAACAGTTCATTTATAAATAGATTAAAAATTTATTTACAAAAATGGAAAAGTTGCTTTCACATCATGAAAATCTATTTAGGGCATCTACATTTGCATAAAAACATCCCTACCAAATTCATTTGTCTACCTGACAATGGTGCTCACCAGATTTTTCCTACAAAAGCTTAAATCCATAAAGTTAAAAAATTTATTAAAAAAATGAAAAATTGCTTTAATGGCATGAAAATCTAAACAGGTCATTTATACATGCATACTAACATGCCAGCCAAATTTCATGTCTATATTAAGTAGTTTTTGCTCTATTATGCTTAAGAGTTTCCTGGGATGGGCAGACAAACACATAATGGACACGCATGATCATATAAAGAGTTTCCTGGGATGGGCAGACAAACATATAATGGACACGCATGATCAAATAAAGACGACACTGCTACAAGCAGCAAGGCATATAAATGAAGCACAAAATTGAAATCACTGGTCAAATTCTTTCATATCGCATACATTTTACGATCATGTTTAAATTTACATCGCTACTCCAAGCAACATAACAGACCTTAACCAACTAAATCTGGGACTTTTAAACAAATTTAGGATATTTCTAAAATATCTAGCTTGAATAAAATGAACTAAAAATGTGTTGATGGAACATGAATGCCTGAATACTGACCTAAACTGGACAGATGAACCCAAGTAATACTACATGTCCCTACCTCATTCATGGCAGGATATAAAACTAAAATGAAACTTCAACCAATGCATAGACAACATAACTGTTCGTAAACAACTACTGGGACCAATCAAATTTTGTTTTAAACAGATTTCACAGAGAAAAGAAATAAATAGGTTACTTTTTTTGAAAAACTTGAACAGTACTTGTCACAATGATGTTTGGTAAATCTAAGTTATTACACCTGGACTTCACTTTATAAACTGCATTTACCTGTGCACTGTCATCATCAGCTGGTCCAATTTCATATACTTGGTTTAGAATTGGTACTAGGAAGGCAGCAGTCTTCCCAGATCCTGGAAAAAGGCGGAAAAGAACAGCGATTGATTGCTGTTGACTAAAAGATGGCACGGAGAGCCAATTTGGTTCCTCTTACAGAACTTAAATTGAACTTTTTGAAAAGATAAAATTGTAAAAATTTAACTGACCAGAAGGCCAGGGCTTGCACCAAAAGCAGGGTTGGGAAAATTTCCTTTTTTCCCCCCGCTGGCCCAGTAAAAATCAATTACCCAGCAAGAAAATAAGCATGCCCCTCAAAAAAAAATTAAATATACATATATATGATGGCTTTTTGTCATAATAACAATAAAAACATAATTACTCCGCTCCCACCCCACTCCTCTTTAAAACCCCATTTCAAATTTGGGAACAACTTTATGGAGTACATTTTTCAATATTTCTCTTTTGGAGGGACCAACTTGACACAATTTCAGTCGAAGATGATGAAAAACGAGTTAATGATTTGTGTGTAATAAACAAGCGGCATATCCTTATTGGCTTAGACTTAACTGTTACGATTAAATGAATAAATGATTACTAGCTCCTGAATTAGGTTCATTAGGTGCTATAATTTTACTTATAATTTTTACAGATGCTGTTGGTTGTTGTTGTTAATCCTTCAACTTAATGCTCATATTTAATTTTTGTTTACATTCCTAAAATGTAAAAGAGATTGGGAAACAGTTTGTGATCATAATGAGGATACAAATTTATTTATAAAAATAAAACAAAAGTCCCTCGAAGGGACTGATACTGGGTGAAAAGAGTCTCCAGGAGTTCAAGACAAGGCTGTTTCTTCCTTTTAGCTGCTGAGTGTTGAAACCATCTCTGATATTTTTCAGTGATAACAAGATTTTCAAACTAGCTGCTGTGGTGGCCATATTGGATGTTATATTTATTTATTTATTATATTATACATACAAAAATTGTGAATTTAAAAAGTAATATATTCAGTTTTAATGTTTTGTATTTCCTCAGAAAACCTCATTAAATTTGAAGACAAATTCAAGGAGCTGTCAAGGCAACCCCTAAAAAAAATTCAAGGATTTCTCAAGGTTGCATGAACCATGTTCGAGAACAAGTCCTTTACAGGTGGCCATAACTAATGTTGGATAGGCCTTAATTTGTGCAAATTTAAAAGGCTTTCATGCCAGGATGCTCTGCAAATTTGGTTGAAATTGTTCCAGAAGTTTGAGAAGATGAAATTGGCAAATGATGACAAAAGATGCATGATGGACATAATGCCAAACCCAGTTTTTTTTTGCCTTATGGCCAGGTGCAAGAAAAAAAAACAAAAATGACAGTAAATTAAACTTTTAAAATTTAAGAAGTTATTTCAACTATTTAGCACTGCGATATAAAAGCTAATGAATATAACAGAACCTGTCAAACAGTATGCACACTTGGAGATCAAATTTAAAATTGCTGACAACAACAATGCTCACACAGTGAAAAAAGTGACAACTTTGTCTTGCTATCAGCTAATAAAGGCAGGACGATAATCCTGTTTGTAAAAAGTCACCTGCCTTTAAAGACAAATTTACTTGGAAACAAGTGGCAACAAAAATGTTTTACCAGTCTGTGCACAGGCCATAACGTCCCTCTTTGCAGCAATGATGGGAATGGCGTACTTCTGGACTGGGGTTGGTTTTTCATAGCGGCTCAGGTCTATGTTGTTACGGATAATTTCACCAAGACTAGATTCCGTGAACTAAAACAAACAGTATAAAGGTACAGAAACTACAAGATACCTCAAATAATGGATAACATCTTGGTTTGGGTTCATGTTTTACAGCACAGTAACACATGGAGGTTGTTGAGTGCTGTGGCAAATGGAATTAAGTGCCTTGTCCAAAGACAACTATATTAGCCGACCTGGGCTGAACCGATGGTAGGATTCGAATCTGCCAATTTGGCATGCTAACCACAGCTCCCCGGATAACATCTATGAACCCTTTTTCTTATTTCACTTTCATATTCAACATTTATACAAGGGAGATAATTCATAAATCATGCAACATATAGTCAATGATTTAGGACTGTTCCATTTAAGCATACACGGTACTCAGGGAAGGCACTTTTTTAATGAGGGAATGACACTCTACTGGACAAAAAGAATTTCCAGGAATTCAAGATAAGAACATTTCTTCCTTCTAACTGTCTTGTGCTGAAACCATCTCTGATACTCTTCAGCGATAACAAGATTTTCAAATTAGCAGCTGCAGTATACAGACTGAATGTCAGCTTTGCACCATTTCATTTAGGACAAAGCAGACATGACTTGAAGTCTTTTGGTGAAAACCCCGTCATAATTATCATCCATTCAGGGTGAATAGTGACAAGATTTTTAACACTCATCAGAGCAGCCATACTCAATGTACGACTGGCACCATTTTCATTGAGGACTTGGTGAAAACCCCATCATAATGATCATCCATTCGGGGGGAGTAGTGGCAACAAGATTTATAAGACAGTTGTTGTGGCAGCCATATTGGATGTACAATTAGTGCCATTTTCATTTAGGACCAACTAAGTATCATGAATCTATTGGTGAAAGCCTCATGTTGATATAGTCATCCATTTGGAGAGGAGTGGAGATAAAAAATATTTTCGAGATATGCCTTTTCATTCAGGAGTAGCAATAACAAGGTTTTCAAGATGGCTGCTGAGGACTCCATATTGGGTGTTAGACCGGCATCATCAGTCTTTTCGTGAAAACGCCATGTCAATATGACTATTCATGTAGAGTTGTTACAAGATTTGTAAGATGGCTGCCATGGTGGCCATATTGGATGTCAGACACAATTTTCATTTAGGACCAGCCAGACATCATAAGAAGTCTTTTTGTGAAAACACGATATGACCATCCATCCAGGAGTAGCAACAACAAGATTTTCAAGATGGCTATCATGGTGGCCATGTTGGACATCAGATCAGCACCATTTTCATTTAGGACCAACTAGACATCATAAGAAGTCTTTTAGTAGAATCTCCTATGTTGATATGACCATCCATTCAGGAGGAGTAGTGATAACAAAATTTTCAAGATGGACGTCAGATTGGCCCCATTTTCATTTAGGACCAACTAGACATCATAAAACGACTTTCAGTGAAAACCCCATGTTGATATGACCATCCAACAGGAGGAGTAGCAATAACAAATTTTTTTTAAGATGGCCTCCATATCGGCACCATTTTCATTTAGAACCAACTTGACATCATAAGAAGTCTTTTAGTGAAAACCCCATGTTGATATGTCCATCCATTCTTTTTCTGTAGTGATAACAAGATTTTCAAGATGGCACCTGTGGTGGCCATACTGTAGGTCTGATCTGCACCATTCTCATTTAGGACCAAGTAGACATGGGATGAATGTGTGTGTAAAGTTTCAAGGTAATCCTCCAAGTAGTGAAGAAGGAGTAACAGTAACAAAATTGAGGTAATGGACAGACGGACAACAGACCCTCCCATAAGCTATACTGGTCTATGACCAGAAGAGCTAAAAATATATGTTCGAGTACTCTGATTACTCAAAGAGTTCATATAAAAATTATACAAAATCGTAAATTGCATCTATGGGTGAAAACTCCACATTAAAAGTGCCATCCCTGGGTCCCAAGTATATTTTACTGGAACAGCCCCTTAGGCAACCTTGAAAAATAATTCCAACATTATTAAAGGGAGGGAAAAGAAGAAAAAGAAGAGAAAAAGATGGCATATTCTTCAGGTGATACCATATTATTTCTTTATTAATTCGTGGGTTTTAACACAACCCCTAGTCAAAATTTACATGCATATTCTGTTTGCTATCTCTTGACCTGCCACAAAATACCATTTTCTTACAATTTTAAATGTTCCAATGATTATGATCCGACTTTTGAGTTATTTTTGGACTTACTTTTGTATAATTGTTCCATAATTTTAAAAGACTTCCTCAGATATTTTAGGTATACCTAATCTGTTCACCAAGAAGCTCTTTTGGATGAATTTCCACAAATTTATTACCGAATATATATAAAAGCACAAAGAAAAGATGTGATTGGCTGCTATCCGAGGTGAATGCGTCATAATGTACATAGGACTGTAGTGCTGGCCTTAACCTTTGCACTAATTCACCCCCAGTGAACACATGGGTACTATTATTATAGCTGTTCCTTCAAAAAAATGAACAACCAGTGTGTTGGATGCACATTACCATGATGACAATGGCATCAAAATTAGTAACCTTGAAATTTATAAATTACAAAATACACATACCAGAGCCTGTACTTCCATTTCAACTTCAGCTTTAAAACTTTTAAGATCTGGCCTGTAATTTTCATACTGTTTTAATTTTTTGTGGGTTCAAACTACAGAAAACGGTCAATACTTCAGAAAATCAATTGGAATAAAAATTATCCAAATACCAAGTGGACTGCCCACACAACTGCAAAGATAAGTGAAGCATGTAAAGCTCTACTTGTAGCTGATTCTATCATTATCAATTTACAATATGAACAGTTAGGCAGAAAAAAGGCCTTCTAATGAACCATAAACATCTGTGATGCGTGTTTTGGGGGGCTTTCTTTTTATTATTTGGACAAACCAATGCCTGATTTTAAAAAGGTCAACAATACAACAATGTGTATTGTTCTGAAAGACCCTACAGTAACACGTGTTGTCAGTGAGACAACCATACATGCCTGTATGCCATTGTTGTCGGACATGGGATAACCTGGTCACAGTGATTTTATTTTGCACGTGATTAATCAAGTTTCAGAGAAAATGAGCCAACTGCAAAACTGTAAAGTTTGTGCCTATGCCAACAATGGTGTCAGGAAGGGATACTTGTGTCTTGCCTATGCTTTGCAGACAAGACAAAAATATTCATCAAATATGTTACATACAGACACAACAACTGAGCAAGGGCTTTCTTGTGTGTGTGCAAGACACTGTTAAATTAACCAAGTGGAAGACTAAGCAGTCATGAGAGGTGTGGCTTGGGATGACAAACTCTCCAACTGACCGACTAAACTTACATCATTTATGTGCTCAGGGCAGTTCTCTCCAGTTGCTTCTACTGGGATGTCCTCATACTTGTCAAAGTTGATGCCTGTGTTGCTACTACCAAACAGCTCTCTAAAAGAAAACAAACATTTTAAGCTATAATACATATAATATAAAAGCAATGTATTTTCCCACTAGTGCCACTTCTTCACTTATTAGTAGCTGCGATTTTTTTTTATAAAGGGCAATGTTAATTTTGCTAAATCTTTTTCTATTCAAATAAAAGCATTGCTCTGTGCATCTATGTTCATCTATTTGTCATAAAGAGTTCATTTTAGGCTATATCAATGCCATTTACTTTTCACCTGTGACACAAAAAAATTGCCCCTACAGCACCCAAAAGGCATATGAAAAAAAAACAACTTGAAAATAAAGATAAAAGATCATTACAGTTGATTTTTGACTGACCGAATTAAGCACATCACAAGCTGGCTTACTGAAAAAGGGGCGTACAAAGGTCAATTTTATTGGCTGACAGAAATGTCTTACTGATTCTGATTAGCTGGGACACCAATCGAGAACACATGTTCAATGATCATGGATTCAAAATGTAAAGAAGAGATGATTAAATCATCAGCAAAAACACTGCTGCAATTATTTCAAAGCAGTGTACTAAGAGGAAAAAATGCAGACTCAAATGTTCAAAATAAATTCTTGAGTGTAATCCTTACTCGATCATTAGGAATTAAAAATCCCAGTATGGAAGACTCACATCAGGAAATACTGATAATGATATGCATTTGAACTTTCTTAGATAAACAAACAAAAAAAAAAAACGACATGTAAAGATATTTTTTTACTTTTTTTTAAGATTTTGGGTGCACCACTATTTCAGTATATATGAAACTTTGTCGAGCTCAGCAAGCATCATTTGCTTTTCTGCATGAGGCACATGCTGTCAGAGGTCTTGGAGTCTTTATATGCAATAATTATTTTGGCCACTCTGTCAGTCACATTATAGGGAAGACAAATTAGAGACTGAACCATGCTGGAAGACTAGGCACATTGTGAACTGTCAGAGCTTTACCAGTCTGATAAATAGCATTTTATTTCTAAGCGCATTCAGATTTCTGTTCTAAAATTCCCAAGTTTTACATTTAGTTCATATCTCATTTACTTCTGTGTTAGTTTGCTAATCTTCCAGATTTTACATCATTTTCCCATTTGGGATTTTTCTGGGCCTGTTTGGTGGCCAAAATTTGGCCCCATTTCAGAAGCCAAAAAATGCCAAGAAAATTACTATAACAAGTGTGGCAAGTGATTAAAAGAGTCAAAATAATTATTTAAACTTTCATGAATCTTTTTCACTGTAAATTTTTTGGTAAATTATGAGCGTTTACATTTTGTCCTTTAAATATGAATGGAGACAGCTATTTAATTAGCGCAACTGTTTTGCTTCAAATGCAATATCGGATGTGGAAGTTAATCCTCTGTATAATCAATTAAAAATTAAAGAATCATTACTGCCATTTAATCAGTTCACAAAGGGAACTGACACTAAGGTCGTTAAAGTGCCTGTCATAAATTTATTTGGAGTGATTTGCTGGATTAAAATCATAGGCTGAGTTGTCTGAGGATCTGGTTTAAGTTAACACAATACAATGAAGCCATTTAAAATGCTGCTAATTAATCATAAAGGCCTTGTTTTGTCTCATGTGATTTCATTGTCCAATAATTCAGTCACTTAGCCCTATATGCAGTCAAGCAGTAATATAACGTGCGCACATGCAAGAGTTATCAATGATCACCAGTAGGCGTGATACTGGATGTAAATAAATACATGGAGAACGGTAGAATCGAGCATTCAGTACGCCCGGAGGGCATGAATGGCCAGATAAAGGTAGATAAAGTGATTATGGCATAAAAATAGGCACTTTCCAAACTTTTTTAAAAACAGGCAAAAAGCACTTGTCCCGGACTAGCAACTTGGAAAATTTTACTTGTCCAACTTCAAAACTGAATAGTCAAGTACGTTGGGCTATGGGATTTGCTCAGCCCTGCTCCTCGACCTCGGAGATACGCTATGATGGACGTATTGTCAGAGGAGACCATGACAAAATGGTCCCTTACTCCGCTGACGTACCTTAAAACACTACTGGTAAAAGAATCTTAATCCGAACAAAGGTTGAAGCAAACGGACTTCGAACTGTGCAAATGACTGAAGCAAAACACAATGCTAATGCTGTTGATGATCCGACAATGATATGCTATTATGGGTCTATCAAATGAATGATAGAATAAAATGACCGGACATCTTTAATTTGCATAATTCGCGCAAATTTTCGACCGCTAGACTAGTTTAACGAAAAAACTGTGCAAAAAAGGATTTTTTGTGGGATCTGGGTAGAGCCATTCAACATTTTTTAAAATTTTTAGTTTTTTTTCTACATTTAGGTTTCCTTCATTTTTTTGGCCTTTTTTTAAAGGTTTCTAAGGTAAATTTTTTTAGAGTTTTCTAGGTTTTTGAGGTCTGCTGCAGACCCTAACAACATATATGCATATTTTATGATTTTACTGAATAGTGCACACAAAAAAAACTTGACAACATAATAATAATAATAATAATAATAATAATAATAATAATAATAGCAACAATAATGATATTTAGTTCATGTTATTTGTTCAAAAACCAATTTTAAAAGATGAACCTGTGTACAGAGGTCCCCTGTGTGCGAAGGCCAGTTTTGCCATTTGCTGTCAGTGACTGATGTTGACAGGTTTGACTGTACATTCAAAGCTGCATGCACAGCTCAACAGGTTACACGTTTTGATTTCATGCAAGTGGTCCCAGGTTCAAATCTCATTTGTGGCATTTTAAAAAAAAACTTTTTGGGTCTCCCAATAATTTATCTCAAAAGCGATCTTGTTTGTTAATTTGTGCCTTTTTATCATCATTATTTTCATTCAAAGTGGTGCATTAGATATTTAATACACACTTAAAGAAAGACTAGTCTCTCGAAGGGATCGATGCTCAACTGGCTGAAACCAGGAAATCAAGATAAGACCATTTCTTTCTTCTAATTGCTGAGTGCTGAAACCATCTCTGATATACTTCAGCAATAAGATTTTCAATTAGTTGCTGTAGATGTCAGCTTGCACCATTTTCATTTAGGACCATGAAGACATCATATGAAATCTTCTGGTGGAAGCCCATGTTGAATGACTTTCCATTTTGGAGAAGCAACAATAACACGATTTTCAAGATGGCTGCCATGGTGGCCATATTGGATATCAGACTGTCACTATTTCCATTAAGGATCAACTAGAAATTATAAAAAAGTCTCCCGGCGAAAGCACTACATCAATATGGCCAGCTATCTAAGAGATATAGCTATAACAGGATTTTCAAGATGTGTGGCAGTCATATTGGATGTCTGAGTGGTACCATTTTCATTTAGGACCAACTAGATAATGGGATAAATGTTTGTGTAAAGTTTCATGGCAATCCTCCAAGTAGTTTAGGAGATATATCAATAACAAACTTGTGCTAATGGACAGACAGATGGTGGATGTCGGATGACATACCATCCCATAAGGTTTTTTGGTCTGTGACTAGCAGACCTAAAAAAACACTTAGAAATTACTGCATAAACATCAACACATACTGTTAATTTCTTCCAAATTGATTAAAAAAAGACTGCTACTTGTGTCATGTGCCTTGAGGTTAGACTGCTCACAAAATTCAGAAAGTTTCCCTGATGGTCTATCATTTCACCCATTCTGCCCTTAGGGAAATGTTACTTCTCACTAGTTTGGGAGCCTAGGATGTCTCAGTTTATGGATTGTACATTGGATATAGAGAGTCAGTTGTTGGATCATGTGGACTGCTTGAACTTCGACTCCTGAACTTGAAACATGCTTGCATAAAACATTCTGCCATCATCTGACTTCCAGAATTTCAACATTTCAAAACAAGGCCACCTTATTTGGACTTCACTGTTTTGTGAAAAATGTTTTGTATATGTGTGATATTTTTCACTCACTTTCTTGAAGGAACAGGTCATGCAGGTTAAACATTTTTTTTTTTTAAATGTGAAATTCTAGAAGAAGACTTTTAGATGTCAACTTCGGAGATTAAAAAAAAGGGTAAATATACTTATATAAACAAACTTGTTTTAACAAAAAAATGTTGTGTGTGGTAGAATACTGTTATTGGTTCATGCTGACTGCTCACCCCGAAGACACACTGCATGTCTGTGCAAGACACATCATGACAGACAAGTAATGTACTAAGTGTGGTGAAGTTTGCTAGCACTTTAGGATTTAGAGCTATGATATACCCATCAGTTTTGTAAACTGAGGATGAAAGCCTGACCATATTAGATTTCTGAACAATATCTCTTTTATATAACAAGTTACTAATATTCTCTCAGGACCAAAGGAAACATACTGCTCAAGTCGTTCATTACGAGCTAAGGGAATACTCCAGTTCTCCTTTGTTTGTGGTTCATCCCATCGTCGATTGACGTTATCAGATCGATTATCCCAGCGGCTGTTAATGTCAAAATTGGACACTGGACGTCTGGTCCTATCCCGGTCTTCATCCAGCATGTCCCAGCGACTGTATGTGGGAGGCGCTCCGAGATCATTTCCTGGAGGCATGTTAGGTTGCCGCCCTCTGTCTCCACCAGTGCTACCACCCCGGTTATACCTGTTGTCAATGTACCTGAATAAAAATTATTTTCTTGACTTTAACAAGTATTGCCTATCAGTATCATGTTCAATGCTTTCAATAGTAATTAAGGATGGGGAGTCAGGGACTCGTAGGTCTAAATTTGGCGAGTTAAACCACCAAATTTTAAGAGATAAATTTTAAATTACAGGAACCAAAAAACAACATCATGGTACTGTAAATATGGAAACATAAAATAATAAAGAACAAACCTTTCAATGAAAAATAATCCACTGAATACTTTACCCCCAAAACTCCATGGAGATAAGTATGTTTGTGTTGGCTTATAAAAGTATGAAATTTAAGGACATAATCACAGGTACACATGAATTTTTAGCGAAATTCTTATAAATCAATACATAGCTGCAGATACAACTAGAGGGTTGGAGGGAAATGACGAAGTACACTGATTGTTTCAGATGAATTGCTCCCCAAACACTAATTTAACTGATTTATTGATTAGGGTTTAGATTCAATTATTTTCTACATTGTGAACACGTCTAGAGAGCCATTCTGAAGTCAGTAGGCATAGAGAGTCCCAAGCTGACCACTTGCCAGTCTTTCATAAATGTAAAAATATTTAGTTAAAGAAAAGCAAACATCTATCCACATGGCCTGTCAAGGGGGGCAAATCTGTGGTGCATCACCGTGTGTGTGTGTGTTGGGGGGGAAGGACCAAATTAAAATGTACATTTTTTTCAAAAATTCTATGCAAGGAGTTTAAAGTTATAACAAAAAATTTGTGGACAGGCATTAAAGTCTAGTAAGTGGTCACTAACGTAGAGAGACACGGTCACTTTACACTAAAAGACATCAAAGTCTAGTATATGGTCACTAATGTCTCCATACATGGATAGATATCAGTCTATTATGGGCACTGATATCGAGACATGATCCCTTTACACTGATAGACAACATTATGTTTATGTGTTTCCTTCTGTGGTTTTATAACCTGTCTACAAAAAGCATGAGTGGGACAGTTTATTTCTTGTGTACAGTTACAATTTATATATAATCAGACCATGTTCCACCAGACGTTTATAAATATTTAATGTGGACACGGAAACTTCTGCCTTCCCCGTTTTCTGAAATACATGCAGATCAATCCAAATACTGTAAATTACTGTCTGAAGAGCTAGGTGAATGACAGTAATATCCCCAGAATTTTTTTTTATAGCATCGGGGTAAGAGCACATGACCATCATAAAATGTGTTCAAAAATGCGTTATTATCATAGAGTGAAACAATTAATATCAGTGAAATATAAAAGAAGTACATATGCTTATATACTATTCTTTATTTCCCCAAGTTATGGTATGATGTAATGTAAAAACTCATTAATCTTTGAATTTAAATAAACCATGAAAGTATCCAAGTTAAATTTATTCCAAATGTCAAAGACATAATGTGGTTTTAAGTTCATCTGTGGCAATTATGAAGATTGTAGAAATAGCTCACTTATTGAGGTTTGTATGCTTTTATTTGCAATTCTGGCAAATAACAAGATGACGTGTATTAATGCAACATTATACTAATTATCAAATATCACCATTTAATTTATAATGTAATACATTCCAATTGCAAACTAGTTGTTTATTGTAGGAGAAATGTTTCAAACATAAATGAAGGAATAATCCAACACTTTTTATTAACACGTTGGAAGATAAAAATGGCTCCTGTTGCTTACTTCAAGAGACAGAAAAGAGAAATTCATATGGCAGCACCCACTTAAGTTAAGGTTTATTTATCAAACTCTTTTTATTTCTTGCAGAGAATATACTATGTAAATAAAAGAGCAACTCATAGGCAAGATGCACTTTGCATTCACTAAATTTTCTTCACGTTTCGAACAATAACCAGAATAACAGCAATCACAACTACAATAAAAGCAAATGCTACTACAATAAAATTAAAAATAATCGATTGTAACAGCACCCTAGGAACTGTACACCATGCCCCCCCCCCCCAATCCCACCCATTGGTAACTAAGTAGATCTAAAGAAAAATTTAGCAATATGGAAGATTTACCATCTGATCCACCGATTGTGGGGAAATCCCACCATCTGAACTGAAATCACCAGTCTCTGATGTTAGTAGTCAGGCCAAGTTGGGGCTAGTTGGGCGCTGAGTAATTTTACATTTTTGTGAAGGTGGTGTGTCCATTTTTCAGAATGATCGTGAAGAATTTGCTTAACTTAAAGTTCTATTTATCACACATTTTGATCTGGTAGTGGAAATGACTAACATATGTAACACAGATTGCCAGCAGACTCCATCATTGCTGGCCAAACAAGTGACTATGCGAGTGCAAAAATGAAACTAGTATGAAAGGTCATGCACCGGTAGTTGGGCCAAGGCAGGTACAAAAGATAACATCTACAGAAGTAGTTGTTCTGGATTATCTCAATTCAGTACCCAAGAAGCAGCAAGAACATGTCGACCCCTTAGTGCATAAACATGCTATTTGCACTTTTGGTAAATTTTGACATTTTATGATAAAACATTTCAAAATAGTCACATCTTACTGTGAAAGAAAACTGACACTATATTACACCAATATCTATATGAAATATTAAAATCATCAAAGTCATATCTACATAAAGTGTGAAAACTCTATGCATAAAGGTGCTATGTGCACTGTTTTCATGCATCAAGGTTCTATTTGGCAAATAGCACCTTGATGCATTTAATGAATGTGTTTTTCTGTATCATAGATCTATAGTGGTTTTGTTCACATAGCCCCCTCAATAAGGTAAACTGACCACTGTGGTTTCAAATTACACATTAATGGTGAGGTGAGAAACCTGGCTTATCAACAGTGCACTAATTGGTTGTAAACTTCTTTTGCTGTATCAGCAAGTTCACTAATTGGTTGTAAACATCTTTTGCTATTTCACAGTGGTTTTACAAACTAAATGGTTGACTTATAGAATCTGGGTCGGAGAATATTATGGATATTTTAATGGTAAGTATTAAAGCATACCATTCATTTGTATTTTACATAATATAGTAACTCATTTCTATTGTATCAGTACTAATGCAAGTATTAAAGCATATTATTCATTTGTATTTTACATAATATAGTAACTCATTTCTATTGTATCAGTACTAATGCAAGTATTAAAGCATATTATTCATTTGTATTTTACATAATGTAGTAACTCATTTCTATTGTATCAGTACTAATGCAAGTAATAAAGCATATTATTCATTTATATTTTACATAATGTAGTAACTCATTTCTATTGTATCAGTACTAATGCAAGTAATAAAGCATACCATTCATTTGTATTTTACAGAATATAGTAACTCATTTCTGTTGTATCAGAATTAATATGCTCAAAATTGTTTTTACTTGTATTGTGCTTAGTTGATTTCTTTAAAAATAAAACCAATTTGAAATAAAAGAATAGTAAATTATCAGATTAATGATTTTCTGATGCATATAATGATCTATTTGTATTTGCCATGTAATGACTAAAATATTATTGTAATGTTACAATATATGTTACATGCAGGTACAAGACGAAGAGTTGTCTGACTGGTCAGACAGTACAATTAATGCAGTCATTTATGAAATGGACAATCACATCGGAAATGAAAATGAGAAAGCACATCCTAAAAATGATTCTAAGAATATCATTGATGATAAGGGAGATAGCGTGGATGAACCCTTGACCGTGTTTCAGAGAAGGATATGGGGGATTCCTGAAAAAGGCCAGTGTGAAGGTATGGACGATACAAATGATGATAAGGATTACCAGCCTTCAAAAGATGATTTCAATTCATCTGATTCAAACATATCAGGGTCCTTAAACAGTGAAGTAAAGACTGACCAGAAACAAGCAGGGAAGAAAAAGAAAAATCAATCAAGAGGAACCTGTTCAAATCCAAAAATACACATTAACTTTCACGAGATCTGAAAGATAAAATTAAGAAGGGCACTTCATTAAAGGCAATACAAACACGAACTGAACAAAAGAGAGACACTAGTCTCAAGAAAATCGCTAAGCTGAAGAGCAAAAGATTACACGAGTTGACACAAGTTATTAGAAACCACCATATTAAGCGACTTGACAACTTGCTTGCTTGCAATGGATATAAACGTATTGCTGTTACCGCTGATGGGGATTGCTTCTTTGCTGCACTTAAGCTTCAAATGCAGCAAGATTTATCTATTGAAAATTTTCGTAAACAAATAGCTGAGCACATGTCAGAAAACATACATTATATAAATTTTCTACAGGATAATGGATCTTCACAGGACAGGACAGGACAGTGCAGTTTGCTCGTGAAGTTGAATCAGTCAAGGGAAAGGGACAATGGAACACAAGTATTCCTGACTGTATACCATTAGCTGCAGCAAATATACTGAAAAGCCAAATAAAGATATTCTCAAGCGAAATTTCTAATCCTGTGTACGACATAAAATCAGACCTGAGTCTTTGACCAAAACTCATACATCTATTTATCATATTTGAAGATCAAAGGTGAAGAGCATTATGATGGCGTGGACAGCAGTGCAGAAAGAGGAAATGCTGCTGGCAAAGGAAATGCTATTAACACTTTGCAAACACCAACTAAAGCAAATCTGGGTAGTGGGCCTGTTGATGTAACACCACATAAAGAGGTAGCATATGTTAGTCCAAAAACTAAAGAATCTTTTCGAAAGAGAAAAGCAACACCAGAGCTACGGAAAAGAAATATTCAGAAAAGAAACGGGAGCTGTGGCTTGGCATACATATCACAACGAGGCAAACAAATTGATCAACGTAGCATGAAATTGCAAGACTGTTCTAAATGTAAGTTTAAATACAATGAAAAAGTTATGTAAGAGGACAGAAAACAAATATTTGATACATACTGGGGCCTACAAAATTACAACAGGCAGTTTATCTGCCAGAATATCAAGGACTGTAATCCCAAGCGAGTTAGACAGGATGCAGGAAGACTAGCCTTCAATATGCTTTTGAAGTAAATAATACAAGAGTGAGAGTGTGCAAAATGTTCTTTATCAATACTCTTGGTATTGGTAAGAAGACGGTTACAATTGCTATGAACAGAAAATCTAGCGGTATCTTTTCAGGTTCTGACAGGAGAGGAAAATGTTCACCCTGTAACAAAACACCACCTGCGTCTATTCAATTTGTGCATGCACATATCGAATCATTTCCAACAATGGAGGCAGATTATATACGTAAAAAATCGAGAAAAAATATTTATCACAGGACTTGAATATAATAAAAATGTGGCACTTGTATGTAAGTCAATGTAAATCAAAGGAGGTGAAGCCAGTAAGCCAAGCAAAGTATAGACAAATATTCTGAGATGAATACAATTATTCATTTTCAAACCAAAGAAAGACCAGTGTTCCCAGTGTACAAAGTTCAATATCAAAATGGCTGAAGGAAACGTTGACAATACTCTAAAAGAAATGCATGAGGCGTAAGGAGAATTCACGAGGAAAAATCTAATGATAAAATTAGAGCAAACACTGACAATTCATTCTATGCTGCAACTTTTGAAAGAAAACAGTGGTCTATGTTCCATCTCAGTGGCATACTGTCATATCTCTTTCTCGAAGAAAAAAACCTTACATAGTTGTGCCAATGAAGTATACAGATTTCTTGAACCTGAAGTCATTTTCAAAGAAGTTTTGTCCAAATATGAAAGTCAGCACCAGAAATACAAGAATAAACTGGTTCAAAATTGTCTGGATAATGGTAGAGAAAACATCCCCAGGAACTGTATTTCTTAATGAAACATTTGATGAAAATGCCTTCATGGAAATTAAAGTTTCATCAAGTACAAGGTCAAGGAATCAACTGCCAAACTTACATGTACCAAGTGAATTGGAAGTTTGCTACACCGAGAAAATACCAATATCGAACAATAAGAAAACAGATCTACTATCTCTTTGTCACTGTGGGCTCATTCCTGAGGAATTTCATCCATATTATGAAGGAATACAAACATCAGTGCATAAAAAAGATTACCTTCCAGTGCCAGATATATCAGAAAGTGAGTATGAAACTGATGATAAATAAGTGAACAGTATTGTGACTGAAGTGCATCAGTAACTTTCAAAGGGAGTAATAATACAAATAGTTATTCTTGTACATATCTGTTTTAGAAGTGCATGATAAGTAGTGTAAAATATACAATGCCATGTTATCCTGAGTACAAACAGTAACATTCTTTTTCACCTTATTATTGTGCTCATATTTAAAATAAACAGTAGTCTAAAGCTTAGAAGTTGTTTTAAGGATTGCATATTAAATGATGTACAATACAAAGAAAATAAATCAGCAAATTGCACATCAAACGTTCAGAGTCGATGATTTATTTTATTGCAAAAGGTTCTATTTGACAATAACATACTTTTGTCTGTAAGCATCATGGTGTCATATGCCAAATAGCACCTTGATGCTCAAAAGGTTTCAAATATTCTGTATGCATCAAGGTGATATTTGACAAAAAGGGGCATAACTTATAAATATATGTGCATCAATATAAATATTGCACCATTTTTATTACACTGATGTAAGCTACAAAAAACATATATAGATAATGCTTATATCATTTACATAAAGAGTGCAAATCTTTAAACAGCGTTTTCTCAAAAATCTTACAACTGCAGATAGCACCTTGATGCACTAAGGGGTCGATGTGTCATTTGGGTAATAGGGCTTTGCATTATATGACAGGATTTAACAGATTCATTTTTAAAGGATACTGGGCATGGGAAATATTAAAGCTTATTGGCATTAGTGGATAGCATATTGTCATAGGCTGATATGATAGTGAATCGGGGCAGCTAAGTTAAAAGGCCCAGAGGAAAACACTGGATGAGGAATATTAATGGATTATCAAAAGAGCTTACCTTCCCCCTGGATTACCCTGATTACTCCCACCGCTGTTATGGTCTCCAACATTGCTGTAGTTGCCACGTCCACCGCGGTTTCCACGATCAATATAACCACCATCACGTTCACTGTAACCACCACCACTCTTATCATTGAATCCACCACTTCTATCATTGTAACCACCCCCCTGATCATTTGATCCACTTCTACGGTCATATCCACCTCTATCGCTGTAACCACCTCCACGGTCACTGTATCCACCTCGGTTGTTATAGCCACCAACACCACCTCCACGGTTGGTGTAGCCACCTCTGCCACGACTGTTATACCCTGAGCCACCTCTATCATTGTATCCTGCTGGGTTGTTGATGCCACCTCCTTGCCGGTCATTCTGGTACCCGCCTTGAATTCCACCTGGAACAGGAAGATGAAAATCTTGAAAGCATAGGTTTTGCACAGGCCAATTTAAAGTATGCTCCAGGTCTGTGATGTAAAACTAATGTTACTGCGTCAAAAGCATTGTTTATTTTTTGTCACAGTGATCTTGACCTTTGACCTCAAAAGCGATTTCATGATGAACCAATGTAATTGTCCTGAAACCATTTTTTGCTTTCAGCTATGGTCATTTTCTTCTTTCAGCCACAGAAGTGTGAGTGATGCTGAAACAATGGTTAGTGTATGGGACTCACGACTGAAAGAGTCCCAATTCAAATCCTACCATCACATTAGCCCAGTTGGCTACTGTGGCGTGTCCTTGGGCAATGCACTTTACTTCAACTGCCACAGCACTAAATAACCTACTTGTGATGTTGTGCCATAAAACACAAAACCAAACCAATCCATCCAGTGGCCTTGACCTTTGAAATCAACAGACTTCTTTCTTACCCCAAGTGCAAGCTATCCACAAATTTTGGTCCAAAAATGTGATGTAGAAATATGTTATTGTGTAGAAACCATTTTTCTCCTGTCAGTCATTGACCTTTACCTTTGACCTTTTGAGCCCTACCTCAATAGCGTTCTTATTTACCCAAAGTGCAAGCTATCCATAAAGTTTGGTCCAGCTAAGTGATGTAGAACTAATGTTGTGCAGAAACTATTTTCCTTCTTGCAGTCACAGTGGCCTTGACCTCTGATTCTTTTATTTAGTAAACTTTATTTAGTAAACTTGTGTCCAAATTTGTGATGCTAGCATAAATGCATGAGATCAGACAAGAAAAGTTACAATAAACCAACTCAAAAAACTATATTCAATGACAATGTGATTGGAGCTTACTGATGTTGATCATTTGGCATCAGTACAATGAAAACCAAGATGAACTGTCATTTTGTTTCAATTTTTTTTACAAATACTTACTCCCAGCCAGTCATAATATAATTAATTTGGTGACACAATGTGTTACAAATTTAGAATACACTATTGCTTGAATGCAGCAGAGTCTATTCTATGACCTGTGATCATAATGGATTCAAGGGTGATTGTGGGATTCACACAAATTTCTAAAAAATGGACCTAGAAATCAAGAGGAACAAAGGTATAAAGATTCAAACAAGTTAAAAGAAAAACCTCCACATTTTCACTTTAAATCCCACTTTAATTAACAAAATTCTAAAAAAAAATTTAATGGAGTGGGAAATATTCCCCAAAGTTTCATTTCTAGAACAGACCCTGGCACCAATGAAATGTACCTTGGTTGTATCCAGACTGTGGTGGTGCACTGATGATACCCCCTCTCGGTGGACCTCCATACCCCCCTCGGAAACTATCTGCAATTACAAAAACAATCTTGTTTCCACATTTAACCCATCTTCATATCCAAGAGTCATTAAGCTACTTTGTTCCACATTGACCCTTGGTATATGCAGCTAGCCAAAATTGTGTTTTGAACAAGTGCCCTAATGTAGAAGGATTTACTGCTCGTAACAAGCTAGATCAGTTGACCAATGAAAGATATCATTACAACTATTAGGTATTTTATATTGTGACTTCCATAATGTCCTCATGCCTTGACTTGAAAGAAAAATATGTGAACGTTTTTGTTTTTAAAAAGAGAAAATGTCTTGTGACATGTTGTTTACAGAAGCTATTAAGATTTTTACCATCTTCCTAGGTAATTAAATGAACAATCTGATTGGATCAGTTTCCTTCAGCTGCGCCCAATCAGATGGCTGTGCAGTAGATGCTGTTTTGGTTGGCTACATATGGTAGAACTGAACAGTTTCATATAATTGGATTACATATTTGATTGAAGAGACAAGCAAACTTCATCGCCAGGTTTCTCCCTGGTTATTTACAGTGGTGTAGAAAAGGCACAATTTCACGTTTTATGCACCAGGAAACGATTCTAGTGCAGATACACATTTGTGTGAGCTAGGTAAACGATTAAGTTTCTGCATACAATGTGCAAAAGTGGATTTCCATTTTCTCTTAACTCTGTTTTTGCTTACAGAGATTTTCAAAGCGAGTGATTTTGTGGAAATTTGGTCCATTCATGGTCCACTAGCCTCTTCAATATATGTTTGCAACTCAGCTGGCACTGCTTTATATACGAGTTTTAGTGATTTTCACGCGTTGCAGAGATGGATTGGTGTGACTCTAAAGGGGTTATCTCATATAAGGATTAATCTTTTTATTGATTCAATTTGTCCCTTCTCTGAAGAGCCTGAAAATGTATACATGATGGTGGTAATGGAGCTTTATTTTGATAGCAGGTGGCTTCTGAGACTAGAGGGTGTATCCTCGAGTGCAGCCTTAACCTAAAACTGTTTAGTGCTACCATATGCAAATGGTTGATGTGGAACAAAGTTGATTGATGTCACCTTGCTAGCAACAATGTATGATACACATCGTAACAATGTAGACCCAGATCTGAGATGGCATGATATTCTGCAATATCAGCAGTCAATGCTTTTTCCCGGAAATCATAAGCAAAACTGTGTAGACCCAGATCTGCACATGCAGTTTACAATGGTAGCTCTAAGTCTGGACTGATACATGTACTTTGCTTAGTTTTCAGGATGTAAACATCTATTCAAAACGATGAGTTGTTAACCATTATACAATATACAGTATACAAAACAGCCCATAAGAAAAGTTCCATGCACCCTTGTGTCAATGATTCTTATTTTTCATTTTTGGCACACAAAAAAGACCCCAAGAAAACAAAGTTAAAAAATCATTACGGTTGATTTTAGACTCACTGAATTGAGTGCACCCACTGCCAAAAAAAGTACAAGACAATCAATTTCATTGGATTATAGAAATGTCTTGCTGATTTTGATTAGCTTGGGCACCAATTGAGAGTTCATGGTGATATTTGATTGAAAATGTAAAGAACAACAGATTAAATCTTCAGCAAAAACACTGCTGCATTTATTTCCAGATTAGTGTACAGAGAGGAAAAAATGAAGTCTCAAATGTCCAAAATAAATACTTGAGGGAAATTGTTACTTCGAGAACAAGGAATTTAAATCCCATGACAGGGGAAGCTGATAATGACCAGGTTGGGATTTTTTAATTTCTGCATTAAATATTCACTTTGCCAGCATTATATACTCTATACCAGTCATCTTTGAGTCAGACTAATGCACGGTTTGCTAGTTTCCTTGTGCACTAAAATAATGATGTCTTGAACAGTGGACACAGTTACTTTAGAATTAACAGGATATTACAGAAAACAATGCTGTAGTCCAACTTTAACTGATTCAAATATCGGAATGCTGGAAAAGTAACCATTTATTGCAAAAATAATAAATCCATGATGCTAGTGCTTGTGATAATGACATGTTTTAATTTCTTATATAAACAAAAACAGGACATTTCTGACCTGCTTTTTTTTAAAAAGATGCCACTTTTTCTATTTCTGGAATGAACACCGAGATGGACATGTGTAACACTATATGCCCACTCCATACAGATGTCAGGGGCAAAAAATTTTTAAAAAAACTCACCTGATGACTACCACATTTTTCGTGTAGAATGTTACTTGAGCTACAAGTATCCATGACCTACTTTTTGTGATGAATGAAACAGACAAAGGACAGATGAACATGGGCAATACCATATTCTCCTTCCATAGAGTGGTGGGGCCAAAACAAAAATAATTGTGAAAGGTGGAAGTGGAGGTGTTACAACTATTCTATTTAGTTTAATTATTACCAGACATACCCTGCTGTGGAGGAGGTGGTCCTGGGGGGGTAGTCACGTTCCTTAGGTGTGGTGGAACATAGACAGTTCCTGCTGGGAGCACAACTGGTCCACCTAAAACAAGTAAAAATACATGAACAAACTTCATCACCTCTAAATACTACAGCACTCAGTTGTAAATACATACACATCTGACTTCAAACCATATATATGTATGAATAAATGCATATAAAAAAGGCATCATCACCATAAAGGTAGGGTGACCAATTAAGACAGGTTTGACCAAATTACATTTTAAAATATTGTAGTAATAATCACAGATGGATAACCAAAAAACCTCTAAGCCTGATTACATTCAAATAACAAAAATGTTGATGATACACACAAAAACTGTATTTGCTGGAGAGACACTGCATTTCATGGAACACTTGCTTAATGGCACCCATGTCACAATCCTTTAATGACTTGACTACAGACATTGGAAAAGTTTTTGGATCATCACACAGCACAAAGAAGCACACACAACAGTTAAGAACTCACTGTTTTCTTGTTTTCCTCTGCCACTTGGTGGACGACTGTTTAAGGCTAGCCCAGCAAACTGAAAACAAAGAAAAATGTTATTTTCTGAAAATATATCTTACAATTTTTAATACTTTTAATGTAGCTGCTTTCTTCTTCTCAATGAAGAGGAACCTAGTCACAGGACTTACATTAATTTTCATTTTTGTTAGTCCCTGACTTCCTTGGCTTCAAATATGGATGCACCATACCTCAAGCCTGGAAGTCCCATTGGTGCACCGACCTGAAAACATATAAATTTATTAAAATTTAAGTTTTAAGTCATTTCTTTGTGAATATACAGTCAAATCTGTCATAATGGCCACCTGTACGTTGCAGTCACCTGGTCACAATGGTTATTCTAATTTCCCACCTGACAAATTTTCCATATAAATATCACGTGTAATGGATCCTTCCTACTGCCATCAGCGGCCAGGAGTTACCCAACCAACAGCGGTTTCTCCTTGCCTTGAGCGGTCACTGGAGTGTGTGAACAGTGACCGCTCTAAGTATGCAAATTAAACTTCTGTTTGATGAGCAAGGCTTTGTTTAAATAAAGGCATGTCATGTGAATTGATATGTAAACAGTTCATATCTCGCTTGTACTCCACATACTCCAGTTACTCTCAGTCTAACTCAAGGGTGTCAATATGTCGGGTTTGAAAGCGAGGCAGTTTTTATCCTTGCAGGAAAAGGTTGAAACAATCTGTTTGCTGCTTGGTGGGAAAAGTAGTCATGTTATCACTGCAGAAACGAAAGTTGCTTTTTGTGCCAGTGCAACAGGTATAGTCTGACATCTTCATCTATCTGTTCTATTTGACAATGTTAACCTGAATATGACCTCTCATGATAAAATTCTTGGTGTATTTGTAGACAACAATATAATCTGGTCTATTGACATTAAAAATGTTTAAAAAAAAGTTAATTCTTATCTTTGGCTACTTAAGAAAATCAGAACATTCATTCCTTTTCAGTATAGGGTCATATTTAATAAAAGTTATATTCAGCCATATTTGAACTATTGTAATGTAATTTGGGGTAATGCATCTAATTCAAACATAACAAATGCTGACAGTACTCAAAATTTAAGGTCTGTTAGAAGTAAAAATTACATTATACCAAAGTCAAAGAAGGAATTGTTTAAAAAAAGCTTTCAATATACTGGTCAACTGGTATGGAACATTATTCCCAGAGACATAAGGCAAGCTCCTAGCATTTCTTCTTTTCATAATCAACGTCTTAAATGGATGAAATCTTAAAACAATCAAACAGGTCTAAGTAATATAAATACCTCCTGCTTTTCTCTTCTTATGCATCTTTCTCACACAAATTTTTTTAATACAATATATTTTATTTTCATGTGCTCATTTTATGTGCTCACTGATGCTTGTGTATTACGAACTTGAAACTTTGTTTGATTTTCTGAATAACTCAATTCTTTAATGTTAAACCAAATTGTCGTCACATTGAATTGATTATACTGTATATATTGTACATAACAGAAGGCCTCAAGGTAGATCAGTTCCTGCAACTAACTGAGCTACCTTCTCTAAATAAAGTAATTATTATTACTATTATTATTATTATCTGCCTGTCAATTAAAGCTATCTCTGATGAAAAAAGTTCATCTTTGAGAAGAAATACGAGTTACAGATCTTTTCATCAGGGTCCGGAGTCATTCAATATTTAAACTTGTCTTTAAAAGCAGGCGAAGTTTCGGTTCATTGATCACAAAAGTAGCAATATCTGGCTTCTTTTGATTCCCTATTCATCATAGGCAGCTCACATAAGCTGACCGTCTTTTGATCTCAGCGAGCTGAGCAACTGGCCAATCCAGATATTGTTTTTGAAGCATGAATAGCTGTTTCGAAGCCCTCTGATTTTACCGTCATATGTAAACTGTCACTCAGTAGTGAAATTAGTGTTTTGTCATGATGCAAGAGTCAGTTATGATTTAATTTATAGGTTGGATTAAAGTGTTTTTCAGTAATCTTGTGAGAGAACATGTACAGATTTTATGATTTTGTTGAACAGTGCACATAAAACAATCCTGACTAAATAATAAATATTAATAACGATAATGCCATTTGGTGCACGGTATTTGTTCAAAATCATTTTTGAAAGGTGAACTTGTGTACTGTCACCCGTATACAAAGGCCAGTTTTGCCTTGTCCCATTGGTGACTACTATCGACACAACTGACTCTATATTGGAAAATCTATCTCATTTACTTGCTTTTCAATCAACTGTATGCTTTATTACTGTACTTGTGGGAACATAGTTTCTTGACTTAATAGGGCCGAGTTCATCACTTTTTTTTATAGGTAGTGGTCATGTTGTTGATGTGACATTAATAGAATTTAATTGCAATAAAATAAAAAAATAAAAAAATAAACAGAAATGTAAAAGAAACTCATTTTTATGTTCAGGATCGTGTTAAAGGTATTCAGATCATTCTGATCACAAATTTAGACCCAAAACTGTTCTGTTTCGGATATTACTGAAACAAAAGACTTTACGTTTTATCTAAAAGAATTCATTTCAAGTTTAACACAATCTTAAGATTGTAGAATTTGCAGTGTATCTCTCACAAAACATTTCTAGTATTAGAAAATATTGAAAAAGCAATGAACCCTCAAAACATACCGACATAAATATATATATATGTGGACATTATGTTCGAAATCAACAAATATCAATTATAATATTAAAAAGAAACAAAATTATTTTTGAAGTGTGGTCCACTTAATTTAATTAAAATATTAGTTATGAGAAAAAATGTTTTATATATGTGAAATTTTGGAGTCAATTAATTTAATGATCTTGTATATAATGAATATGTTTAAAATTTGCTCATGAACTGCTACCTTTATGAATTTAGAGTTATTATCTTACAAGAACATTGTATTAACTAACAAAAATCTTTCTAGTATCTGACAAAGAAAGTGTACATCTGGCTGTAGAGTGTACATGAAACACTGATATAGCAAGGTGTAAGTTACTGTTTTACAAATTTATATTTCTGCTTGTACCTGTATAATCTTTCTATCAGGGGAATATTCTCATCATCCAAATGTATACTGGCACAAAATGAATTGTTCAGAAAAAGATGTAAGAGAATTAATTAAATAAAATTCTAAATTTCAATATAGTAATTGGACATTATAAAATGTGTCAAACTATAATATCTCAAACACTACTAGTGTCCAAGAAAAACACTCAAAACACGACAAAATATGATTCCCAATCTAATGTTGTATCATTTTATTTATGGGTCTCAATTTTTATGGTTTTGTATTTTTTTTTTTAAAAAGACATTTTTGTGGGTACTTAAATTTGTGGTTTTGTCTATCAAAGTTTACATACTTGTACGTATTTAATTTTGTGGATTAACCTCTACAAATACCCCAAATAAAGAATACAAAAGAACAAAAATATGCAGACAACAAAGGGCTGTTGCTTCAATGGTTAAAACACTACTACCACCTTTATAAGCATAGATCAAACAGCTGTAAAGATCAATCACTTACACTCAACATCAAAAGGAGCTGATGCAGCCAACAACACTAAGCTAATCAGTTATTAAAGTACATGTCTATGATCTTTTCCTTAAAACACTGTCCATAAAGCTGCACCATCAATTACTTTCTGATGACCATGGTGTTAAGACTGTGGCTAACAAGTGATAATATTCCACTTACATCCCCGTCGACTTGGACTATGTCATCATTCACCATGTGAACCAAACACGTGACCAGCTGCTCTTTGCTCAATGCAATTAGCAAGCAGTGGGTCAACATTTGATGTGTTCAGAGCCCATCAAAGTGCGAAGATGTTAACTAAATTGAGAAACAATGGAATCACTCCTTTGTTTGCACCTGCCTCATGTATGAATCAACTTCAACCACTACACTTGACAATAAATAAGACTACAAAGAAGAATTAACATCACATTTCCACAACTGGTATACTAAATAGGTCATGGAGATCATCAGGGAAATGGAAGATGTCACTACTGAAGATCAGTGTACTGTATTAGTGGACCTAAAAACTCATCAATCAAGTTGATTCATGCTGGAAGGATAATTGTGGCTCACGTGAAAATGTGTGAAAGATCGAACTTAATTATTCGTGATTTTGAGAATGCTGGACTTGTCTAATTAAACAATTTCAGGATTATTTACCTGACAAACATTTGCGTGTACCAGCAGACTGGATTGACATGATGCAGATTCAGTGGTTTTGTCTGAAAATCAGTGAAGTAAGAGCTTCAATACTCTGCTGTAATTAGTGTTTATACCTAGTGTTTCATTAGTAATTGTGCTTCAAGCAATAGTTCTAGCATTTTAGCATCATGTTGTTTGTTGGAATTTAGTATGCATGGATAAAATTAGACGCGATTTCACAAGGATTAAATTTTTTGACAACAGTTTCATCTTAATGAAGAATCTCAACTTAAATTGGAGGACATTACGGTGTTATCTTCTAAACGGAAGAAATAGTGCGATTTCCTAATTCAAAAGAAATTCTTATCTAAAAAAAGTCCAAGTGTGGGAACATCAATGACAAACAACCAAATCCATCACATTGTACTTCCTGCAGGAGCAGAACTGCCACAGCCACAGGTGTTCATTTCTGTTAGTGAAAAAGAAAAACTATTGACAGCACACTCTCTCCTTTTACAAATGAGCACAAGGTGACAAACTCATTCAGTATGAAAGTTTGAAATCTCTCCCCCCCCCCCATTCTGTGCTAATTTTATTTATATTGTCATCACATTCAGTCACTGATTACATATATCAACGTCAAAAGAGACATTCCAAACTTGTACCCCATGTACGATTTAAGTATTTTACAGATCATTTAATAACCACGTTTGCGCCAAGTTTCTGTGTTGCTTTGTATCTACTTGGATTGAGTTTGGATGCAAATACTTATGGTGTGTCATGCAGTGAATAAGCTACATTCAGTTCTGATTAGTGGTTATTGTTTACCCTGGACTGGAACAAACCACTACCACCAATCAGAACTGAATGTAACATATTTCAGTACATGACACACCAGAAGTGTAGCCTTCAAATTCAATCCAAGTAGACAAGATACAAATCAACAAAGGAACTTTGAGTAAAAGTGGTTCTTAAACGATCAGTAAAGTACTTCAGTCGAACATGGGGTACAAGCTTGGAATGTCTCCTTTACGCTGATGTATGCTGTCAGTGGCTGAACATGACGGGAAAAAATAATTGGCTTGGAATCTGAGAGGAGGGTGTGGGGAGGGGATAGATTTTGAACCACATTACTTTGTGTTAATTTGTAGAAGGCAAGCGGGTGTTGTCAATAGTTTTCTTTTTTACTGACAAAAATGAGTGCCTGTGCCTGTGATGGCTGTCTCAGATGAATTCTCAATTTAAAGAATAAAAAGGCAAACGACTAACTGCTGAAGATTAAAGTAACTAGCATAGGATACGTATTGTTTTGTATCGATTCTTCACCTCTTGTATCAATATGTGTATCGATATGGCAAAAGTATCGATGAATCAAATCACCCCAACCAAACAGCTATTCATCAAAAATGTTCTAATTATGGAAGGTATACATGTCTATCATTATGAAATGGGGAAGTCTCCTCTAATCAGCTTTTGAAAATGGACTTATGTTGGAGAATCCCAATATGTACAGAGTTCAAGCCAGGTGATTCAGGCGAAATAGTCACCTTAGAGTGTCTTTTCATCCAAACTTGTCCAAAAGATAACAGGATTCTCAACAGATTTAAAAACCTAAGATTCATTTGACCCTTGACCCCATAATCTCAAGAGTCAAAACTGAAATCTCAGTAGTCATTAGTTCTTGAGTCATGAGCTCATAGCTGTGAGTGTTTGTTACTCGTGAAGCAAACTGATGTTTAAGACATTTTGTCTAATGTTGAATAAAGAGAATTACTCATACAGTATTTTGTAAGAAACAGACAAGCAGAAACTTAGACATGGCCATTACTGATTTCTCTACAAGTGTTTCTCTTTTTAATTATGTATGTATATGTGAATATTTGGTTTATTAAAACAGAAAAAGACTATTTTATACTTTATTGTTGAACAGGACCTGCCCTCAGTGGCAAACAGGTTTGATTTTCCAGCATCCTTACACCAGTCACTTATCATCGCTGTATTTCCATCGTTCACAACATTTATAACACATGGAAATTCACTTTTCCACACATTAGATTTTCTTACAACTTTATGAGATTTATTCTCCTTCTCAGATTTGTTACTAACTTCCTGTTTCTTTGGAGTCTAATGGTTGGAATGATCATCACTAGTAGGTCATATCTGAGACTGAGACAGAAAAGAAAATATATTTCTTTGAGCCATTGTGATTTAACAGATCACAAACACATCTAATATAACAAAATTATTCCATCTTGTTATTCAACTTAGAGTAATTCCAAAGCACGAAATAAATCACTCAGCGTAATGTCGGGTAAATTCTTACCGAATGATACATTATTAAAACATCCAAATTTGTAAACATTTCACCGATTAAAGCAAATTAATTGCCAATAAAATACAATTCAAGTTGGTCCATTTGCAACTGGCACCGTGAGCTGCCATATTTTCCACAGTTTAGTCCAACTGCTTATAATTTGATGGCCAATCAAACAAACGCCAATATTTTATCCAAAGTTAATCCAAGTCATAACTGATTCTCTCTTCCTCTATCATAAAAGTCCAAGATAATCTCAAGGCAATCTAACCTCGATTTCAATCATACATACATAAGCATGATACCAGTGACCTGTCAGTTCCACCCAGTTCATGATCTTACATAGGTGCAGCATTATTGGCCAATAAGGCGTGAGCAGTAGTCTAGCAAATGTCGATCACTGGCGCATACAGTAAATTTGTTATGGACAGTGCACGCTCAGTAGGAAATTATGCCAAGGTGAATCAAGGGTAATTAAAACTGATGCTCCTGCTCAAATCAATGTGCGTCATAAAAACGCACAGGCTGGAGTTTCTCTGCCTCAGAAATGGGTCACATTTAAATTCAATTGTCAAAACGCAAGGGTGTGCATCTATGAGAACCATGAGTAAAGTTCACTTTGCCTCGCATTGATTTCATGACATTACCCCTGCCCCATTTTGTATCAATACAGGGCAATAATATTCAAAGTAAAACGTTGACTTTTGTGTCTGTTTTTCCTTCAAAGAGAAAGGTGGAAAGATAAAAAAATGTTATCTTATGTTCTGCAGTAAATTTTTGGGGCTAATTTGATGTTCATAAATACCTGAAATTACATTGCTACATATATCTACAGAATTCTGATTGAAAATTCACACAGGAACCTTGAAAAAAGTGAAAAATTGAATTGGTGGTGCCCAATTTGAAGCAAATTATGACCAGGTGGACACATCCAGTTCTATTAGTAATAAAATCAATAACTGTATCCAATAATTCATTATATAAACAGATGAACAGAGAACTTATGCTATGAAACATCTTGCCGATTTTCGAGGATGCCGCTTTCTGTTATAAAACAATTGTGGTAAAGTAAAATCTGGAAAGTTTGAATATTTTCATAAACTTTGAATAATATTCATAATTTTAATAATCTGAAATGAAAATATGCAAAAACATTAGTTTAACGTGACTATTTTGAACTTAATACACCCATTTCTCCCTATTTAGGGCCAACTTCACCTATTCTGACTGGAGAGGTAATTTCATCCAGATTTTTGGGTCTAGCTTGGACCCTGACTTACTATGATTAAATGAACAAGCTTTCTGTATGATTAAGATGACTTCTGGTATTGAAAAAGGTAAAATTGTGGTTCCAATCTAGTAACACATGTAAGGTATATGAATGGAATGAGGGAAAAGTTCTGGCAAGATTTACAAACTTTTCATTGGAATATTTCAAAGCAAAAATTCTGGGGCCGCCAACGGAAATTTAAGTCATAATTAATATAGCAGAATCATCTCTGCATATACTCTTTTTAGTCACTATCACAGCTGATTACAATAAATATTTCAAACCAATTTATACAGATCACCTACATTTATTGCCAATCTTTCATAAAGAATGGATGCTAAGAGGCATTTTTATCTTGACTGAAACAGTTACTTGGCCCATGGTTGATTATTTTTCTTCTCCAGTACAATGCATTTTGCTGATGTATTTCACAATACAGGACATAGTACACATGGCATGCAAGAGTTTATTTCTATCTTAAGCATTTGCGTCACAAAGGACCAAATTCTGAACATGACGAGTTCGACAGGCAAATTATCGACGCAACGAAATGCTAAAGCCTTTAACCTACTACATTACACATTCTGAAACCCAATATATCGAAGATAACCCAAATATAAAGTGGTCAAGGAAATAGCTGTGGCAAAATGTGCAATAATTAAAATTAATTCACTACTTAAATTCTATGAATCTTTTTGACCCACACCATAATGTCCACCGTCTTCTTTTAAAATCAAAAGAAATGGCACATAAATGTATTTTGATTTTATTCCTAACTTTTATTTTGTGGATCAGCACATTTCTAATAAAGAAGGGAGGAAAAGAACAACTATTACACTGATGTATTCTCTTTTAGACATTCAGCACAAGTGGGGTCTTTCTCTCCCCCAAAAATAATAATAAAAACAAGATTCTGTCGTTTTTCTTGTATGTTCTGGGTATAATCTTTCTTTTTGGACTTGTAGTAACTAAGTAAATTGTAGCATTTTATTATAAACATCTTCGAATCAGGTAAAGGTACAAATGATGATGTAGCTCTTACAGCTATGGATAGAATGATTCATTAAAAATATATATCAAGCTTTTAATTTTTTTTATTGTTAACATTACACCAAACCAAAACTTTAATTGTATAGCATTTACAAATTACAACCTTGTTCTATGATTCTATGTCTGAGGTCTACTTAGCATAGCACTTTAATTGATAAACCATCTAAATATAAATGGATATAATATACTTTATCAAGACTTAGAGTTGTATAATTGATAAATCTGCTAATTCAAGACCATAAACAAGACTCCCTCGAAGGGACTTGTGCTCTACTTGAAATTTTGTGTGTGCAGAAATTCAAGACAAGACCATTTTTTCTTTTTAACTAGTGTTGAAACCATCTCCGATATTCTTCGTTGGTAAAATATTCAAATTAGTCACTGTGGCAGCCATACTGGATGTAAGATCGGCACTATTTTCATTTAGGACACACTAGATACCATTAGAAGACTTTGGCTGAAAATTCCATGTTGATATGACCATTCATTGAGGAGAGTTAGTGACAAGATTTTCAATAGGCAATCATAATTTGAGGTTAGATTGGAACCATTTTCATTCAGGACCAACTGGACATCATAATTAGTCATCTTGTGACGACTTCATATCAATATGACTCTCCATTTAGGAGGCGTACCAATAATAGATTTTCAAGATGGCTGCCATAGTGGCACCATTTTCATCTAGTACCAACTACACATCAGAAGTCTTCTGCTCAATACCCAATGTTGATATAGCTTAGTGGACATCTGATTGACACCATTTTTATTTAAGACCAACTAGACTCTATAAGTAGTCTTCCAGTGAAATGCCCATGCAGATACCACTTTCTGTTCAGGAGAAGCTATAACAAGATTTTCAAGATGACTGTTGTGGTGGCCATATTGGAAGTCAGATCAATACCATTTTCATTTAGGACAAACTAGACGTCAGAAGAAATCTTTTAGTGAAAACCCAGTGTTGATATGACCATCCATTCAGGTGGACTAGCAACAAGATTTTTAAGATGGCCACTGCACTTTTGTTTTGTTAATCAGCAGATTAAAGATATGATGAATGTTATACTTGCAATTTCTGAGAAAATAAATCATCTTGCTATCAATTTCATGTCAGTATGGCCTGATGTAAGGCTGTTGCTAGGCCCTGGCTACCCTATGCTGCCACCGCGCGGTGGTGGCAAATTCCAACATAAATGTCAAAATATCTAAAATGGGGTGGGAAGGGTCAGAGGAAACTTGGACTAGGACTACATTAGTCCTACAATGTAAGACATCCACCCTGATATATATGATGTTTGGGGACGCATTTTTCAAGTTATCCGTTGACATACAATTCAGTTAGTTGAAATCTGACAATAGCCAAGGAATGCCAAAGTCAGTTAAAGTTGGAGTTTATTTCTTTAACTAAACAAAGAAAAATATACTAATGTTGATGAAAGCGATTATGCAGCTTCGTTTTGTTTAAGAGATTCATTATGTCTTTGTTGACTTCGGCATTCCTCTGCTTACATGGCATATCAAACAGATGAAATGTTTGTCAATGGAACTTGAAAAATGCGACCAATAGCTTGTGTCAGAATTTGATTCCATCAGGAAAAGATATCAGAGTAAGTATAGTTCGACTACTGTAATTAGACTTTAATTTGTGGAAAAGTGTCAATCTGGGCTGCCAAGTGTGTGAGATATTCCTGAAAATGTAGCCTCTTGTTCCAGTCAGTCAACCGGGGATCACGCTACACAACGCCATTTATGTAAGTAGTAAGATGTGGCACCTAAACATCATAAATATCAGGGTGGAGTCTTATATTGTAGGACTAGGACCACATAAGCTTTGGTGACCAAAGCAAAAATTGTAACATCTCCAACAAATTGGTATATTTTTCATGCACTAATCTCAATGTTTAATATAGTAAAAAAAAGGATTGTTCACTGGTCTATCCGCTATCACACAACTGCAACATTAGTGGGATATTCTGAAAGTAGCAACAGGCGCCACCGCTAGAGGGCACTGGCGATCAAAATTAACATTTTCTCAAAATGTCAACCTCATTACATCTGGTACTTTCTCTGCTTTTGTATGTAAAAAGCCGACATTATTATATCCGAATGTATTCATGGTTGAAAGGTCAAATGTCTATATTTAGCGTATATGACATTGGGCCTTTTGTACAACATATTTGGGGAAAATAAACGAAAACCGATCTTTTCAAAACGCAGAAAAAGTAAATAAACTAACATATATGCTCACCTACGCCTACTTTTTAATTACTTTGTTCTTTTTACGAGAATAATCGTAAAATGTGTGCGAATATTTGCGGAAAACCCACGAATTACGTCTTTTTAAAGGTCACCCATGCCAGCAAGAACGGTAACTCTTCCCGGCACATGGGTACGTACAAAATGGAAACAATGACAACACCACGACATAAATTGGGTTCAAAAACACACGAAAACTTGATTTTATTAAAGGGCAGACGTTTATACAAAGGAATCGGATTATACAAACGTATTGTCATTCATTATACCAAATTTATTACAACATTTTGGTACAACTTTTGTTGTGTAATGTAATTTCGAGATTAAAGACTCGACGGGTGATACTGATAATGATATTGATAATATGTATGTGATTGTGATCATTTAGATATCATCAATATCAGGTCATCTGCTCTAGGTAGGATTCTTAGCTAGAGACACTGGTATTCAAATTAAAATGTTCATGTTTAGTAGAGATGAAAAAGAGATAAAAGTTAAACTTATTTTCAGAATTTTGAAAATTAAAACAAATTCATTTCATGACATTTTTTGTGAATATCAATATGAATATTGTAATAATACAGAGCAGAAAATCCATCTGTAGTATTTCTCTATTTAAACAAAAACATAATCATAACTATTTCTTGAGAACCAAATCAGTGCCAGTAGTAGAATTGTGGAAGTATTCATAGTAAGTAATTTTTATGTTTTTTTGTCATTGAGTTTATTTTATAGATATGAAAACTGACCAAAAATATCTAATCATAACTAAATTCTAAAATGGCAATTGTTATTTACTAAATTGTGATTTCTGATCAATGTATATATGTACAAGAACACTGTAATGCATTTGCACTATTGCTTTTAAGAGTAACATACAATTTAAACTTGTGTATGACTCATGATTATGGTATTTCATGCAAAAATTTTAGGGGGGCACGTGATAAAAAGGAACTGAAAGGCTTCAGAAGTACCTGGAACATAGAAAAAGTTTATTTATTCTTGAAGCTGAATGTTCACAAAACATTTATATATAACCATATGTAAGAAATATGCAACTTTCAGCATGAAATAACATGATGTCAAGAATTTGCAAAAAGTGACCAAAGACCAATATTAACAATGGTGGACGGCTCGTGTTTGAATGCTTCCTGTGAATTTATTTAAAAAGATATAATAAAGATGGGTTCATTTTTGAATTCTGCACACTCAAATTATGCAGAAAAGGTTCCATTTTAAGAGCAACATATAATTTCAACTTGTGTATGACTGAAAAATATAGTATTTCATGCAAAAATGTTAGGGGGGTGCTTGTAAAAAAGGCACAGGGGGGCTTCTGAAATACCTGGGACATAGAAAAAGTAAATTTATTCTTAAAGCTGAATGTTCACAAAACATTTCTATATAAACATATGTAAGAAATATCCAAATTTCAGCTTGAAATAACATGAGGTCAAGAACTTGCAAAAACTGCCAAAGACCAATATTAAAAATGGTGAATGGTACATGTGTTTGAATGCTTCCTGTGAATTTATTTGAAAAGATATCATAAAGGTGGGTTCATTTTTGAAATCTGCACAGTCAAATTATGCAGAAAACATTAAATTTTTGTATATTCTATAATTCTGAAAAAATCATCCCCTGTTGCTACTTAAAGATATTGCTAAAATTGTTGAACAAAGATTCCACTGGTGTCTTAGGTTAAAACTTTTACCGATTTTTTTATTTATTTACACAATACCTACATGGCACTATCTTCATTCAGATGGAAAGAAATTGCCCATAGTCAGGTGTTTGAAAATTAAGTGAAAAGTTCAACTTAAAATAACTATTAAATTTGTTTAAAACTATCGTCATTTTATATGAATTTTATATTAAATACTGCATCATAGCTATCATCCACCAAGAAACAATATATGGCTTTAAAAATAAAAGCTGTAAAATATGATGCAAATATCAATAAAGATTGCTGGTAATCTAGAACAAAGCTATGCTTAATGCGGAAGCTTCTGAACCGGCATGGTGCAAGTCATAAAGTAGTCATGCCGCCGCCATCTTGTAGCTTTTTGAAAGACCAACAGTGGAAAAATTTATCTAAAAAGAACGTTTGAAAACCCAGGTATTCAATTCGTAATCATGTATATCCAAAGTACAATTCTTTTACATACTTGCTGTTCTATACCCTGTCCATTTTGGATAAAATCATTAGGCATATTATGATTTGGAAGTCGATCGATGTTCACGCGGTTAAGAATTGTGCCGAGAGAGGTTTTCGATGTCTGGTCACGTGACCATATCTTGTCTCGGAAGGGTGGACTCAAAATGTTTAGAGGTCAGGGCATGTATCAAAGAAGTAACTAAATAATGATTAAGGTAACTGTTTCAAATTGGACACTGCAACTAACAGTAATAATTTGTCGCCGTTCATTTATTTTTTTATTTTATTCTACTATTTCATCATAACATTTTTTTCAATACAAGAGACTATATATTTATTTGTAAAAAATAAAAAAGAATGTCGTTTAAGTAGGTATGCAGATATATAGATTTACACGAACAGAGCTCCAGGCATTTAACAAAAATGTTCCACACCCGCGGATGAGTAGGAGCTGGGACTGAATATAAAATATATGTCTCCGGTAGGAGTAACTTCCATGCTGACATTGCGTAACATTTTGATGCATTTTGAAAGCATGGCGTACATTATTAGATTTCTTCTAGTCAGTTCTAAGTATATGATTGAGTAGAAGGCAAGATTATAATCTGAAACACGCGCTTTGACATGCATTCTCTCTTTCAAAAGCCAAAAATGAAAAACTCGAGAGGTCCCTGAAGATTTATTTTAAAATTCAATGCGTGTTCAAATTGTCTTGGCACGATAGATAACTTTCATGTATCAATGTGCCATAAAACAAAAAATGTTCAATGGACGATAATCTGTGTCGAGAAATATAAACCTTTTAGGTAATAATGATATTATTATTATTATTATTGTTATTATTATTATTATTATTATTATTATGGGGGGGGGGTATGAATAAAAGCAAACACAAACAACGAAAGACCGTTTTCCTGTTGACATTTCAATTAGACCCGTAGTTTGGATTTGAACATGTGCAGGTCCAATGGGTGTCATAGTCAGAAATTGTTCTTAAGTCGTAAAATCGAGCTGATATAAATTTCAATCAGCTTAAATAAAATGGCAAAAGCATCAATTTGAATAATTCAAGGAGCATAGTGCATAGTTTAATTTATTTTAACTCAAGACGCAAAGCGTTGATTTACGACAACCGAACATCTTCTTCTTCCTTTTCCGGTGTATCGGCCAAAAAGGTGATTCTATGTTATGTATTTGCCAATAAAAATCCATTTAATCAAAGTTTTACATATCATGCTACAATTTAAAACAGATAATTTACGAAGAATTAAAACATGACAAAAATAAGCATGTATTTATTTCTTGAAACGCTAGTAAATGAATTATGTTGCGAAAGATGATTGAACCTAAAGATGTATGTTCATAACCCATATATCTATCTTCATGCTTATCATCTACAGCGCTCCAAGTACCTGTCAGACCTTAGTAGCAATAGGTCGACCTACTTGGAAATTTAAGTGTTCATTTCAAAATGTTGATCCACAAGCCCTAATAAATTGCTCGCCAGAGACTTGGAGAGCTGAAATTCATTTATAGTAGCAACGGGATGTTTTTTTTTCAGAATTATAGAATATACACAAATTTAATGTTTTCTGCATAATTTGAGTGTGCAGATTTCAAAAATGAACCCATCTTTATGATATCTTTTCAAATAAATTCACAGGAAGCATTCAAACACATGTACCGTTCACCATTTTTAATATTGGTCTTGAGCACTTTTTGCAAATTCTTGACCTCGTGTTATTTCAAGCTGAAATTTGGATATTTCTTACATATGTTTATATAGAAATGTTTTGTGAACATTCAGCTTTAAGAATAAATTGACTTTTTATATGTTCCAGGTATTTCAGAAGCATCCCTTTGCCTTTTTATCAAGCACCCCCTAACATTTTTGCATGAAATACTATATTTTTCAGTCATACACAAGTTGAAATTATATGTTGCTGTTAAAATGGAACCTTTTCTGCATAATTTGAGTGCGCAGAATTCAAAAATAAGCCCATTTTTATGATATCTTTTCAAGTAAATTCACAGGAAGCATTCAAACACGAGCCGTCCACCATTGTTAATATTGGTCTTTGGTCACTTTTTGCAAATTCTCAACATCTTGTTATTTCATGCTGAAAGTTGCATATTCCTTACATATGATTATATATAAATATTTTGTGAACATTCAGCTTCATGAATAAATTCACTTTTTGTATGTTCCAGGTACTTCTGAAGCCTTCAGTTCCTTTTTATCACGCCCACCCCCCACCCCCAACATTTTTGCATGAAATACCATAATCATGAGTCATACACAAGTTTAAATTGTATGTTACTCTTAAAAGCAATAGTGCAAATGCATTACAGTGTTCTTGTAGATATATACATTGATCAGAAATCACAATTTAGAAAATAACAATTGCCATTTTAGAATTTAGTTATGATAAGATTTTTTGGGTCAGTTTTCATATCTGTTAAAATAAAATCAATGACAAAAAAACATTAAAATAACTTACTTTGAATACTTCCACAATTCTACTTCTGGCACTGAATTGATTCTCAAGAAATAGTTATCATTATGTTTTTGTTTAAATAGAGAAATACTACAGATCGATTTTCTGTTCTTTATGATGACAATATTCATATTGATATTCACAAAAATGGTATGAAATGAATTTGTTTTCATTTTTCAAAATACTGAAAATAAGTTTAACTTTAACCTCTTTTTCACCCCTACTAAACTTGAACATTTTAATTTGAATACCAGTGTCTCTAGATAAGAATCCTACCTAGAGCAGATGACCTGACATTGATAATATCTAAGTGATCACAATCACATACATATTTTCAATATCACTATCAGTATCAAGTCTTTAATCTCGAAATTACATTACACAACAAAAGTTGTACCAAAATGTAATAAATTTGGTATAATGAATGACAAATACGTTTGTCTGATTCCTTGGTATAAACGTCTACCCTTTCATAAAATCAAGTTTTCGTGTGTTTTTGAACCCAATTTATGTCGTGGTGTTGTCATTGTTTCTATTTTGTACGTACCCATGTGCCGGGAAGAGTTGCTGACATGGGTGACCTTTAAAAAGACGTAATTCGTGGGTTTTCCGCGAATATTCACACATATTTTACCATTATTCTCATAAAAAGAACTCCAAAGTATTTAAAAAGTAGGCGTAGGTGAGCGTATATGTTGGTTTATTTACTTTTTCTGCGTTTTGAAAAATTTGGTGTTTGTTTATTTTCGCAGAATATGTTGTACAAAAAGCCCAATGTCATATACGCTAAATATAGACATTTGACCTTTCAACCATGAATACATTCGGATATAATGTCGGTTTTTTACATACGAAAGCGGAGAAAGTACCAGGTGTAATGAGGTTGACATTTTGAGAAAATGTTAATCTTGATCGCCAGTGCCCTCTAGTGGCAGCTCCTGTTGCTATTTATAGTATGGGCCCGTTTCATTCTGAATCGTACACCACCTTCGGTCTTCGAAAGTATTTACCTGGGCAGTTACTATCTAGCTGAGGATTATTTAATCTCTTTATACCTTACAAAATTTCAAACCTAACCTTGTTCCGTCTACGCATACATTTTTAATTTGGAAAAATAAAGTTGTTAACAGCGAGTGCAATGTTAAACAAAATGCTATTTATAGTACAAGCACTGCCTAATACACGTGGTAAGGTGCATGTTTGCGACGCGGATTCTCGCTCAGGTAAAACTAAAAGTTGGTACATTTATACTGTATAAAACGTGCACAATACCACAATGCACAGTGCACAATGCGTATATAAATGACATGTCTTTTCTGCATAACATTATGGAACATTATGAAAAGTACAACAGATGAATTAAACAATCACCGATAATGCTGGTTATCACATTATTTGCGTTAATCAAAAGTCATTCTGGGTGTAAACCTCAATGTATGTGCACAGTAGACATGGACTATCATGGCCGAACAACTTTACATCTCTTATGGGACATACATTTTTCTGACTGAGAGGAAATCTTTCAGTATGAATCGACAAATAAAAATAATCAAAAATGGTCAGCAGATATATACATTGTTATAACTGCTAGTTTTTTTTGCTCTTGATCCCCTACCTAAGTGAACAGCTCAAAAGACATGCTACATGCATCTTTAAAACAAATGTGCTAAGCCAGTTAATTTTGTAAAAAATAAATGAACTCTAGTGACCTTTAAAGGTCAGTAATTACATTAGATATTAACTGAAAATTATTTCTTCACTGTATGTTTCATCAGCTGTTTGACTGATTAGGGACATGGGAATTATGAACCATGTACATGCTGTGACGGTGAGAATTGCTCTGGTAAAAAAAGGCAACATGTCTGATTCTTGAAACAAAAATTGATGTGGAGGAAGACAAGGACCATGCCAAGGCAGATTAAGACTTTATTACCTGGTCAAGAATGGACAGATTAAGACTTTATTACCTGGTCAAGAATGGACAGATTAAGACTTTATTACCAGGTCAAGAATGGACAGATTAGGACTTTATTACCTGGTCAAGAATGGACAGATTAAGACTATTACCTGGTCAAGAATGGACAGATTAAGACTATTACCTGGTCAAGAATGGACAGCTACTGAACTAGTATGAAAATTTATTGTATGTTGCCTTCCAGAAATGAAAGAGGTCATTTGTAACTAGGGCTGAAGAGATTAATCAAAATATCGATGCATCGGTACTTTTTCCATATAGATACCTGTATCAATACCAGAAGTGAAGAATCGATACAAAACGATACTTGCCCTTTACAAGTTGCATTAATCTTATGCAGCCATGAATAATTATTAGTTGTTTGGCTTTTTATTCTTTAAATTGAGAATTCATCTGAAACAGTCGCATCAAGCACATGCACTCATTTCTGTCAGTAAAAAAGAACAATTTTTGACAACCCACTCGGCTTCTATAAATTAACACAAGGATATTAACTCGCATGGTTTGAAATCTGCTCCCCTGCCGGAATTCCATGCTAATTATTTTGTCCCATCTGCATGTTCAGCCACTGATAACATATATCAAAGGAAAGAAGACATTCCAGATTTGTTCTCCATGTATGATTTAAGTATATTACTGATCATTTAATCACCACTTTTATGCGAAGTTAAACTGGTGTATTGTATCTTGTCAACTTGGATCGAATTTGAAGGCTACACTTCTGGTGTGTCACGCGATGAAATATGTTATATGCAGTTATGATTGGTGGTTATTGTTTGTTCAAGTCCAGGGTAAAGCAGCAACTATCAATCAGAGCTGTAGCTTGTTCACTGCATGACATACCGGAAGTATTGGCATCCAAACTCTATCCAAACAGATACAAAGCAACAGACAAATTTTGCACAAAAATGGCTATAAAATAATCTGTAAAGAACTTAAATAGTACATGGGGAACAAGCTTGGAATGTCTCCTTTTATGCTGATGCATGTAATCAACAACTGAACATGCTGACAGAAAAAAGAAAATTAGCACAGAATCAGCAAGGGGGCAGATTCCAAATTTCACAACTTGTAGACACCTTGTCAATTTGTAGATTGGGAGTAGGTGTTGTCAATAATTTCCTTTTTCACTGACAGAAACAAGTACCTGTGGCCACGGCAATTCTTTTGGATCTACAGGAACTACAGTGTGTAGGATTTGGTTGTTAGTCATCTCTGCTCCCACACTCCGACTTGTTTTAGATAAAATTTTCCTTGCACGAGGAAATTGCATTGTTTCTTCTGTTTTGAAGATAACATCCTAATGCCTTCCAGATTTAAGTGAAGACGTGACATTGGCAATAAGATGTTTTAAAAACATTCGTGCAGTGCAAAACAAAGGGCATGGTGACCAGAATGAGTCCTGCATCTAATCAAATAAAGAAGCCTGAAAAGATTGAATAAAAAAATCCCTGACAATTAACAGGTGGTCTGTTTGGAAGTATTTTTTTTTTTTTATATCATCAAGGATGTGAATGACATATGAACAGAAAATAAGTCTATGTCTGTCTGTAATCTGTATACTGAAAATATGCAAATATGTTAACACAAAAAATGGCACCACCATACTATTGGCTGACCGTCTAAAGATGAAAAGACCATGAAGTTGATATGTGTATTGATAATGTATCGTATCATAGGCTGTGTATCGAGAATCATATCGATATGTGGCAGAGGTGTATCATTTCACCCCTATTTGTAACCATATGTAAGTCTGTTTTTATCTTTGTACAGCATACATACACATTTAATCAAAACGTCAATCTCTTGCAACAGAATGGTTCTGTTCACAAACATCACAAATACAGATTAGTTTTCTTTGATCCTTCTCTACTTCTTGAGTCAAATATAGAAAATCTCTCTCTCTCTCTCTCTCTCTCTCTCTCTCTCTCTCTCTCTCTCTCTCTCTCTCTCTCTCTCTCTCTCTCTCTGCAGTGCAACATTAAAAAAAACTTATAATGTTCTTGTTTTATTGTAACAATGTAAAAAAAATTGTTAATTATTGTATTGCATAAAAGTATAACTTAGAACCTATTTGATTTTTACACGGGGGCTGGGACTCCATGATTTGGTTGGAGATCCACCATTTTTGGAGCCAGGAGTCACTGACTTTCAATTTTCAAGATCAAGGCAAATCCCTGGTCAATTCAGAGGCCCTTTTCAGTAAACCTCGCGATTCTCTCGTTTTTTTTAAATAAAATTGTTTTGTTATTGTTAAGTGGAAGTATTTGAAGGAGTCTCGAGATGATACAGGTTATCAGTACAGCAGCTATATCTAGATGCATGTATCATGTCAAGTTTGATAGTGGAAGGCCATCGGATTTTGTGAGACATGAAGGGTTGGTGTAAACAGCTACCGGTATTTCATAATAAAAAAAAAAATATTTTTATCTTGATGTTGTGTTTTGATTCTATGCACCCTTTAAGTGACTGTTGTTAGGAGACATCCTTGACGGAGAGGAATCTAAATATCGGATGTGCATCTGATACAAGGTTTAAGATCAGCCTCGGGGAAGAGTAGCCTTTATAACGAGTTTTATAATGATGGGTATATAATGTATGTACTTGTAAAGATGGGATTGCATTAGTTTTTAATCATTTAGAAAAATAATATTCTATGGTATTAATTAAACACATTTCTCCCGAATTTTTAACATCATTAAATGGATAAGAAAGTAAACGACTCAACATTTTGTTCAAAATTGTTTTGAGCACAATGAAACGAGTCTTTCACTGCCACAGATAAGGTGGTCTTTCTAGGAAACAACATTCACTGGTTCATTACATCACAAGTAATATGCTGATACACTATTCCTCTTGTTGCAAAGTAATATTTCAGTGCAAACGTGCAATTAGGCAGTTGTGTTTTCAGTAACTTGAAAGGGCATTTTAGTTTATTATTTCTTTTGCAGAAGAAACATGGGCCGTGTAATTCGTTCTCAGCGTAAGGGGCCAGGAGGTGTATTCAAAGCACATACCAAGCACAGGAAGGGAAAGGCAGCATTGAGAGCTGTCGACTTTGCTGAACGTCATGGATATCTGAAAGGTGTGGTTAAGGTAAGTCTTTTGCTGAATCCATTTCTTTTATAATTGACTGCATTATGTATAATTGTGACAATAATCTATCCAAAAACACGCTGATCATGATTTGAAAAGGTTGTGACACAAAGCAAAGAATGCCACAAAAATGTTTTAATTATGGTGTACTCCATACAACATAACCCATTCTCTTACCGTCTATTTAATTGCCAATGACCCACTCTGACTGTCCATTTAATTGCCAATGACCCGCTCTGACTGTCCATTTAATTGCCAATGACCTGCTCTGACTGTCCATTTAATTGCCAATGACCCGCTCTGACTGTCCATTTAATTGCCAATGACCCGCTCTGACTGTCCATTTAATTGCCAATGACCCACTCTGACTGTCCATTTAATTGCCAATGACCCGCTCTGACTGTCCATTTAATTGCCAATGACCCGCTCTGACTGTCCATTTAATTGCCAATGACCCGCTCTGACTGTCCATTTAATTGCCAATGACCCACTCTGACTGTCCATTTAATTGCCAATGACCCGCTCTGACTGTCCATTTAATTGCCAATGACCCGCTCTGACTGTCCATTTAATTGCCAGTGGCCTGCTCTGACTGTCCATTTAATTGTCAATGGCCTGCTCTTTTTGTCATTTAATTGCTAATGACCTGCTAAGACTGTCCATTTAATTGCCAATGGCCTGCTCTGCTAAGAAACCAACATTCAGATGACCACATTATTGCCATGCAAAGCAAGTTACAAAATCTCTACATGGACGCCACTACCACATAGAACAATTCAAATAATAATTTAACTATAAACTCGCCCTTCTTACAAGTGGGATTAGGATAAAATAATGTTTGTTTTTACATCCTAGCTGCAAATTTGCACCACCAGTTTTTGATACTGCACCACCCCCACCCCCCATTTTGGCACATTTGGGGTACAAAACCCCCAGTTTTTGGAACGTGGTGGGAAAACAGCTTGATAAAACTTCTACTGCAATAATGTAAGCATCCATGGAGCAAAAAAGGTCGCATGGGTGACTTAAGTAGGTTATACGATGGTGAAACTTTAGAAACAGATCAGACTTTTAGACTATTTTAAAGACAGAAAATTGTTTCAGTAGATCTGCAGCTAACCATCAGAAAGATTACGAAACTTCAATCCAAACAAATAAAGTGTAAAATTAGAAAACTGGTAACTTCATGAATACTGAACATTTTAAAGATTTATAGGCTTCGAAAAGTGCATGTACCTTTTGAGCATTTTATTCCATTTAAAGAAAACAATTCAGAATTTACCATCGCATGGTATTTTTCTTTGTCTCTTTGAAATTGTGTGTGTCCCCTAGATTTGGGGTCAGGGGGACATATTTTCCCTTGCTCATGGAATCCTAGGTGCAACACAGCTCCCTGAAATATTTTCCAAGTCCTTGAAAACTTGTCGCAAAGTCCTAGAAAAACAACTCTCTGGGACTGCACAAACTAAGAATAACATTAGTTCTAAATCATGTACCGGGACCAAACTTTGTGGATGACTTGCATTTACCATGTCAGCTTCATGGTAAAATGACATTTTAAGCAGTGAACATTTTCCAGGTAAGAAAATGTTTTATCACTTATTTTGTTGTCAGTAACTAGTGCTATAATCTTTCCATCTCACTGCTAGATGCAAAATGAGTGCCAGTCAGTCAGTTCGAATTACATGGGAAAGTGGCAGCTGATGAATCACCATTGAAGAAAAAAAAAGGATTTTTAGTCACAATTAACAATATTTGAAAGAGTATTCGATTATGTTCCCAATGTTCTCCAAGTCATGACTTGGAGAACATTATGCAGTTTGCAAGGTATGTGCAAGCTACACAAGTTTAGCATATGTAGGAAAGGCCTATCTATCAAGACACCCTTGAACTTGAACAAACATGCAGATCTTGTGATGGCATGTTGACAGATGCCAAAAATGTCAGAATTATTCATGCAGCACAACTTATCAATCATTAAAGTGGAAGTTGTCTGGACAAAGTTTCTTGTTGGAAACAATCTACCTTTGTTACCAGTAAAGTCGGGGGTGGGGGGAGGAGAATTTCCGAAAAATGTTTCCTGATTCCAGCATAATCAGGAAATACAGATGTGGTAGGATCAAGACTAACAGAGATACTGCTCTTTTGAAAGAATTTGTCTTGGCGATTAAAACCTTGAAACTTGATTGCTTGTGTCTGTAATATCTACACCTCTTTTTTTCCCCTACTGAACTTTATGTTAAAAATAAAATGATTCTCCTCCTCAGAGTCCTGCAATGTGAATTTGAAAATCATTAATAGTTTGTTTGCAATCTATTGCATCATTGTTTGTGTTGCAGGATGTCATCTGCAAGAAGATGAAAATTGATAACCATTTCTACTTCTAGGGGATTTTTACCCCAAAGATGCCCCCTACCAAGGAGCTTTGCCCTGGTACCTCTAGCAGGGGGTACAGCCCCCGCATGTGCCCCTACACCACCCCTCAAAAGACCATAAGTTTTTCCCCCATCAGAGAAGTTAGCATCTCGGCAAAAGGCTGAAGGTAAGGTCACTGAATGGTTTCTGAATATAACCTGAGTACTATATCACAGATCTGGACCAAACTTTGTGGATGGCTTGCACTTACCATAGTAAAGAAACCTGTTGATTTTGGGGTCTAAGGTCAGAGGTCACAGTCACTGGTTTCAGTAGAAGCTGGTAGGTGGCGACATTTTGCCATATATTTATACAAAATTGCTGCCTACAGTTTGAGAATTTCACAGTTCATTTTAAAAGTTGTATAATACACCACCTGTTCTGTTGGAGACGTTTCATCCAATTAAGATTAGCATCTTCCATTTGGTACAGATTGGTCTAAGCCTACAAGACATTGCTAACACACAATTCAATCTACATTGAAGAGAATAATATATGTTCAGTCTCTTTTCTTTCACACCCAGTCGATTGAGATCAGGAGTGGTGATCACGTGCTAATGAAGTAAGGTACACGCTTGACTTTTGGCTAAATAAAAAAATCAAAAAGTATTTTGTAACACAGGTTTAGAATTTAACAGATTTCTTTCTAGCCAGTAGGATTAGTAGATTGAGAAATTTGCTAGTCCATCTGAATCTTCACTAGTCTTTCCCACAAAACGCCGATTGGTGACAACTGAAACTTTACTAGTCAGACTGTTGAAACTATGAAAAGTCCTAGTCCGACAGGAAATTTAATAGATAATTTAACATAAATATCTTTCTAGCCAGTAGGATTATTAGATTGAGACATTTACTAGTTCGGCTCATTCTTCACTAGTCCTTCCCACAAAATGCTGAATAGTGACAACTGAAACTTTACTAGTCATATTGAAACTATGAAAAGTACTAGTCCGACAGGAATTTACTACTCTCAGGCTGGCGGACTACCGTTAATTTTGACCCCTGTAACAAATTATCACAGAGTTATATAAATGATGCAGTACATAGGGAACGGCTTGAAACATAAGCTATATGACACTTATTGATAAAACATATTAATGTTGCTAGTGATTGTAGAAATTGCAAACATTTTGATTAATGTTTGACCTAAATAATTTACAACAGATAAGAGCACACGATGAACATAAAATACAACATGAATAGAACACACATATTGTGACGTATATTTAATATTTATTGAAAGTGAGTCTGCTTCCTTCAATTCTTTTAACTTTTTTTTAGCACATATACAGAGCGTTTCCATGAGGGTTGCACAATTATTGGAACCTTGTACCGATGAGGATGGAAAAAGTCTGTACAAGGCCAAATTTTACCAGTACAAATACTAATCAACCAATCTTATCAAACATGGTTTATCAATTGCATAAAGTAGAGAAAGTTATGTTGTAAACAATACTTTTGCAAAAGAAAATGAAGTGAATGAGTTTCTGACCTATACAGGAGCTGTGTTTGATAATCGGCATCACAAGTCAAGATCACGACAGTAGTGTAATTGTAACAAGATAACCGGGTTGGATCTCGGATTTATAACAGAACACTGTTGATGGTGATAAAAATGCAATATTTATTGATGAATGACTTGAATGGGAAGAAAGGTTATGATTAATACGTGCGTGTATTGGGTCCAAATATTGGACTAATTAACATAATCAGCACGAACCTAATACGGTAACCCAAATATGAATACAAATAAATAAATACACAATGCAATGAAAAAGGCTAATGATTCATCTCATACGACAAAAGAATGATATGTTTTACTCAGATAGTAAAATGATGTATTTTTACTCATATAGCAAAAATGTACAACCTCAAACAATGAAACATGAGGCACTTTATTCAAATAATAAAATGTAGCGCGAACAAATGGGATAGATATCCTGCCAAATATCTTGCACTCCCAAACCACTGGGTATCACAAAAAAACCAAAATGAGCCCACGGCTAAGAGATTACATATATGGAGCGACTCACAAACACTCCATCACTAGCATACTTGGCTGCTAGTCGCACTGGTCAATCAAGCGATCCACGCCCACCAATGGGTCAACAATGCCCGATCACCTGGTATCCAAGCACCCCACTGTTCATTCAGCTCCACGGCTGCTGTGGTTAGCTTTTACCGCTGCTATAGTCGACTTCTACTGTCCCCTCTATAGCTGGGACCTCGTCGACTCCGATTACTACAGCTCTACAACTCTACAGCTGAAAATAAATCTAACACCGTGTAGTATGATTGACACGGGCATATACGATAACACGTAATGACGTAATATACGGTAAGTTATACAAATTACATTATCGGCACGACATTACAAAGCAATGAACAAGTTCAAAAGTGAACCTACACGTGTCTGATAAGAATCTTATGGTACTAAACGTTTCCTAAAAATGCCACTTTACATTGCTGATATAAAGGTGTTATTAAGAATAGAAAATATACAAACAAGAATAGAGAATATACAAACAAGAATAGAGAATATTTGCATTGTACTACGCAAGCCGAAGCTACATACACCATAAATTAATAAATAATGTACATACCTCTACAGCTGAAGGCGTGCAAGTCCTTAAGTAGACTGCTCACTGACAAGACGTTCCGTAATGTAAAGATTTAATCTTACGGTGAGGCATTTATACACAGACGATGCATTTGGTTTTTCCCATCGAAAACACTTCGCACGTGCGGCATGGGGTGAACCGAACTCACTGTTTCGAAATATGGTACAATATACATAGCTCACTCTCGGGTATCGTTGTTATACTGAAAACGAAACCCGAGTACATGTATTTAATAAAAGGGATTTATACAATTCCGTGACAGTAATTTCATTCCAATATCGGAACTGTCAGTCACCAACTTAATCCACACACAGCACTGTGGTTCAGAGTTCACTTATAAAGTCAATAGTTAAGGTGTTTACATGCACCACATAAAAAGGTGCAATTTTAGTGGCTTGGTGTGAGTGAAAGTTTTCAACCTCAGCATGGCTTAAATCACATGATCTATGGTCACTTAAAAATAAAAGGTGGCAAAATCCAAACCAGGGACTCCTCACAACAAACACATGGTTCTTAATTTATTTTGAACAAGAAGAAATAAAAGCATAAATGGTATTCAAATGAAATAAACTCGATAAGAAAGAAATATCTCAATATTCGAGCATTTATTTCACAACTCTGAGAATAGCAGTGAGGGTTTTCAAGTCCTAGGGTCACTGATTTAGTGTTGATGCTAACAAGTGGAATTGAAATATGTAATTGCCCATTGAAATTGAAATTGGACAGTGTCAGGAGTTTCTATTGCTAATAGCATCAGCCTGGTCCTTTATTTCCTTCAAACATCTTCTTCCAGCAGTTTTTATTCGATTTTGTGCACTGAAACCATGTTCAGCTGATATTCTGGTTACTGGAATAGCCAATCAAATAACTGCAAGTTTTGCAAACTGCAGAAAGATGTCATAATAGTCTTTGATTAACGTCTCACATCGAGAATCAAAGTTCAGCTGGCTGTCTCCCTTGAGGGTCATTTTCATCTGCTGAAATTCATTTTTTTCTACTTGATTAAGTACTGCAGGTTTTACCTGCCCACCTGCCAACATTAGTGATTGACAGCAACAACACAGCACCAGAAGGAGAGTCTGCTTCAGGCGGTATTTTTATTTCAGTAACACCGCATGTATTGATTTCTCTAAGTCCATTTTAAAGACTATAAAGTTTAATAACTAAAGATTCTATTAGGTGTTCACATTATGAAACCAACCTCCAAGCAGAAGCAGCGTTCCATTATATGTTTCGGTAATTTGATAACTGTGGGAGCTCTAGCCCTATCTGTAAACTGTCTATTTTAACAGACTAGTGAGGCAGGATTAGATCGTACAGTGGTCCCCCTCTTATAAGGCCACCCCTTCTGCAGCAAGAAAGTGGCCTTATAAGACGGGTGGCCTTTCTAGAGGGGGATCACACAGTTGTGAGTAATAACTACATATAAAGTATAAAAGATGTAACTAATTTTTATATATTTAATATTTGCATTTAAAAATCACAGGAATATTATCTGGTTAAGGACTAAATATGATAAAACTAATCAATGTTATTTTAAAAAAATATGAATAATCATGAATCGTGGTGCAAAACCACATTGTCGGTAAATTCGGGGCACAAATATTTGGTTGCAAATATCCCTGTACGTCCGTTGATTCCGTCTTCCCACTAAAGTTGAATGTATATTGACAATGTTTATTTGAATCTTTCTGACATAAAATTTCTCAGTAGTTATCAAAAGACTCTCCCTCTTTTCATTTTAATTTAATTACTTTCATTTTTTTTCTAAACTGAGATTGTCTGATGATATTTTGCGACAACTTATTCCTTCGCGGGGAATCACGCGTGAGGCAGTGTTTACAACGGAAGTGAGTCTGTCACGTGATCGACTTTTTTTTCTTCTTCTCCAGTCTGGTACCCGGTTATGTATATTTCATAATCTATTAGAGTGAAGCCAGAAAGGCTAACATACCATTTTACTATCTGGCGACCGGAGGTCATGCTGACTTGAGCTGAACAATGCTGTGCTTCTCAGCGGTTAGCTTTTGTCATCTTGATAATTATCGGTGGTAATAATAGCCAGTAATTATCAAAGTGACAAAAGCTAACATCTAAGGAACACATGGCAGTAAGGATAATCGGATTACTTACCTCCTTGTAAGCATTAAAGTTACTTTATTGGCATATTGGAACAAAATGTCAATGTGTTGAATTGAGAAATTAAAAAATATTATTGAGATTTTACTCTGTAAACAACCATTATGTGGCCGCTTGCGAGGGGTAAATTTGACCATTTTTGCACTAAAATGCTGGCCGCTGGTCGCGTTAGAGGGGTGGCCGTCCTTGAGGGGTACTTTTGAACACAAACTCGTCGGTGCCAAGGGATTGTGGCCGTATAAAGCGGGTGGCCGCTGGTCAGGGGGGCTGTTCAAGAGGGGGACCACTGTATGTGTATTCCATTACACCACTTGAGGCCATCAAAGAGATAAGACTACTGAGATTCTAGTGTTGTGTTGTTGGAGTCAATCACTAATCAAAATTGGCAGGGATATGGGACTACAATAGTAGCGGCGAATGAAAAGAATAAGTCTGTTTCTGACAGACTTTGATGTTGAGATATTTAAAATGCATTTTACAGTTTGTCTGTACAAGAATACTGACGGTCAATTTTTTCCGGTACAGGGGCAAGTTTTATCAGTAAAAACCAGCATATGCCAGTGTAACAGAATCTCTAATACACATATAAAGTAGGACTACATTATCTTCTGCCCAGGGCTTTGTCCAGCCCAAAATACATCCTCTTCTCAAGTTGACTACTTTTATTGTTGATTTTAGTTTGCATATTATTATAAAACCTCAAATTTTAATTTTTTCCGTATTGTTCTATCACCTGGTAACTGGTATTTTCTCATACTTTGTTTTTAACATTATTTTTAAATAGATTTTTTTATTATGTAAGTAATTAAGAGATATTCATTCAAAGAACTATGAACAATATTGCAGTGGTTAATACACATATCAATATCTAAGAACCTGATGATTATGTATGGTAATTTTTTTCCTTATTAATATAAGATGATCATCATCAGAAAAAAAAAACAACATGAATTATCAATATGAAGGGAGCCGTGATAGCTCAGTTGGTAGAGCATTACTCTTGTAATCCAAGGGTCTAGGGTTCAATACCCACTCAGGCCAGCCTGGGTTGGCTGCCTTGGTGAGTTCTTGGGCAAGGCACTTAGCTCCCTTTTCCTGGGCATGATATAGCCAATGTGTTAAAACTGCCATTAAAACCAACAAAACCAAACACAATTCTACAGTACCAAAAAAAAAATATTCGTAAACTTCACATATACCCATGGTCGGTTGAAACTTTTGCAATCTTTACAGCATATTTCCACATGAAATCTGATGTATGGTTAGTCAATCCATGTGGAATGATGCAACCATACCTACATCAGTGCCTATATCAACCATTTTTAGACTGGTATTGTCGCTCTCAAGTTAGGGTCGGTTGAAGCTTCTGTGATCTTTACAGCATATTTCCACATAAAATTCAATGTATGATGACTAGTAAATCCATGTGTACAACCACACCTCCTGTCGTCATTTCAAATTACTGGGCTACATTGCTGGATAATCATCTGTTTAATCAATATCAAGGAACCAATCAGATGCCAGTTAATTCATTTGAAATTGTCATTTTGAATCTTGTGACTGGAGGGGCTATGGATTTGTCATGTGACTTTTACACGATGAATACCATCATGTGACTGTTAACACAATTCAAAAATACGGCAGATTATGAAATGAACAGATTAATTGACTGTTTTGAACAGTTGGGGTTACAATGTAAATTGACCTGTCTGTTTTGTAATTTCACTCCTTGAACCGTGACAATAGTTGCATGACGAGATATTGTAATGCCTATATAATGCTGATTAAAAGTTAAAATTTTAAATTAAAAAAAGTTTTTAAAATTAAAATATAAAGAGAGCACAATTTGTAAAAAAAAAGTAAGGGGCCAACATTTTGTTGTCAGGATCACTTTAGTCTGAACTTATTTTCTGCAAAACTAATGTTTACAATGGCTGCTTGAGACTTCTTAAAGTCTTGTAGAGGTGAGCTATGTAATTGTTGATTACACTCAAGTTTAATATACCTTGTACAGATTTTTAAGATCTTTACCTTTATCTTTTATCTTTTATTATTTAACGTGTATGTTTCTTTGGAAGGGTTTATATTCCTGAAGTTTTTTTGCAGTTCTTTATATTTACATTTTGAGAACTTAACTTTTAGTCAGCACTATGAAGTCAGTGTTATGCCGCTGTACTGTTGAACTATAATACATATTATTCACAATCTTTCATTTGTAGGACATACTCCATGATCCCGGACGTGGTGCTCCACTGGCAAAGGTAGTGTTCCGTGATCCCTACCGTTACAGACTGAAGACAGAGACTTTCATTGCCCCCGAGGGATTGTACACTGGGCAGTTCATTTATTGTGGCAAGAAAGGTAAAGTCCCCAGTAATGGTGCTTTATATCACATGGCATCATCAATATTATTTTGCAGCTACCCATTTTAGTTGGATTCAAATTAGTGGGAAGTAAGACCTAGCAGTTGCTTTTCTGATGGCAGTGTAATCCAGTGGTTCCTCGAGGATTTTCATACATAGGGGGAATTTGCCCCCATTGGTACTTTCACAAGAGGGGATTTTCCATTTTTGGGAGGTGGCGTCACCGTTTTTATATGAGAATAGTATCTGTGAATAGATTCTTTATAGTATGTTTTAACAAATATGTGTGATACAGGCCTAGAATTTAATATAAATTTCCTTGTAGCCAGTAGGACTAGTTGATTGAGAAATTTACTGTTGCTACTGAATCTTGACTAGTCCTTCCCACAAAACAATGTCAGACATGTATCTAGATTAACAACACTTTTATTTCTTAAATATCACAATCATTCATAATTCAGAAGTACAAATCATGCTTTAGAAAACCACCAAGGTTACTTGAAAATATTCACTACAAGTTCACAAGAAAAACAATGACTGATTCTTAAGATATTAACTGTAAAAGATGACAGTCATATCTGCCATATTCCCAGACAGTGTTGGGGGGTTTTTGGGACTGAAAAAGTGTTTTGAGGTCCCAAGTATGACCCAGAAATTTTGGCAAAAAAGCGACATCCAATTGAGAACAAGTTATATTTTCATATAAGCGTATACAAAATAATTGGAACTTCAAATTTGATTAAGAAATAAAATAACATATCTTGTTTTCTTTGAAGCATTTAATAAAATCAAACCAAAAATAGTTGGTAGACTTGGCATTGTCCAATATCATCACCACATACATACACACACGTGCCCACACTTGCATAAACACAACCACACAGACATTAAATATATAAAAAATATACCAAGTTTCCATCTTTAAAATGCATTGGACAGTTGAATATTTTCTTAATTAGATGCAATCTTTGCTGCTGTCAATAGTTCAGTGTGGGGTAGGGCGTTGAAGGTAATGCAGATGTCATTTGTGTTCATCTTAGCACTCATTGGGGACTGGCTGGTACTGTTGTTCAGACTTCACTGAAGATCATGTTGAATTCTTCTCAGAGTACAAAACGATCTTTCTGCATCTGCATTGCTGTGAGGGAGTGTCAGACATGCTGGGTGGTGTTGCTATGTTGATGGATGTCATACCCTCCAGAATTACTAATGTCAATATGGTGTTTGCAGTGTGTGCAAAAAATAAAATGCTTCTCCCTTGCTGCTGCACTTCACAAAATCAAACTCCATCCAGGAGTTCTGAAATTTAGTTTTGATGGGCTTTTCTCACTTTGCAGATGGCTAATTGTTCCCTAAATCACAGCAGCATTTCGACATTTTGCCTTTAAAAATGAATCACACTTGTTGATGAATCTAACTCCTGAAATAATCGTTTTACATTTTATATATGGAGTAAAATCCGACTTCAAAGAAATGTTCCCACTGATCACGAACTTGCCAATAATCTTTAATAAAGATGGCTTAAACATTCTCATTCAAGGCAATGATGTGTGATAACTTTTGTTCTTCAACAGTGAAAATCATGTTTTTTGAAACATGACTGTTGGGTGGGGGGTTGAGTCAAAAATCAAGTTTTTCATGTGATGTGTCGTGTTATGGAAGGTATGTCTGAGTAAACATTTTTTAGAGCCTCGTCATCTGGAACAAAAACAAATAACTTCATAAGAGAAAAAGACCAAGGTCTCATTCACCCAGGCCATTATGTATCCATCATGCTACACTGAAAGCAGGTTGAGATCTCTTATTATGACAGTATTGGTATTTTGTGAGTTTTCAAAACACATACAAACAATACAAATATGAACAAAATATGTGTCTCCATGATTCCTAATAATTTAAAGATGAATTGCATTTTGATGACACTGGCACTACAATAGCAGTTTGACAAGTACATAAGTCTGGTTTACAATCTTTTAGTCAAGTTTCCTCTGATCTTTCCTACCTTTTTTTTTACATATTTTGACATTTATATCTAAAATGGGGTGGGAAAGATTGGAGGAAACTTGGACTAACAGCTTTTGACATATGTTGCCTTGTAAATCTAACAAAACCAGTAAAGATTTATAGAACCTTATTTTGAAATAAGTCATATCCTAATTGTTCTAACTGTCTAGGGGAGCAATTAAATCTTGGGGATTTACACAATTGGCTTCGAGAGGACTTGGACATCATCTGATCGTTCAGATGTTTGAAAATTACCTATAGCAGTGTAAATAAACACTGACTGGTGACAACTGAAACTTTACTAGCCATCAGACTAATAAATTCATGAAAACTACTAGTCTGACAGGAAATTTACCTGCCTTGGGCTAATGAACTATTTGCTAATTTTGAGCCCTGTGATAAATAACTTTAAATCAATAAAGATATAACTTCTGTTTCTCTTCATTCTCGGCAGAGTGGCAGCGATTATGTGTTATGAAAATGGCACACTGTCATATGCATCAGAACTGCATGTAACCGCAGAGACATTACTACTGAATACTGAAAACTGCATGGCTGCCATTCTACAACCTTGCCAAGTGCAGTTGGTAAAACGATTTTAATAGAAAGATAATGAAAGCATCTCGTTGCTCAATTGCAAAAAAGTAATTTAATAAGCCCTTACATGATTAGAGTGAGCTTTGTTATTATTATTGAATTGTAAGTGATTGTGAGTTCCTTCAGAGAGATGTAGTCAGAGTAAAAGAGTTGTGTGAGATATGGCAGTTGAAATTTAATGTGAAGAAGTGTTACCAGCAAATAAAAGATGTGTTGAGTGCTCCAAAACTAAAGGGAGGTCATTTATATACAATGAAAATAATTTGAGCTCCAAAATAGAACACAGTGGCACCCTAAAAATGACCTCGCATCAACTTGTGATATTTGTCACTGTCACACAGATATGAGGGAAACAAGTTAAGAATATTACCAGTCATGCCACATGATTATCATTTTTTCTAACAGCAGTGTGAGACGCTGTATCAAATGCTTTCGAAAAAATAGTATAAATTGCATGAACTTGTAATTTACTGTCAATATCTATTAAAATAAAATCAGTAAAATTTGCTAAATGGGTCACTGTAGAATGTTTTGACATAAAACCATGCAGTTCTTCACATATTACCAGTAGGGTTTTAAAAGTTAGAAAAATGTATTATCTAAAAAAATTAAAAACACTTTGGATAGGATTGGTAACATTGACTGAATTGAGCACATCCCAAACTTGATGAATCAAGTGCAGTCATTGCCAGATAAGCAAAAGACAATTTCATTGGCTGACAGTAATTTTACTGATTTTGATTAGCTTGGGCACTGATCGAGAATATGTAACTATTAATGAAATCTTCAGCAAAAACACAGCATCATTTATTTATAAAGTAGTGTAGAGGGAGGAAAAGTTGTAGACTCAAATGTCCAAAATGTATTTCTTATAGAGTGGAATGGTTACTAGAGCAGGAGGAATTCAAATCCCAGTACAGAAGGCTTGCAACAGGAGATGCCGATAATTAACACAGGTGCTCAGGTCATGGATTTATTAATTTCTGCAATAAATAAGTAACTTTTCCAGCAATATATTGACTTCAAATCAGTCATTATAACACAGTTTGCTACATTTTCCTTGTCAGCTAAAATAACCATGACCTGAAAAGTGGACATGGTTATTTTAGCGGACAAGGAAATTGTAGAAAATCATGCTGTAGTCTGACTCTACAATTGATTCAAAACATATAAGGCTGGGAAAATGAATATTTTTTTAGGAAATTCATAAATCCCTGATACAAGAGTTTGTGCTATACATTTAAATTTCTTGAATAAACAGGATACAGGTAGTCTAAGGGTATTTGTGACCTGGGTTGTTTTTTTTTCTTTCTAAATGACCCCATTTTCAACCTGGTAGTGGCCTTTAGGACCCATTTTATCCATTTCTGGAATGAATAGGGTTGACAACTTGATACTAAAATTCTGTCACCTGTTAAAAATGTTGGCATAATATTGGCTTTGTTTTTTACACATCAGGAAAAGTACTGGACTTGAATCGACATGTTTCCTTTGAATTTGCAGGACTTGTTCATATTGAATTTGACTGAAATTGTCGGGGTCACTTTGTACTTTCAAAGGGACAATGCCAAGCTGCACTGTTTAGTGATCACTGGTCATTTGGTACAATTTAGGATGAATAGAAAGTAGTATAATTTGATGTTACTCACATGTCAATCAGAGACACTGCCATGATGATTGAAAATTTTCTTCACTTTGACCTGAAAAAAAAAAATGTGGACATTTTCTGCTGAGCAGTGCCTCTAATTTTCTGATTAACAAAGAGATCTTTGATAGTGAAAACACGATCTTCATTAAATTTGTTGCAAGCTGGTTTGAATGTACATGGTATCTATTATATCAAATGGCTATTAAACAAATTAGGAAATATTTAAGACTGGTTAGGACTTAAGAGTTCACCATTTGTCTGGGTAAGTAGATAGCCCAAGCTTTAACTTTAAAGTTTGGACTTGAAGCAGGAATATAGTTTTTCCCGCCTGGAAACTTATAAAAGACGTATGATAAAAAAATTTCATTATATATTTCATAATGGGATATTGTAATGTATCAGTGTGAGAAAGGCTGTTGTCACCACAGCTTGCAATAAAAGTTGTATCACCACTGGGGTGATATCACCTCTGGAACTTCTTTCTTTTTGTCATTTAGGAAATATATCTGTCATTTAGAGAAATTACTAGACATTGATTGGTCAATAGCCAATTCAAAGGATACGGTATTTTCAGTTCTCATGAAGTGTACAGAATTTTAGATGTCTTTTTTTTTAAAATCATGCGACATATTCACAGGGTGTACGAATCGTGTCAATGGCAACATTGTAAATATAAAGTAAATGGCAGCCTACATTCTATAAATTAGAAATTTAGAAATGGAGTATTAGATATATTTTTTGAAATATTTGTAATATTTTTGAATATGTTCAACATAATTTAAGCAAATAGAAATATTCTATCGTGATGTCACAGCGATATTATGTCAATGGGAAGTAACTGTAGAAAATATCCTCTTCATGGTAAATATTGCAAAAAGATTTGCCTCCCATTAAAAAGTAGTAATTCTCGAGAAAAGAGGCAGAAGTGTCCCAGAAAATACCTGCTAATACACTGCAAAGTTATTTATATGCAAAACAACAACCTAGAGTCTTTGAAACTTTTGATGATGCAAGATTGGTCAAGATTCAAAGCTGTTTTTACCTGGATGCTTACGGAGGTAATGGAGATATGTACAAAACCTCATCACTAAAAAACTTTCAATACAGTTTGAACAGGTATCTGAACTTGTCATCAGTATGTAGAAACGTTAATATTATTCATTGATTTCAACTGTAATTATCACAGAGAGGCTGGTCTTCAAATGATAGTCAGAAGCGTCTACCAGCCCCCTCTTTGGTGGAGCTGCACAAGACGTGCCTGCTGAGTTGCAGTGGTGATTTGAAGGTGTACCCCTCCAATGCAGAGCGAGCATGGAGGGGATTAACTGCCCCACATTTTGATTGTTAATTTTGGTTTGCAATCAATTGTTAATTTTGGTTTTGCAATCAACACTCGTCAATTCCCAATTTCTTTGTCATTTTCCAATATGATTATAAGCATGATCGGAGTTAAAATTGCTAAAAAAAAAACAATTTTAGTAACCTATTTAATCAAGGGGTTTTCCCTAGAACTTGTGCAGTTTGTAGTAGAGTGTAACAGTTACTGTAAGGGTGACATTAAATATAAAATGGAAACAGTTCATATAAAGTTCAGTCACTGACAATTTACACAATTCATGTGGAGAACTATTCTTAAACAAGTTAATACTTCAACCTTGTTGATTGGAGTTCATTTGTAAGCATTTGTTGATGGCAACTCCTCATTGCTTACATAAATGTACAATATTTTAAGATCTCTTCATCTGGATGGAGAGAGAGAGGCAGGGAGGGGAGAGAGGAAAAGAAGAAAAATGTAATGGGTATAAAAATGGAAATATAAGTTTGAATAACATACACAAGAACAGATATATTCCTAAACGGGAAAAGAAAGCAGTTCCAAAAGTGTTATTGCCACTGTGGCAATAAAAGTGTTATAGCCACTGTGGCGATATAAGTTTTCTCCCACTGATACATTTTAGTATCTCCATATGAATTATATAATAAATCATATTTTAACTTTCGGCAGGTGCATCTTTTTCCTCTGGACAGGTCTCTTTTCAGAGATTAGGAATGAAATTAAATGTTTATTTGACACTGTAAATTTTGCAAAATTTCCTATAATTACCAAATTCTGATTTTAAAAATGGAAGGATAAATTATGTCAGGGTCTTTTATTGGAATATGGCTCTCACTAGCATTGCCTGTTTTCTTTCTTGCCTACAAAACCTGTGATGCAGCCTGTTGTTCACAGCAATTTATACATTCCTCTCCACATAGATAAAATAAACATTTTGTTCCGAAACTAAATGGCTTTGCACCACATTGTTACTATTTAGTCTCAAAAAAACTTAATTTTTAGTACTCTATGCACATTTTTGATCAAACAAAAGGTTAGCCTGCCCACAACCCCATGTAATCATAAAATCTGATGTGTTTTTTCTAACAGTTGAACTTCACTCCTTCCAGCTAATTTGCAGATCGGTAACATCCTGCCCATTGGTCAGATGCCCGAGGGTACAATCGTATGCTGTATGGAGGAGAAGGCTGGAGACAGAGGCAAACTGGCTCGTGCTTCTGGGAACTATGCCACTGTTGTCTCCCACAATCCCGAAACTAAGAAAAGTAGAGTTAAGCTGCCCTCTGGTGCCAAGAAAGTAATTCCTTCCGCAAACAGAGCCATGGTCGGTATGTATATTTCAAAAAAGAGTTGAAGAAATTTGAAGTATTCACTTATTTTTGGGACTGTTCCAGAATTAGTGTGAATGGGATGGTCAGAAGGCATTTTAAGTTCATTCAGTGTTATTGACATGTGATACTGAATTATTGAATTATGATTAAATTTGAATGTGCATGTTCTCCTAGAATGTAGTTGTTGAGCTTGGGTGATCTCCTATGTTTAGAGCAGAAGGGTTTCAAATTTGGCGACTGGTTACCAGCAACTTTGCATTTAGTGCAGTTCATCAGGAAATAGAGCTAAGGCGCTGGACAGTATAGACTGATTTGCAAATGGGGTTATTTCTATCAGTTGCAACAGGCAATTTTCATAGTGATTTGTCTAAGATATCATAGGTTGATGTCACCAATAATTGTCTGAACAATAGACAATTTTTTTTTACATGGTCAGGAAGATAAAAATGTCAAAGAAGGAAAAGGAAGAAGAAAGGCTAAAACAACAAGCAGAGAAAAGAAGTCAGCAGAAAAAGGAACCCTGTTTCTGATCATATTTTTTTCAAACTTGGTAAATAGGTTTGTGTCATCGAGATATATCATATTTTATTATGAGCAAGATCTATGCATATTAATGAGGTGATCTTGCATTTGATTGGCTGAGCTTCTACCACATCAGAGACTATTTCTGATTCAGTTTTAATCAGACTTGGTCAGTAGGCTAATATCCTCAAGATTTTAGATGATTTTATTACGAGCAAGACCTGTGCATATTTATGAGGTGGACCTTTGTCAATAAGATCTTGGTTGAATATTATAAGTCAAATTCATGCATAATAATGATGTGACCTTGCATCTGATGGCTGAGCTTGTCAACACTCTAGCATCTATATTTCTGATCAGATTTTGATTAAACTTGTTGAATGGTCTTATATTTTCAAGATGTTGGATTAGTTTGATAATAATCAAGATCCACAAGTGGTGTGGGGGTGGGGTGCAGAACTTCTTGCTATGCCACTGAGTTCTACACATATAAATGAGGTAATCATGTATAGGATTGGCCAAGATTGTTACCACTGCAGAGACGGAATACCAATTAGATTTTGCTCAACTTTTGTAAATAAGCTTATACAATGAAACCCCTCAAAACCAAAAACCCTTGGGACCAAATTTTTGTTTGGTTTTGAGAATTTTTTGGTTTACTGCATTTTGTTGCAGACGTGAAAAAGTCTATTTTTAGAGAGAGAGAGAGTCCATGTGTGTGTAAGAGTGCACACATTTTAAAAAAAAAAACATGTATGTAATGAAGAATTGGCTGAACAACATATGTTCCTTCCGAAAATCACATCCTGTGACATAAATACAGTTGTTCCACATAGAAATACAGTCCTCGTCACAACTAATATCTGAGGAATGAGATACTTTTATAACTTTACTATAAATCTATTAGAATTATGAATTAGACTCCACAATGTTTAAATACTCAGTATAAATCATAATGATCACAGTTCAAGAGCCTGGCTTGAAGAAGACGTCGAGCGTTGTCTGTTTTTTTCTTACATCTTTCTTTAACTAATGTGGCTTGTGGTAATGATTCCATTGCTTGTGCAGTACCCAAATAACGCTCATCCATAGCAATCGCGACATTTTTAAATCTCTGTATAAGCTCTAAAACTTCAGGGTATGTCATTGAGTGAATCTGACTTTTAGAACACTGCTTTGTCAGTCTCCGTCGGCAAAGCATCAAAAGTGATGCCACATGCCTGGTTATTAAAGCCCTGATATTTAATTAAAAAAATAATGTTCTATCGATCATGTATACAATTGAATAGTATCGATCACAATTAGATAATAAGCAGATAAATATAGTCTTTCTTAAATGGCTTGCCTACAAGCATTTAGTTATAAATAATTCACCACCAAAGCTGGCTCTTTTGTATGGTGCAGAGACTTCAGATTAGCCTATTGCCAGCCCTAATCTGTGTTGGTACACTTGTAAAGTATTGTTTTAAACTCGTGTGCCCATGGGACATTTCCCTGGTCTTTGTCTTACAGATCAGTCCACTACTGTACTTGCTAACCATAATTTATCTGTTCCAGCATGTGTTGGGCATTTAGTGTAAAATTATAATTTGGTATTGAAATTTATTTTGGTATTCGGATTTGAGGGGTTTGGGTTTACTGGGAAAAAAATGATGATATTAAAGAGGGAAAAATTCAGGACTAAAAGAATAATTCGGTCATGAGGGGATTCTGTATTCCGAGGTTTCGGTTATGAGGAGTTTCACTGTATTAACATTATTGTAGACAGGTTCTATAATAAGTGAGATCTGCGTGCGTGATACCTTGCAATTTGTTGCCTGAGCTTGGTACCTCTCAAGATCTAGAAACTATATTCCTTGTCTAGTTTCTATAAAACTTGGTAAATGGGATTACATTGTCAAGATCTTGGGCGACTTCAATTATGAGCAAGAGACTATGCATATTATTTATGCCTATATTGGTTGAAAGAATTTTTAACAGAATATTGTAAAATATGTAAAATCTACAAGATATAAGTTTGGGAGTTGGTTTAGGCCAAAAAAAAAAAAAATGGGTGTGTTTCCTATTGCACTGGTTTTAAAATTAGGAAAGGCAGGTAGGGTTTTTTTTTTTTTTTTAACATTATATATAAATCAAATAATATTTCAAGCGCTTCAAAGTACTGGGCAAAACTGGCTCAATTAGATGCACAAATCAATTTTGCACAGAATGTGATTTTGGGGGGTGGGGTGAGGAAAAAGTGCTAGGGTCGGCAGTGATAAACTGTGATGGTCGGCCGACCGGAAACACACATATTTATTTTTTTTGCCATTCCTAGGTTGTGTTCTTATAGTACTACACAAGCCTGCTTAGTGAAATGGTCAACTGTTAAATTATGTGAACCAGGCAAGTGATATGCCACTTTAAACTCTTGTTTCAGTATTTGGTTAACAATGCCAGGTTTAGCATTGGAATAGTTTTTCTTGCAGAATTGAAGTTGTTCGAACATGTATAAAAAGCAATATGAAAGTCGGCCTCAACAAGGGAAATAATTTTGAATAAGAACATAAAATAGAGGCAAAATCAGATTAAGTTTATGGTGAAAAGACTTTCCTTATGAACTGCAAATCAGCTTTTCAGGGACTAAACTGCATTGTGGATGATGTAATGTTAGGCCAGACCCCAATCAAAATCCTTACTAATTAAAAATTGTCGGTATGTGATACAGTACTGCTAACAGTATGAATTGATTGAATTCTTCAAAGTTTGGGGATTTCATAAGATTGTGTCTAGCAGAACCTAGGCAATAAACATGATTACTTTTACACGGAATTACTGAGCAGCTGTCATTGGATTGATGATCACACAATCTGCTTGGTTGAATGTTATGTCATAACGGGAACCCCAACAACCTGCTATAGTTTTATTACAGAAATAATCTTTTCAAAATTGTCTGTGAATAAAAAACAAATCCATTTATATTTTTGTCAAACTTGCCTTGGTGGAAGCTCAACATCGCAGTTACTTTGTCATCCGTGTGCGTGTCTATCCGTCCATCCTTACCTAGATTAACCATGGTGTTGAAGTTTTTTATGTGGTCAGTTTCTCAAGTACAGTTGGTCACGGTCATGCCACTTCATATGTCAACTGTTTCTTGCATGACATGTGGTATATACATGTAATTACAAGGTGTTGATGTTATTTTCTAGTTACCACAATATGATTTAGGGTTGCCAGAGGGCGACTAATTGACAATTTTCACTCGCCAATTCTGAATTTTCATCGCAAATATGACCATTTTACTCGCAACTTGGAACACTGTGGAGATAGTATAAAATGTAGGAGAGAAAAATCTTAGATAAAGCTTCCCATTCTAAGAGTTTGAATGGCAATTGAGAGCAAAATTAATTTAAACGTTCAGAATAATCCCTATTATATACAATGTTGAACCTCCCTATTGCAGGTGTTGTGGCCGGTGGTGGTCGTATAGACAAACCAATCCTGAAGGCAGGTAGATCCTATCACAAATACAAAGCTAAGAGGAACTGCTGGCCAATTGTCAGAGGTGTTGCCATGAACGTAAGTATCAAACTGACATTTTTCGTATATCAAAGTCGGTTGTTGAAGAACTTTGCAAAAGAAGGAGGGAAAATGTATGACATAATTACATTAACTAAACACAGGCAGACAACTCTCAGCCATTTGCACCAGGCTTAAGTTCTATAGTCTGTTGCGATGTAACTGTGACATACTCTTGATAATTGGAGGAACACACTTTTTGGCTTCACCCAAGTTGGGTGAATTGAAATGATAATAATAACAGAAGAGAATAGTCCATATTTTATTTACTCAACAGCACAGTCAAAATTGGGAGTGTGTGATTTCACTGATTGGCATTCAGGTGCAATTACTGTTTGAAATTGACTGTAGCATTTGTAGTTAACAAATCTCTGTTGCCACTAAATGTCTTCATAATTTGAAAGCATAATATTTTTTTTATTGGGCCATCTTGCAAAGAGCTTTACATGGTTCTTACAACCTTGAAAAATCCTTAAATTTAAGGGGTTGCCTTGAAAATTCCTTGAATTTTCGAAAAAGTTGGGTTTATCCTCAAAGAGTCCTTGAATTTCTTGAACAACTCCTTGATTTTTTCCCAAAATTCCTTGAATTTATCTTGAGGAATACAGAACATTAAACTGAATACATTGTATCTCTTTCAAAATTCAGAACTTTTGTTATTTATGTATTTTCCAAAATCAGTGAATAGATAAATACATGTACATAAAATGAGATAAAATTGGGTAGGTCAAATGACATGTACATAAAATGAGATAAAATTGGGTGGGTCAAATGACATGTACATAAAATGAGATAAAATTGGGTGGGTCAAATGACATGTACATAAAATGAGATAAAATTGGGTGGGTCAAATGACACATGACATGGATAGTCACCAGATGTAGTAGCATGCCTTTGTTATAGTGGTGTGCTAATTAGTTATGTGGCTTTTTGCTCTACTGGTCATAGACCAGGAGAGCTTATGGGATGGTCTGTTGACTGTCATCTATCCATCAGCAAAAGTTTTGTTTTCACTACTCCTCCTAAACTACTTGGAGCATTGCCTTGAAACTTTACATACACATTCATTTCATGGTCTAGTTGGTCCTAAATGAAAATGGTGCCATTCGAACATCCAGTATGGCCACCACAGTGGTCATCTTGAAAATTTTGTTATCACAACTTCTTCTTCATAGATGGTTATATCAACATGGGGTTTTCACTAAAAGACTTCTTATAATGCCTAGTTGGTCCTAAATGAAATGGTGCCAATCTGAGATCCAATATGGCTGTAAGAGCAGCCATCTTGAAAATCTTGTTATTGCTATTCCTCCTGCATGGAAAGTCGTTTTAAAATGGGGTATTCACCAGAAGACTTGTTATGATGTCTGGTTGGTCCTAAATGAAAAAATGATCACAATCTGATGTCCAGTGTGGTTGCAACAGTGGACATTTTGAAAATCTTGTTGTGGCTACTTCTTCTGAATGAGTGGTCATATCAACATGGGTTTTTCACTAAAAGACTTATGATATATAGTTGTGATATATAGTTGGTCCTAAATTGAAAATGGTGCCTAGTATAATCACCACAATGGCCATCTTGAAACTTTTGTTGTAGCTACTCCTGAATGGATGGTCGTATCATCATGGGCTTTTAACTAAATGACTTTTACGGATGTCTAGTTGGTCCTAATGAAAATGATGCTGCACGGATATCAAATATGGCACCACAGTGGCCATCTTGAAAATCTTGTTATCACTACTTCTCCTTAATGGTCATATTAGCACAGGGTTTCAACTAAAAGACTTTATATGATGTCTAGTTGGTCATAAATGAAAATGGTGCTGATCTGACTTCCAGCATCATTATTGTGCTTTCACCACAAGACTTCTTATGATATCTGGTTGGTTCTATATGAAAATGGTGCCAATCTGACATCCAATATGTCCACCACAGTAGCTAATCTGAAAATCTTGTTATTGCTGAAGAGTATCAGAGATGGTTCAACACTCGGCAGTTGAATTACTGGAAAGTCTTTTGGTCAGTAGATTATCAATCCCTTTGAGGGACTCTTGTTTAACTTCTATTTTTGTAACTAACGAGTGATAAAGTAACATTTGGAGAAAGTTCATATTCCCATAAGAAAAAATATTCCTTGAAATTATTTGAAAGTTCTTGAAAAACAACTCTCGGGGCTGTATGCAACATATTTTAATATACCTTGAGTTTTCTATGTCACTGTGTTTGGATTATTCTTACTACAAAACAGCTTGACATACTGTATTCTAGGTAATACCCACACTGTGCAATAAAATTATTATTTGGGTAGATTTCATGAGGTGCATAATAACAATGCACTGCTCCCTCATTATAGCATACCCAGATAAGTCGTAGACCTGTTTAGGTGTGGATGCCAGTTTTTCTTATTTAAAAAAATGCAAAAAATATAGACCCCTGTTTGTTGAATGTGAATAAAATTGCAATCAAAATTGGTAAATGAAACCTCTATGTATTGCTTGTTCATCACAGTATTGATTCTGCATTACTGTTGTGAAGTACTTCTGAAAGAGGGACAGGTATAAGGTGAAGTTGTGTGCAATTGCAACAAGTACAATAGAGAGAATGTTGGCATACTTTCATGTGCTGCGACTGAAATTTCTTTATGTGGTATTAGGGAAACAACATGCTGCCTAAAACGGGCAGCTGATCAAAATGGTTTTGCTCCCATGTGCTTGAGAAATCATCAGAAAAACATCACAGATCCCTATCTGTTAGTCCTTTTTTGACTGCAGTTATGACTGCCAGCCCTTTTTTCGACTGCAGATCTGGGTCTGTGTTGTTTGCAGTGTGAATTCATGAGAAAACGTGTCCTCCTACATGAAAAATTTAAGTAGCAGTGTGTTATTCTTAAGAAATTATGGAGGAATTGTACTGGACAGACCAAGATTTTGGGCAAATTCTTGAAGGGTAACATTTTTTTGTCTGACCAACAACTTTATTTTACATTATCAAGGTGGTATCTCGAGAAAACAATTGTGGCAGTCCACTTGAAAAAAAAACTTTTTGTGGACATTTTTCTTTCAGATTACAAGTGAAAAAAATGCCTTTATAGACAAATTTGTAAAAAAATTTATTTGGACAGATGTTATATTTTTGACGGGCATTATAGGCTGCATCTCAAAGAAATCCTCTTTTCCAGCTACTGATTCAAAGAATTGCAAGAGCTTATGCAATCATCCAGGCATCAGCAATTATTATATTCATTTACTCCAAAAGACAGGCTAAGTTTTTGTAATTGCTGTTGTTCTTCAAATAGTAGAGTTGTGCTTTTTTATGACATCTCTTGCTCTACACTTCAAAATATAATAACTATTTCTTGTTTCTCTTCAGATTTTCATTGCTGTTTTTTTTTTTTTTTTCAGCCTGTTGAACATCCCCATGGTGGTGGTAACCATCAGCACATTGGTAAGGCCTCCACTGTTAGGCGAGATGCCTCAGCTGGTAGAAAGGTATGCTAATCTCTCTTCCTCTATCCATAAACTTGTCATTTACACATTTTAAAAGGCTGTATATTGATTGACAATGTATTGTTGCACTTGCCTGTGCATTATGTCACGTCTCTCTATAGTTTTGTTTCTGATTAGTAACTTTTGAAGGACTTGATTGGTTGAAACCAAAAACATGGTGCTTCAACGGGGAGTGAGTGTGGATGGGAATAATTACCCCACTATGATCGGTCGAGAAACGAGAAAGAGGGTTGAGAAACAAAAAGTGCTGTATTGTACACACAATATAAAGGTATAAAACTTGATGGGCGACTTGGTGATATGGGAAGGATATAAGCTACAGATGTTGGGCTTGACATCTTGAAGGTCTTTGTCACATTTCCTTAAATAAAAACAATTGGTTTCAAGGTCTGTGCTGCCCAGAGTTCGCCATGCCCTGGTAATGTGTGCATGTGCTGAAAAGTTGTTCTCTATGCCTGTGTCCCAGAAGTTTTGGGACATATTTGGTTGGACCAACCTCAGTGTGGCTGGGTACTGATAAATTTGAAACTAGCATGTAATTGTCATTGTTTACGTATGTTTCTTAATCTGTGTCATTTTTTAACTTGAGTGTGTGAACAAAAATAAGGTACCAAAAAATGAAATCAGTTTTTTTTAATTATTATTATATTCATTACCCCATTCAAGAGCACACACCTTTCAGTCCTTGCATTTTCTTTAAAATGTCAAATTAAAGAAAATATCATTCCATGAAACACGTGAAACTTTCAACAAGCATCTTTTGAGTCTCTTCCTGGCTTTCAGTTACATTCATGCTTTCTTGGTTGGACTATTCAGATTCATTAAGATGATAATGTTGAGTCATGAGAGAATTTCAAATCTCATGTTGATCTCAATTGTCTTTCATGGATCACTAGTTTCTGCTGTATCCAAAGCTTAATTGCAAAGTTGAGCTCTTTTTATAATGTGTTGATAGAAGTGTCAGATCAATTGCTAGTATTGACCTTAGTAGTTCATATATGGCACATAACTACGTATCGGTAAAGCAATGAATTAATTTTGCAAAATTTGGTATAAGGTAAATCTCGGGTGATCTAGCATTAAAATATTGCATGTTTTATTGGCAGATGTAACTTGAGGAATATTCTATTTGTTTACATTTTGATAGGCACATACTGAATGGAGAAAATAACTGGATCCCATATTCTAAATGTTTAGTCCCAGACCTTCGGGTTAAGGAATTTTCAGCCCCTTTCAGGGTGGGGGAAATGATAATTATCAATAATTTGTTAGTTGTAATATTTGTCATAACCAGTTTTAATTAGATATCAAGCTGATGACAGTAATGATGATGAAGATGATGATGATTACTGTTATAATTATTTCACTTCCAGGTCGGTCTTATTGCTGCCAGAAGAACAGGACGACTCCGTGGTACAGTTGTCAAGAAGGCGCAAGAGAAGGAATAAACCAGTTTGGTCATTTTTCAGTCTGTACAAAAAAAGGAGGAAAAAATATAAGACTAAGAAAAAAACCTGTCTCAGGCTGTTTTATTTCTCCCTTCACATTCAAGTTTTGTCTCCCCAGTGAAGCATAGCAACAGATGTGTATCACTTTTGTAGCATTGATATCCAATTAAGTGTCAATATTTTTATAATGTTTTGAAAAGTCTTATAACCTCTGCATAATATGCCGTATTCAGCTGAAAGTTTGCTGAATATTACTGTATACCTAAAGTTTGTGCGCTGAAATGGTTGCATTCCTGTCTTGCCTGCTTGAACAGATAAAGGTGATGTCTTTAGCATCTTAAAGCTGTTGAGAGGCAAGACTGAGAGTTCTGCAGAACCCTTGTCATGTAGTATTTATTGCCTGCCCTTCACAGATGTTGTTCCAAGTAATTCCTGAATAATAGACATGTTTTGAGTTTAAATATCTTTGAAACTATCCACATTAAAGTTGAACTTGCCATTTAAAACAAGAGTTCCATTTCTTATTGAAAATCTGTGTCTCAGATGGGGTTCCCAAGCTACTGGGAAATTGGGGAATAGTCGGGAGAAAGAATAGGTTTGTTCTCGATTGGGAATAGCCCTTCAAGTTTGCAAATATTGATCAATGTCGGGGGGAAAACATTGCAATTTTCAGCTGCACTTGATGACCAAAAAAAAACGTTCGGACTGGGCAACAATTTGTTTCATCCACTTGTCCAGGACAAGTGGTTTCAGAAAATCCACTTGTCCCACCTTACTTTTCACTTGTCCCACTTTACTTCTCACTTGTCGCACCTAACGTTTCACTAGTCCCAAAATGGTAATCACTTGCAAACATTTGACGAGATGTATGTGCTTAATTCATTGAAAGAACAAACAAAATAATATACAACGTAAGTATTTCTTAACAGAATTAAATTTTCAAAATGTTGGTTGATGTACATTTGGCTACTTCTGCCACCTGCACCAGCACTAATCCAGCAGTTGATAGCTGTGTCTGGGTTAAAGTCCTCAAGCTCTGGTCCATTTAGTGATATGTTCATTAGAATTTGTAAACTCTCCTGGTTTAAGGAATTCTCACACTCGGTAGCAGACTTATATTTTATTCCTCCACTTTCACAAAAATGTTCCTTCTTCGAATCGTCCTTTATTACCTTCCTTGCAAAAATAATTTAGCAAACTCATTTTATCCACATAATAAATATCAGCTTGCTTGACAACTACTTCTAAAGTGATCATAACAAACATTTTCTCTTTCAAATGCGAAGAGACAGCTCATTAATTAGCGTAATCTTTTCGCTTCAAACGCAATAGAGCACGTGAAAGTTGATCCTCTGTAATCAATTAAAATTTAAAGAATCATTCATTTTTTTTTTTTCATTTCTCCTGTAACCTTGCTGGTCGTAGGGGTGCCACTGATGACTTTGCGACAATCTCTCTCCATTTTGCCCTGTTCTTCACTGCTCTTTGGGACTTTGCAAAGTCCATGCCTGTCCACTCTTTTATATTGTCTTCCCATCTCTTCTTCTGTCTGCCTCGTTTTCTTTCCTTTCACTGTGCCCTGTAGGATTGTCTTTGACAGGCCAGTTGAGCAGGAGATAAGTTCATAAAGGAAACCAACACTGATGTCGGTAAAGTACCTTTCATTAATTTAATTACGCCGACTCGCTGGATTAAAATCTGAGTGAGCCGCTCGTGAGTATCTGGTTTGAGTGAACACAATGCAACAAAGCCGCTTAAAACACTGCTAATTAATCATACCGGCTTTGTTTTGTTTGATGTGTTTTGATTTGCCGATAATTTGGTCGCTTAGCCCAATATACAATCAAGAGGTAACAGAACGTGCACATATGTGATGGTTATCGCTGACCACCTGTTATACAGGATGTAAATGTATACATGGAGAGAGGTAGAATCAAGAATTCAGTACACCCAAAGGGTATGAAGGGCCAAATAAAGGTAGATAGAGTGATTAAAGCACGAAAATAAAGACTTTCATGACTTTTTTAAAATGGGGGGGAAAAAGCACTTGTCCCGGACTAGTGACTTGGAAAATGTTACTTTCCCAGACTTCAAAAATGAATAGTCCTGGGACGCCGGGCGATGGGATTTTGCTCAGCCCTGTACGTAAATTGAGTCATAATTGAACTCGTTGCAAGTTAAATTTATTGAGTTCTTATTGGAATTTTTCGAGATTGCAGAACTCTTTAGTCAGTTGAGATACAATTGCTGTGTGGATCATTTGGGTGCTTGCACTAAAATATTTGTATAGGCGATCAGATTGGTCAAGTAGACTGGTTACCTATTAGTCCGCTCCATATCGGTTTCTTATGTAGGCAAGAAGACCAGTCTAGCATTACTCTGTGACAAGATGTCTGCGATATTTGATCTAGGCTAATGTAGGAGAAAAATAATGCAGCGTGTCTTCCCTAGTTTCCCTTTTGATATGTAAAGTTAACAAAAATGTATTGTGATAAATCTTTGCTTATTATTTTGTTGTTTGTACTGGGAACATGGTGTTCAGCATTATCGTTAATAGTAACCTTTGACACCCCAAACTTCCTTTGCAGTGAATTTTACTATCGGACCTTGCTAAATATATCAAAATCTACTGACTGTATAGGCAGTTTTCAATCCAAAATTCCATGCTCTGGGAGTCCTTGACAATGACTGCACTAATTATACAGTCCATAGTTTGGGGGGGTGGGTGGCAGTTGGCTGAATGGCCTGAAGCACATGCCTTTACAGATCACTCGCACATATCGCCTCTGTCCATGCGAGTTCGAGTCTCGGCTCGACGAATGTGGGTATGTGAGAAACTTGCCAGTAACTTCCTGTGGGTTGGTGGTTCTTACTTGGGGGGGGGGGTCTTCCCAGGTTCTTCCTCTACCAGTTATAATGATTGCCATTTATAGCTTATCTTGTGCTGAAAATGGCATTAAACTCCAGAAAACCAAACCAAACCATTATTATATTGAAAGTAGATGTTGGGGCACCATACCAGATATAAGCAGGGCTCGGGGGAAAACCACTTGTCCTATCTTTCAGATGTGTAAAAAAATTGACCATGCCAAGGACAACTTTACTGCTTGCTTGTCCCTGGGTCGAGTAGATGCAGATTTTTACCATGATAATATCTGTGCATTTTCTACCCATAACAAGCTCTGAAACTCAACATTGCTATAAATCTAGCAGTCATCAAATATATATTACTTTTTGCCCTTATGTTTTCAGTCCAGAACATGTCACAAAGGAGGCAGACTTTGCTTTTTTACACAGGCACCCGATACATGATACTAAAATTGTGTTCACAGTGAAGACAGCAGGTTTAAAACCCTTGTAGTATCAAGCTTGTGTTGGGTGCAAGTTTTTTTTTTTAAGTAAGAGCGTAAGTAGTGTAGTCACAAGTGTATGGTGTTGGGTGAAGTGATGATAGGGATGAATAACTGTTGCAATTCTCTTATTCCGAGGAGGAGTACTTGGAACAATTTTCCCTCAGACCTGCATAAGTAGATTTTAAAACAAAATTCTTCTCTTCATTTTACTAAATGGTATATAATCTTTTAGGGCTTTTTATCAAAATTAAAGAAAACCTTTTCTAAACATTTTTTTCTTTTTTCTTTATACCAACATATGCAGTTACACAGTAAAGTTAACATGTTTATTCTGTATTCTGTAAATTAAAATGAGTTACAGGCAGATGTATACAAATTTCAGTAGTTGTTTCTAGTGTACAGCTTGTGATTTAGTACATGGTTATGTGTGTAATTCAGATGTTATGGGGCAGTCTAAAAATAGAAACGGCTTTGATTTAAAAAATGTATGTTTTCCAAGCCAAAATGTATTTTTAATTCCATTCAATAAGGGTCATAAGTGAACCTAGAAAAAATCAATTGCATCAAGAAAAAAACTTAAAAAGAGGGGGGGGGGAGACCCTGCTCAAAGCACCAGATAACCAGTGCATATGCATATTTTATGCAAGTGCTGTTCCATTTAAACATACATAGTATCCGGGGAAGTCAGTTTTTGACAAATATATACCAGGGTAGTCAGATTTCACAGAGTTCAAATTAAACTGATAGTAAAATTCTAAATTACATCTATGGGTGAGTACCCCACATTAAAAATGCCTTTCCTGGGTGCCAGGTATGTTTTACTGGAACAACCCTAACTGACAGACTGCTTGCACATAATGAAGTTTTAAAAAATGTATTCAAAGTACACAAAAAGAAAATTTTTAGCCATTAATTCCAATGCTGGCTGGCAATTTCAATTGCCATGTTTTATTATGTCACATTTGATCAGTATCAAATATGTGATGGGAAGAAATTTCAAATTTTCCATACACAATGAGAACACAAGATGCAATAATTGAGTCTACGTTAGTCTTGGTCACTAAGCTGTTTGATGCATTCTCAAAAGTATAATAAATATTTTGATGATTCAGACTCATTCTGGTATCTAAGTTATGCTGTATGATGTTGACAAAATAACAAACTATGAAAAAGAAGAAAATGATTCACACAGGGCAGCAACAATTTTCAGTACATGAAAATCTTACCTCGTGCTCTGTTTGCTTAATGTGGTTTGAAATAAATAGGTAACATCTTCATAAAGAGGAAGTGTAGCCAGATGTTACCCTTTGTGGACACAGAACGAGAAGGTTGTTTGTGGGTTAAAGTTTTGAGCAAGGCAATTAACTTTGGTTGTACTAGGGCTGTGGTAGTGGTGGTTTGCAATGTTATCTCAAAAGGCAATTAACTTTGGTTGTACCATGGCTGTGGTAGTGGTGGTTTGCAATGTTGGCTTAAAAAGACAGTTTGTTGCTACTGAATGGCCTGTCCTCTTGTAGCAATTTTCAGTATTGTGGACTGCTTGTATTGAGATAGCATAGCATTGATATTTAGATCCCTACTGCAATAGGAGTAGGTTATTCGATTTTAGCATGATGGCACAAAAACTATTGGATATAGAGCCCTGAAGTTTTACATACTTTATCATGGTTATGAGCAGTGTGTGAAACTCGACAAAAACTCTTGCAATCCCACAGGACCAGTAATTTAAAAATGCTACTGGTCCTGTGCATAATCAGCTGGTCCTACATTTCATCATACAAGACGAAATGTAGTCGATGACTCCATGGTTAAGGCAGTTAGACATGAATACCAGCCCTTGGTAAGGTTATTTATATAATGAATCTATGAAAATAAAGAAAGACACAAAATTAGATATTTGTATCGTATGTCAAATTTATTAAATTTTATTAATTTCGGGACAATGTGGCAACCCTGTTTCTATATTCTAAATGAATTATGTAATCCAACTTTTAAAACTTTGTTCTCGTTTGATAGTGTCATATTCCTTTTGAATAGTTCTATTTTCCTTGGCTGTGTTTGGTTTTTGAGCCTCTGGTGGCTACGAGGCATCATAATATCTCCACATGTTGACATTGGGAATCGGAAGTAGCATGTGTCATCAGATATTGCATAGATGCAGAAGAGCTTTTAACTGGAGTTACAAGTGTCTATTGAACTCTGACTACACACAAGTTATTTTTTTTTTCACAATTAACCCAGTTTTGCGAGTAATCATTAGAAACAATTCAACACTATTTTTTACTTAGTATCATAAAATATACAATTTGTAAATAAAATTTACTTGATATACCTAATTCAGTTGTCCAGATGGACTGGCTACTCATTTTTCGTCCCAGGTCATCGTAAAATTAGACTGGCATTTTGGCAGCAATTTTGCACGCTGGTTACAAGTAGATAACCTGATCTAATTTTTGCTAATCTATTTTTCCAATTTTTAACTCGACTGGGTATACACCAGAAGATCTGATGGCAGGGTCTGTCTTTGATCAGCACAAGTTTGTTATTGCTACTCCTCCTAAATTACTAGGAGGATTGCCCTGAAACTATACATGCGCATTCATCCCATGGTCTAGTTGGTCCTCACTGAAAATGGTGCTGCTCAGACATCCAATATATCTGCTTCAGTGGCCAGCTTGAAAATCTTGTCAGAACTTATCCTGAATAGATGGTCATATCAACATGGGTTTTTCACGAAAAGATGTTTTAGCTCTACCGGTCATAGACCAGAAGAGCTTATGGGATGGTCTGTCCGCCGTCCATCCGTTAGCACAAGTTTATTATTGCTACTCCTAAACTACTTGATTGCCATGACACTTAATATACACATTCATCCCATGGTTGGTTCTAAATGAAACTAGTGCTCCATGGACATGCTGTGTGGCTGCCACACCAGCCATCTTGAAAATCTTGCCACAACTCCGGAATATGTTCATATCAAAATGGGGGTGTTCAGTAAAGGACTCGTAATGATTTCTAGTTGGTCCAAAATGAAAATGGTGCTGATCTCGCGTCCAATATAGGTGCCACCGTAGGCATCTTGAAAACCATGTTAAAGTCATATTGACCTGAGATTTTCACCAGAATTCATGATGTCTAGTTGGTCCTAAATGAAAGTGGTGCCAATCTGGTGAAAATCTCAGGTCAACATGGCCATCATAGCGACCATCCTGAAAATCTTGTTGCTACTTCTAAACAAAAGTAATATTGAGATTAAGTTTTCACCAGAATTCTGATGACTAGTTGGTCTTAAATATAAAGGGTGTTGCTTGCACATCTAATATGGCCACCACAGTGGCCATCATTGTTGTTGGCTGTAAACCCCTCCGGTATTTTATTGGAGCACCCCAGATTTCAGTTTCTGGGTAATTAATACACACACATTATATATATATATATATACACACACACACCAACAATGAAATAATGTGGTGGATTTCTCTCTTCTGAGTAACTGGAGAATGTAACGGGATTAAATCTTTTTATCCAATACCCACACGATGCAGGATGCAGAGTAATTTTGTTTTGGATGCGGTCCGGAAGAAGGATAAGTATAACAATACACTAGGGCATCAATGACGCGTGAAATCTGATGTTAATACATGAATACGACCACATTCAACCACCTCGTCCAACAATGCTGCGCATGCATTTTTATACAAAAACTAAAGCACGCCGGGTGACTCCGGATATCTATTAGTTGCAATTGGAGCGGCCTCGGCCTTTTCCGTCGCATCTAGGGCAGAAAAAAAAAAAAAAAAAAAAAAAAAAAACGGATGGAAATAGTGCCCATCTTTAACCGCCCTCAAGTCTGCGGTTCTTATTATGTCATAATAACTTCACTGACCTCACAACATCTTGATGACGTGTCGTCACTAATAGCAATGGAAGCAATAGTTGGAGACTACTGAAACCACTTTACGTTGTCAATTTTCTTCATTTAAAAATTGCAGGAGTAACATTAACAAGAGGCCAAGGATATCGCTTACCTGAGTAACTGACGAATGCGAGCTTATGAAAGCAAATTCATATATGTTTGAAATGCGGAGTGGAAAAGTTTGGGACATTTAGTTGCCATATTGTCTATTTTACCTAAAATAATTAATATGCGTGTTTCCGGTTTGATAAATCAATTGGGTTGTTTGGAGGAATAAGATTTACTTTTTACTAATTTTTCCCTCTCCATTTACCGAAAGTGAACAAATGGTGCGTGACGTAATTTTATTTCTTTGAGAAAAGACCTTTTCAGTATTAGTCAACAATACGATGTTATTCAATAGTTAGATATGCAATCTCTATTTTAATTACTTACATAATTTGCGTTTGATATAACTTGTTGTAAATTTCAACCGACCATGATTAGCAAACAGCACGCAAAGGTAGCCACTATGGAATCATGCTTTCTAGTCTATGTCCAATAGGCCCTAAAAATACTGGGAGAAATAGTAATTGTGATGTCCTATGAAACTTGAAAAATAAAATAAAATAAAAATAAAAATGCAATCACAACATTCAGAAAATCTGGAATTCATTTGTTTATTGTACATTTCTTAAGTTTTTTTTTTTTTAATGGACGAAAAATTATAGGGTCGTTGTTAGGAAGAGTGGCGGGTCTGGGTATTTGGATCTGGAGTTTTAGGGATAATTCCATTATTGAACATGTGAACGCTGATTTCGTACGAAAAGTTTAATTTCTCTGTTAATGGTAGGTTTTCTACAAACATTTATAGCAAACTTAGGGGTGTTATATTTTAAGTTAGACTTGTTACTGAAAAAAATTACCAAAATTTCAGAAATAGATAATATTATGTCACACTATGCTGGTGCTGGTATATGAAATTTTAAATGGCTTTCCTTTATCAGACAAAATTTTCTGTGTTTTAGGACTGAATAATTTATGGCTATCAGTCATTCACTCTATTGATTGCATGATAGATAAATATATACAAACTTAGCGTTCAAGTATTTCTAATACCTCTTAAAATAGAACTTATTGGGAATATTTACTCTGTTTAAAATTTTTTAGTTATTTTTACATGTATGCCACTGAAGTATAGAATAATTTTAAGAAAGTTCCGTACAATGAATCACAGGTTTCCAGTTGAAACTGGAAGGTGGAAAAATTTAGATATATAAAAAAGAAAATGTGAATTGTGTGCCTCGCAAGATATAGGTGAGGAATTTCAGTATATCTTATGTCTATTGTTAGACCTGAGTTGTCAATAAAGTTCAGTTCTGTTCGTTCTGTTATAAGTGCTCTATTGTTTCTGTATTTTTACTGCATAAATGTTTTAAGGTTTTGTAAAAGATACTTTATTGCCAAGAATTAATATATATGAGAGAACGAGAAGGCGAGAAAGAGAAATCCAGTGTACATGAACGCTTCGTGTGTGCTCATTCTTCTCTATGTATTTTTATGCAATGTATTTGTATATCACCATTGTTTTTGGATATTATTATGATAAATTGAACTGAATAGTACAAGTACTTGTTTTATTTTCTCAATACGTATCTCTACGACATGATTGTTAAATTTTGAAAATTAGTTTTTCTTTGAAAGTTCGCAACTTGACATTAAAACTGTAAAAAAAATTTATTGGTTATGTTTGCTGATTTATCATCTGTATTTTCAATATCTCTAAATTTTCTCTGAAGTTAGAAGATGAAATCGTCTTTATCAGGAGTTATACCCCCCCCCCCCCAAGGTTTATATTTTCAGATATTTTATTGTAAATTTTCTTCATAAATCAATGAACACCAATTAATTAGTAATCTCTTTAAGCTTCTCTCTGGACCTAAGATTATTAGACAATCAACTCAATTAACCATTAATAATAACTTTTCAAACGATTATTATAAGGACGACAATACCATAGTCTTTATTTTCTCTCTCACTCTCTCTCTCTCGTTATGGGCTGAAAATTGTTAACATGAACACACTTTTTATCCTCATGTGCGGCAGAATCTGGTTGCAATATTGATGGAGAAAAATGTTTAGATGAGCACACCTGTGTAATCTATTTGACAAGGTGATTATAACAGAACGTGAAGCAACTTGCTCAGTATGAGTCGAATGAACTACCTTTGTCATAGAACTGTACATAACAGTTATACTTCGAACAAAGTTGAATATATTCATGCCAAAGAAAATACATGGAGATGTGAGTCATGGTATAAAATCGTCGCTGACTCAGAGGGCTATAATCAGGTCACCACTATAATGTGATTTTAATTTGCTGTAAAAATAACCATCCTAATGGCTAGAATGTGGAGCAAAAACCGCAATCCAAGTATAGTCCATATAGTACTCTCTCTCTCTCTCACACACACACACACACACACACAGAGTGTCAAAAGGGATTCAGGATTTTATGAAACTCCACATGAAAATACTCTCAAGTCCCTCTACCCACTCCTGGGTAGTTTTATGATGTTGCAATGAATGGAACCGAATTAATTAGAAATGGAAAATAAATATCTCACATCCAATTAAGCTTTTTTACACTGGAAACTCTTCGCTGATGATGCAGTTTGTGGTAGCCTATGCCGATGATATTGCCCTGCTCGATTCCAAGGGCGATCTTGATACTGTCGACGGCACTGGGGTCATCGGAGTGGGTGCCGACTTCAATTCACCTGCATTGCGTGTTTCTGTCGCGTGACAACAAATCAGCTGCTTCTTTTAACAGCTTTACAACGATAGTTGTATTATTTTATCTCACTAGATGCGCCATGTTCAAATGTTTTGTGCTCTTGACTCAATGAAAGTAATCTGTTACAATGCAGGGGCGCCCTGTTCTTTTGATACAGTTGATTGTTTGACTATCATGTTTCGTTCATTTGTAAATAGTGTTTGTGCATGGGTGATGTACATGTTTGTGTTTATTTAAATTTTCTGTTGTTACTTTCTTTCATTTTATTTTTATTTCATTTTAGCCTAACAAGCTTGGTTTTTGTTTGCTTCATTTAAATACCGTTTATTTAGTTTGGCGTTTGATTGTTTCATTCGTATTTTGCTTGTTTCTCTTGACATTTGTGTTTGATTATCATTTGCTTTTGTATGTGGTTGTTTCATTTTTTCATTCCATTGTATCCATTTCATTTGACGTTTGTCTGCCTTGCATGAGTGTTGCTTGGTTCATTGTATGTTATTTTGTTTCGTTTGACTTTAGTCTCTTTCAATCGTCATCAGCTTGTTCTGCTTGTTCTTGGTTTGTTTTATTCCGCTATTTACATCCTACAGCGCTTGTCTGTTTCGTTTGTGCCTCATTTGTTTTATTTGAGTAGTGATCTTATTGTGTGAGCTTTAATCTCTTTATTTTACAAGCATGATTGTTTTATTTTAGCTTTTCTTGCTTTATTTGAAATTTACTTATTTTGTTGTAACTTCATAGTTTTGGCTGTGATGGCCTTCCATACATTGCGGTGTATGGAAAAGCAATTGTTACCGTAAGACCATATATGCGATAGCTAAGCTACATGCGGGCCGAGAAACTAGCTATGACATACTGTTAAGTTCCGAAAATAATCATGAATATTCGTTAGGTATTTGTGCACTTGTAGATGCTCCTTACTTGAAAACTGTGTCTAAATTAAAGGTGTAAAGAGTTTAACTGATTTTGGATATTTAGACTGATTATTGATTTTTAGCATATACAACCAACATACAGACTAATTTTAAAATTCTAGAATTCACTCTTAATTATTATGATATTATTAATTTATAAAATAAACGTATTGATAAGAAAACGTGGCTTTTGACACAGGATAGAATACACAAAGAGTAGCTTCCCTTACAGGAAGTGTGCATATTCCCGCCATGAAGCAGCGAGTAAAATTGTTACAGAATCAATGATCACGATTTCAGTCAATGATTGATTTAATCAACCGATGAAAGTTTAAAACGCATCAAAGAAAGGCCAAGTTAGATCGGCAGTATTTTTATGCAACATAAGTTTTAGACAGATTATTCTTGTCACAGGGTTCGAAATAAAGTCATAAAACTCAAACTGAATATCCTGGACTTATACCGGCGTTCAGTAATTCAGTAATACTAATGAATTGAACTGATATGTTATTTAAAAAGTCTCACCTGACTATAATTCTGTTGTTGTTTTATTCTTTAACATCTGTTTCCAATTTGGCACAAATATATTCTTAGTGTCGTAAACGATTAGAGTTCATTTTCCGCTCGTTAACACGCCAAGTGACGGCCGTCGTTTTTAAAGGGAGTTTATTTGTCTCAAAGGTGGCTCAGAAGGGTAATAACACGAATGAAAGGTTAAAAAAAAGTATTCACAATACTCAAGTCATTTTTCTTCCCAAGTTAACACAAAACGAAACAATTCTTTCATATTTGGTGTTCAAACTCTTGGATAACTACCTTGTTGCGCTTTTGATGGGATAAACAACAGAAAGGTGTCGCACCATTGTATTTATTACGGAAATCTGATTTACCTCGAGATTATGGAACCCGTGAGAATATGAGAAACGACAATAACTGAAATCGTCACAACCTTAAACCACATACATCCATAAAAAAAACTTTTATTTTAATAATGAAGACTTGGCTAGTGTAACAAGATAAACGGGTTGGATTTCGGATTTATAACAACACTTTTGATGGTGATACAAAATGTAATGTTTATTGATGAATGACTTGAATGGGGAAAAAGGTTATGATTAATACGTGCGTGTATAAGGTCCAAATATTGGACAAATTAACATAATCCGCACGAACCTAATAATGTAACCCAAATGTGAATACAAATAAATAAGTAGTACAAGGACAAAGGTTAATGATTCACAGTAATTGCAGATGACGAAAAGGATGATGTGTTTTACTCAAATAGTAAAAATGATGTACTTTACTTGTATAGTAAAACGTATACACTCAAATAATGAAAAATGAGGTACTTTATTCAAATAATAAAATGATGAAACAATGGGATAGATATCACACAAAATATCTTTACAATCCCAAACCACTGGGTGTCACAAACCCCAAAATTAGCCCACGGCAAAAAAAATCACATGTATGGAGTAACACAAAACACTCCGTCACTGGCACACTTTGCTATCAGTCGCACTGGTCAATCAAGCAGTCAGCATTACAGGTAGTCCCCGACCACCATTCAATTCCTTGGTCAATCAAGCAATCAGTGCCCACCAATCGGTCAGCAATGCCCGATCACCTGCTACTCGAGCAACACACTGTTAATTCAGCTCTACGGCTGCTATGGCTAGCTTTACAGCTGCTATAGTCAACTCCTATGGTCGGCTCTACAGCTGGGACCTCATCGACTCTGATCAGCTGAAAATAAATCTAACACCATGTATTATGATTGACATGGGCATATACGATAACATGTAATGACGTTATATACGGTAAGTTATACAAATTACATTATCGGCACAACATTACAAAGCAATAAACAAGTTCAGAAGTGAACCTACTTGTGTCCGATAATAATCCTATGGTACTTAACGTTTCCTAAAAATGCCACTTTATATTGCTAATATAAAGCTCTTATTAAGTCACAAACAAGAACAGAAAATATTTGCATTGTACTACGCAAGTCGAAGCTACATAGAAAATATACATCAGAAATTGATAAATAATTTACATACCTCTACAGCTGAAGATGTGCAAATCCTTAAGTAGACTGCTCACTGACAAGACGTTCCGTAATGTAAAGATTTAGTCTTACGGTGAGGCATTTATACACAAACGATGCAGCCCTACATCGTCCCTGTGCTTGATGTATTCGGTTTTTCCCATCGAAAGCACTTCGCACGTGCGGCATAGGGTGAACCGAACTCACTTTCGAAATATTGTACAATATACATAAATCACCCTCGGGTATCATTGTTACAATGAAAAACGAAACCCGAGTACATGTATTTAATAAATAAAAGGGATTTACACAATTCCGTGACAATACCTTCCCCCTTATAAAAAAGTGGTAACACTTTTAGAAAAATCACGGAATGTGAATATAAACAATTATTAAAACATTCAACTTTTAATACTGAACGAAAATGATCAGCCGTCTCAGTAACAAATATTTGGTTTCCCACTAATAATAAGATTCAGAAAGCCAACAATGTGAACAGTGACCCTGGTTTGAACAGCTAACACACACTCCTGGGCACAAACTTTGAGACAAATATGACAGTTAAATTATACATTTTTGTTGTGTTTTCTTTGATTTGAATATTAGTGTGTATTTAAATCTCATTTCATCAAATATTTCTCGATCAACACTTGCTGTGACTGTCCACAAGTGCTGGTGACAATGATGTAATTATCTCAAAACAAGCACACGAGGTTGTAGGAAACACTGCGAAGAAATCAAGAACACAAACGAAGTTAGGATGGTTGATGATATAGATATGAAAATGAGACTAGTTTTCATCACAGCAAAACATGACATCTTCATTATAACATGGCTGAATAGCAAATATGCAAAACTGAAGTTTTCCTGTGTGCACGTGCACATAAAGGGGTTAAAGTTCAGGGACTTAGCAATGGTCATTTACTGGGTGGCTCATACCAACCATTGGAAGAAAAGACAATATTCTTATAGTTGTCCTCTAAGCTGAGAAACTAATATCTGCAACTAATATCTGTGTGGATTATACATATATCAATTAATTAAAAAAATCATCACGTTAAAACCATATGAAGTAATTAGTTTTATCAAAGATTTGTGTATATATGATTGTATGGGTTCATTAGGGGAATAATTAAAAAGTTTAAACGTTATTCTGTGACGTCGTTATCACATAGGATCAAACTTTTGTGTCGGACGTGAGGCACTGACGCAAATTCTTACCCTATGGTGGAGTTTTCCTATCCTACTCGGATGCATATGAAGGATTCTATTATTGTACTAGTCCTACAGCATAAGACATCTGACCCTGATGTTTATGATGTGGCATATATACATATACAGCTTCACTGGATCTCAACCATTGTTTCTTCCCAGGTTCTAGGCAACAGTTTGGAGTGGGTTTCATAGCGTCCTGCGGAGGGACTAAGGGGGGTAACTTTGTACTAATATGTACATTAGTTGTATCTTCTTGAGGTTCTTTCGGCTTTTAGATCGGATCTTGCGCACACTGTATACATACTCTTATACCTGGAATCATGAATCTTGGTGAGGATATGCAGCTTAACAAGTACTACACCCTCATCATAAAAATCACTGTGACCCATATTTCATGCTTCTCTGATGTTGGCTAAATTTTGTGTTTTAAGTTTGATTTTCAAGCTCTGATCATGCTAGAATCATCAAATTAGATGAGTGTATGCATTTCTGTTTGTAACATAGCGTTACAAGAAAAGGTCACTGTGACCTACATTTCTCAATTTACTGGCTTTGGTTAAGTTTTTGTATTTAGCTCATGACCAAATAGGGTTTTGGCACTCTGTATTCATACTGTCACACTTAGAATCATGAGACTTGGTGAGGGGTTGCATCTTGATGAGTTCTACACCCTCTAAAAAAAAGTTGGTTACTGTGACCCATATTTCAGGCTTCACAGAATTTTGTGGTTTAACTGGTTATGCTGTAATCATTTAACTAATGATTTTATTGCATCTATATTAGTACCACACCCATGCAAAGAAAAGTTCATTGTGACCTACATTATGCACTTTACTAGCTTCGAAATAAGTTTTTAGCTCTACTGGTCATAGACCACAAGAGCTTATGGGATGGTCTCTTGTCCATCGTCTGTCTGTCCATTAGCACAAGTTTGTTATCACTACTTCTCCTAAACTACTTAGAGGATTACCATGAAACTTTACACACACCTTCATGTCATGGTCTAGTTCAGGGTGTCAAACATATGGGCCGGATACGACCCGCCAGACTCAGTATTTATTATGATTATTTATTATTATTTATATCAAATCTGGCCTGGCATAGCAAATGAGTTTGTCACCCCTGGTCTAGTTGGTCCTAAATGAAAATGGTGCCACTTGGACATCCAATATCACTGCTTCTCCTAAACTACTTGGAGGATTGTCATGAAACTGTACACACACATTCATCTAGTTGGTACTGATGTCCAATATGGCCGCCACAAGTCATCTTGATAATCTTGTTATTGCTACTCCACCTGAATGGATGGTCATATCAACATTGGGTTTTCACTAAAAGACTTCATATGATGTCTAGTTAGTTCAGAATGAAAATGGTGACAATCTATTGTCCAGTATGGCCACCACAGTGGCCATCTTGAAAATCTTATCGCTACTCCTCCTGAACGGAAAGTTGTATTGACATAGGGCTTTCACCAGAACTCTTCTAATGATGTCTTGATGGACCTCGATGAAAATGGTGCTGATCTGATGTCCAACATGGCTGCCACAGTGGCCATCTTGAAAATCTTGTTTTTGCTACTTCACCTGAATGGAAAGTCATAGTGCCATGTGGTTTTCACCAGAAGACATCCTATAATGTCTAGTTGGTCCTAAACAAATATGATGCTGATTTGATGGCCAGTATGGCTGCCACAGCGGTCATCTTGGAAATCTTGTTAACACTACTCCTGAATGGACAATCAAATCAACATGGGCTATTCACTAAAAGACTTCTTATGGTGTTTAGTTGGTCCTAAATGAAAATGGTGCCAATATGGTATCTAATATGGCTGCCACAGTGGCTTTCTTGAAAAGCTTGTTATCGCTACTCCTTTTGAATGAAAAATAATATTACCATTGGGTTTTTATCGGAAGATTTCCTATGATGTCTAGTTGGCCCTAAATGAAAATGGTGACGATCTGATGTCCAGTATGGCCATCTTGAAAATATTTTTTATAACTACTTCACCTGAATGAATGGTCATATCAGTATGGGGTTTTTACTGAAAGACTTGTGATGTCTAGTTGGTTGTAAATGAAAATGGTGTCAGTCTGACTTCTAATATGGCTGCGCTGCCACCATGGCCATCTTGAAAACCTTGTTATCACTACTTCTCCGAGATGGCTGGTCATATTGACATTGTGCTTTCACCCAAAAACGTCTTATGATATCTGCTTGGTATTAAATGAAAATGGTGCCAATCTGATATCCAATATGGCCACCATGGCACCCAGCTTGAAAATCTTGTTATCGTTACTCCTATAAAATGGAAAGTCATATCAACATGAGGTTTCCACCAAAAGACTTCTTGTGATGTCTTGTTAGTCCTAAATGGAAATGGTGCCAATCTGACATCCAATATGTCCACCACAGCAGCTAATTTGACAATCTTGTTATTGCTGAAGAATATCAGAGATGGTTTCAGAACACAGCAGTTAAAAGGAGGAAATGGTCTTATCTTGAATTCCAGGAAATTTCTTTCGGCCACTAGAGCATCAGTCCCTTTGATGGACTCTTGTTTGTGTTTAACTTGTGTTCACATAGGTTTTTGCATGCTGTGATCTTACTAGTAGAAAGATGAAACTTGGTGAGGGGATGCATCTGGATGAGCCCTACTCACTCATTTTAGTAGTAGGTTATTATGACCCATATTGTACACTTCACTGAAATGGGTTCAGTTTTGTATTTTATGTTCATTTCTCAGACACATGATGCTAGAATCTTGAAATTGTTGATGTTATACATCTCTATCAGTAGCTTATCCTTACATCAAGGGCTACCTTGGGGATGTAGAATAGACCCAATGTGTCCATCTGAGTGTCGTAAGAGGTGACTAATGAAGGCAGAAGCTGCGGTAGCTCAGTGGAATATTAAGTAGTCATTAAATTTGCAATTGAGAATTGCTTGTGGGAACCTAGGTTTATACACATTTGTAATGCTACTGCAATGTTTTTGCATTCCAGGTAAAGAGAACGCTTTTAAACTCTACTGGTCATAGACCATAAGAGCTTATGCAATGGTCTGTTGTCCATTGAGCGTTGTCTGTTGTCTGTCTGTCCATTAGCACAAGTTTGTTCTTGCTACTTCTAAACTATTTGGATGATTGCCTTGAAACTTTACACACATATTCATCTCGTGGTCTAGTTGGTCCTAAATGAAGATGGTGCTGCTCAGACCTCCAATATGGTTGGCAGAGTGGCCGTCTTTAAAATCTTTTGATCACTACTCCTGAATGGATGTTCATATCAACATGGGGTTTTCACTAAAAGACTTCTTATGATGTCTAGTTGGTCCTAAATGAAAGTGGTGCTGATCTGATGTCCAATTTGGCTGCCATGGCAGCCATCTTGAAAATCATTATTGCTACTCCTCCTAAATGGATGGTCATATCAACATGGGATTTTCACTAAAAGACCTCTTATGATGTCTAGTTGCTCCTATATGAAAATGGTGCCAATCTAATGACCAATATGTCTGCCACGGCTGCCATCTTCAAAATCTTATTATTGCTACTCTGCCTGAATGGATGGTCATATCAACATGGGCTTTTCACTAAAAGACTTCTTATGAGGTCTAGCTGGTCCTAAATAAAAATGATGCCGATCTGACATTCAGTGTGACCACCATGGCAGCCATCTTGAAAATCTTGTTGTCACAACTCTACTTGAACAAACAGTCATATTGATGTGGGCTTTTCACAAGAAGACTTCTTATGATGTCTAGTTTGTTTTAAATGAAAATGGTGCCAATCTGACATCCAGTATGGCCACCACAGCAGTCATCTTGAAAATCTTGTTATTGCTACTCTGCCTGAATGGAAAGTCATATCTTGAAAATATTGTTATCTCTACTCTCCAAATGGATGGCTGTATCAACATGGGGTTTTCACCAATAGACTTCTTATAATGATTAGTTGGTCCTATAAGAAAAGGCTGCAGTGACAACTGTCTTAAAAATCTTCTTGTCACTACTTCTCCTGAATGGATGATCATTATGACGGTGTTTGCACCAAGTCCTAAATGAAGTACACAACTGTGGCTGCCGCAACATATGTCTTAAAAATGTTGTTGTCACTACTCCCCCAGAATGGATGATCATTATGACATGGGGTTTTCACCAAAAGACTTCTAATGATGTCTACTTAGTTCTAAATGAAAATGTTGCAAAGCTGACATCCAGTATGTGTACCACAGCAGCTAATTTGAAAATCTTGTTATCACTGAAGAATATCAGATGGTTTCAACACTTGACAGTTAAAAGGAAGAAATGGTCTTATCTTGAATTCCTGGAAATTATTTTCACCCAGTAGAGCATCAGTCCCTTTGAGGGACTCTTGTTTATTATTGTCAGAGTCTTGACTTATAAGTTTTTCCTTCATATATACTCAAACATTTCATTACAGGTATCAGTGAGGTTATGAAGTTAGAGCACAAAAAAGAGCCTTCATTAGAATGATGTGAGAGACAACAAAGGACAAATTGGCCAGAATACCCCAAGCAAGAGCCAGATTAGGAGTGCTCGATGGAAGTAATAATGAAACTGACAAACTGGTCAATAAGTGGAAATGTGGTTTTCGAGTATCAACTTTGGAGTTGTGAAAACTATTCACATCTTGTCCAGATAACATGGACACTAATTTATCTTATGATCTGTACATTTCCAATAGTTTTTGTCATTGCTGCTGCTATTGCATCAGACAGAAGATTGAACAGTGGTTCAAACTTTCCAAACTTTGAAAATAAAAAAATGTTAATTACGAAGCATGAAATGGTCAGGGCTGAATTACAATTTGAATATCTCTCGTGTCTTAATACTGATCATGCTGTATATGTGCAGCATTCAGCAGAGTGTTTTGAAAAGGAGGACATGGTCAGGGCAGAATTACAATCTGAAGATCCCTTATGCCTCAGTACTGATGCTGTATATGTGCAGCATTCAGCAGAATGTTTTGAAAAGGATGACATGGTCAGGGCAGAATTACAATCTGAAGATCCCTTATGCCTCAGTACTGATGCTGTATATGTGCAGCATTTAGCAGAATGTTTTGAAGATAATAAAAAAGAGGACATGGTCAGGGCAGATTTACAATTACAATTTGAAGATCCCTTATGCCTCAGTACTGATGCTGTGTGTATGCCTGATTTCAAGTATGAATCTGAAGGTGATCATTCTGAAACAAACCCCAAACAAGTAATAAACACTCTAGATGAAATGGCAGTTCACGGAGAAAACACAAAAGATAGTCTCCCAAAAGTTCTACCATCAGTAGTGTCATCATTAGAATCAATACCTAGCCCTCTCAAATATCAGGATTATAGATCCAGTTTTTATGTTTCGTGTGATTTCAGTCCAGATGTATCACTGGATTTTAGTCCACGTGTATCATGGGATTCTGATTTAACTGCTGATGAGTCATTGGATGGCAACTTTGTTGGAATTCACGAAGACGGTTTACACATGCCATTTTGGAATGTCCCCGATACAGATTTTTTGGAACCAGAAAAAGATTATGATATGGGTTTGCAACAATATCCAAATATGACATTTGGCAGTTCACAAGAGGAAGCAGAGAATGAATGCATTTTCATCAGAATGCATAAAGAAAGTCTAAGTGAGATCAGAAAAGAGTGTTCACATAGTTCTGACTCGGAGGAGAGCAGTGTTCTGAAGGGAAGCCAAAGAGGAAAGAAGGTTAAACAGAAGGCTGATAAAAGTATGTCATCAAGTGGAAGTCAAATGTTTCAAAAAAAAGGTAGATTTAGCACTATATCAGAAGATAATATATGTAATGTTGAAAAGAGCACCTCCAAAATTGGTATACAAATAGAGATGACTGAAGAAAACCAGTGTTCCATTGTTAGTAGAAAACAGAAGCAGACCAGTAGGAATCCCAGCAGAGGAACAATCCAGCCAGAATTCTTTCCAACATCATCAAGCTTGGTAATCAAACAAAACAGAACTGTTCTATAAAGTGCATCTTCCCTCCATCTTCATACACAGTACTTACAAATTTGAAGGGATATTATGATTAGGTAGCCAAAATATTGAAGATAAATAAAGTTTTGGGGAGTGGGGAGGTTATAAAGGCAACATTAGATGCAGAATAATTTCAATTTCCGATTTAATTAATTTTATTTGGAATATTGCTGTTACATCTAATTACACCAAGCTTAGTATACTTAACCTTATGTCACAGGTTATGATTAGATAAGGCAAGCAGAATAATACTCAGTGTTACAGATTATAATTAATAATTGTGACAGAATCTCAGTAATAAAATAGATTATAGCTAATTCATTAAGGGTCATTTAATTAAATAGTAAGTAAAACACAGGTAAATAATGCAGTAAAACTCTTGACAGTCTGACTACGTCAAGCAATTTGTGGTCTGTGCTTGTTTTCTCCGATCCAAACTTTATTATTTTCTCTTGAGTTGGGTTCAAAAAAGTGAATCCATGTTTCATCACCCGTGACAATCTCATTCAAATGTCTTTGGTCACTTTTTTCATATTTGGCGAGTAGCTGTTTGGTGATTTCAGCAGAGTCTGCTTTTGATCAGCCATCAACAAATGTGGGACCCATCTTGAACAAATCTTTTTTTGAGCTTCAAATGATTCTGTAATATATTCAAAGCAGCTGACAAATTAATACCCATGATAACAGAAATATCTTCCACTGTGTATCAAGCAGCTTCATCAATTCCTCCTTTCACAAAAGCTGCTTCCCTCTCACCAATCGCAGACAATGGTCTTCCAGAATGTGGGTCATCTTCCATGGATTCGCGACAATCTTTAAAATGATGAAACCACCTCAAAATTTTTGTAGGATATGGCAGAGAATTGCATGCGCAAACTTTATCCAAGTTGGCCTTTATATCAATCAGAGAGTACCCTAAGAGTGCCAGGATTTTACAGTATGCTCTTTGCACAGTTCTCCTTCTCTGACATTTTTATGTCACTATCATTTACCTATGTTATATAACGTGCACATATCTGCATGTGTCTACCGTGCTTCATGTGCAGCTGCAGATCTTTTTATAGACTGTTATTTTGTCTTTTGATCGGCATTAAATTTATTGACGGGTTTAAAGAAATTGTCATAACAAAATCTTCAGAACTTTTCAGATACTCCTAATGATCAAAAAGCAAGGGTCCACACTGAGCCAAAACAGGCCCACTTGGGCCGCTTTTTAAATCTGAACATCACTAAAATTTAGAGGCACAGTATAGTTCCATTACTAATCATTAATCAGAGTACTTTATTTGTTACACAGTCTAATATATATTAAGCAGCCTCCTTTGGGAAGTTGAAAAGTGACCTTTTGAGACAGGTGGATGTTCAATAAAGATTAATTTCTTCGCAGTTTATTTCAAAGGAAACTTGAAAATGTGACTGTTTAGGACAGGTGAATGCCTACCATATTTTGTTGATGACAAGCATTTGCTTCAAGACAAGCCCATTCTGAGTTTAACAAATTTATTTGATAGGAAACTTGAGAATGTGACTGTTTAGGACAGGTGAATGCCTACCATATTTTGTTGCTGATAAGCATTTGCTTCAGGACAAGCCCATTCTGAGTTTAAAGTTTTTTTGATAAATATTTACTAAGGATATTTTTATCTGATGATAAATCCATTCCATACTTTTTGATGAATTTATTAGACTGGTCCCCTGATCTTATCATGCGATAAATATTGTATTAGAGGTGACCTTTAAGGCAGGTTTGACTGTAATTTATAGCTTGCACAAGTGTTCATTAGATACAAAATTTATGAAACAAGTTGAATAAAATTACGTGCCATGAGAAGCTGGCAGGAAGTGGATTATTGTGTTACTCGGCGAGTATCATACATTTCATGTCATATGAACACAAGTTTGATATTTCATTTATCACAACAGTAAGGGTTCTACATTATTCAATAACATTTCTCTGTGACATTTGTAAGTGTTATGCCATGGGGTATTTATCACATAACAGTACATTATTCAATAACATTTCTATGTGACATTGCTAAGTGTTATGCCATGGGGTATTTATCACATAACAGTACATTTTTCAATAACATTTCCATGTGACATTGCTAAGTGTTATGCCATGGGGTATTTATCACATAACTATACATTATTCAATAACATATCCATGTGACATTGCTAAGTGTTATGGCATATTTATCACATAACAGTAAGAGTTCTGCATTTTTCAGTAACATTTCTAAGTGTCAAACAATTTTTATGATGAGATGTAATGATGCTATTAAAGATGAACGTTAAGTGATAAACATGGATGTATATATCTGTCTTTTATTCCAGCTTTTTTTTTTAATTGATAGAGTCACCCTCAGCAACCCACGATTGATGCTGAAAATACACAATACACAAGCACAAGAAATGTCTTGTTGAGAACTCCAGTTAGACCAGCGAAGGATCCTGGAGTGGACCAGATGATGCCAGAATGCCCAAAACACCCTGAGTATGCACCTTTGTCATCACGAATCAATTCATACACCCACTGGTCTACCCACCAGGATCAGACCCCACAGCAAATGGCAGAGGCTGGGTTCTTCTATACAGGTACAGTATGGTCACTGTGGAACATGATAGGACACAGTACTCCATGTATCAAAGATGACATCATATCTTGAAGTTGTAATTACTGTGTCTAATAAGGAAAAGAGTAAGTTTAAACATTGTTTCCGTGTTTCAGTGTCAGCAAGGTGTTCGAAAAAGGTTGTGTACTTTTTTTTTAGATCAATAAATTTCCATTATTTTCTGCAGTAGGTGAGGTGTCTTGATGAAGAAATATGGTAATAATGAAAAATGTACAAATGATGTGGGAATTATAAGATCATCAAAAAACCTTGGTTTAACATCACCATAGGCCTAATGTGTACATGCCCATGTTCAAGGAGTTGCAATATTGTCTCTCCTGTTTAAGCAGAAATCATGATTTGTCACTGTATATAAGGTTGAAGTTTTGTGTACATTTTTTAAAGTCACTTATTTTCTACATTAGTTGCTGTAGTCGACTTAAACTTTGGAATAATATTACTATAGGTCCAAAGTTTATATGCTGATATGTGAGTAGTTCCTTTCTCTTTTCTTTCTCTCCAGCTTAAGCAGAAAAACTTGTTTCATCAAGGTCAACAATGTAAACATTTTGTGTGCAAGTGTATGAACATCAGATAAGCATACACATACAGGTGAAACACCGGGTTCTGCAGAACACTTCAGTGTTTCTGTGAGGATTGCGCAATTATCGGTATCTTGTACCAACATGGACAGAAAAAGTTGGTACAAGACCAAATTTTACCAGTACAAATCATAATCAACCAATCTTATCAAACATAGTTTATCAGTTGCATAAAGTAGAGAAAGTTATGTTGTAAACAATACTTTTGAAAAAGAAAATGAAGTGAATGAGTTTCTGACCTATACAGGAGTGTGTTTGATAATCGGCATCACAAGTCAAGATCACGACAGTAGTGTAAACCCATTCCAATATCAGAACTGTCAGTCACCAACTTAATCCACATATAGTAACAAAGTAACAACTGTAGTTCCGAGTTCACTTACAAAGTAAATAGTTAAGGTGTTTACATGCATCACATAAAAAGGTGTAATTTTAGTGGCTTGGTGTGAGTGAAAGTTTTCAGCTTCAGCATGGCTTATTAATCACATGACTTCTGGTTGCCTAAAAATAAAAAGTGGCAAAATCCAAACCAAGTCAGTCCCTTCACAAACGAACACATGGTTCTTAATTTGTTTTGAACAAGAAGAAATAAAAGCATAAATGGTATTCAGATGAAATAAACTCGATAAGAAAGAAATATCTCAACATTCAAGCATTTATTTCACAACTCAGAGAATAGCAGTGCGGGTTTTCAAGTCCTAGGGTCACCAATTTAGTGTTGACGTTGACACATGGAATTGAAATATGTAATAAATAGCCCATTGAAATGGAAATTGGACAGTATCAGGAGTTTCTATTGCTAATAGCATCAGCCTGGTCACTCTTATTTCCTTCAAAAGACTTCTTCCAGCAGTTTTTATTTGTTTTTGTGCACTGAAATCATCTGCTTTAATTCATTTTTCATTTCTACTTGATTAAGTACTGCAGGTTTTACCTGCCTACCTGCCGACATTAGTGATTGACAGCAACAACACGGCACCAGAAGGAGAGTCGGCTTATCTATTTGATGGCTTCAGGTGGTGTTTTTATTTCAGTAACACAGCCTGTATTGATTTCTCTAAGTTCATTTTAAAGACTATAAAGTTCTATTAGAAAGGTGTTCACATGATGAAACCAGCCTCTAAGCAGAAGCAGCACTCCAGTAAATGTTTTGGTAATTTGATAACCTTCTAGCCCTAACTGAAAACTGTCTATCTTAACAGACTATTGAGGCAGGATTATATTGTATGTGTATACCATTACACCACTTGAAGCCATCAAAGAGATAAGCCGACTCTCCTTCTGGTGTTGTGTTGTTGGTGTCGATCACTAATCAAAGTTAGCAGGGATATGGGACTACTACGTTGTAGCGGTGAACGAAAATAATAAGTCGGTTTCTGATAGACTTTTGATGTTGAGATAGATAAAACACGTTTTACAGGTTTGTCGGTACAAGATTACTGACAGTCTCAATTTTTTCCGGTACAGGGGCAAATTTTATCAGTAAAAACCAGCATATGTTGGTGTAATGGAATCTGTGCTTGTTCAATATTTTTGTTATCTCACTTGCATAAGCATGGTGAGATAGTAATCACTTATTCCAGTGACAGTGGCAGGTGGCATCAACAATGATAGTTTTGCATGAAAGTTTTTGAAAGTCACATATCTTCTACATCAGTTGCTGCATTCAAGTGAAACTCTTTGATAATATCACTATAGGTCTGAAGTTTATGCCATGATATGCTAGGAATTCCTGTCTTGCCTGTCTCACCTGCTAAACATCGTGATTAACGTTTTGTGTTAATGTTTCTGAAAGTCAGACAGCTTCTTTTTCAGTGGCTGCATTTAACTGAAACTGTAAGAGAATATTTACTAAGAGTCTACAGTTTATATGCTGATATGCTAGGAGTTTCTGTCATGCTTATCTCCCCTGCATAAGCAGAAATCTTGATTCATTATTGTTAACAACGTTAAAGCTTTCTGTTGCAGTTTTTGGAAGTTACATATCCTTTACATCTGATGCTGCATTCAATAGAAACTCTTTCATAAGATCACTATATGTCTCAAGTTTTGCTGTGATATGTGAGGAGTTGCCTGTCTCACCTGCTTAATAATATTAAAGTTTTGGGGCAATCATTGGTACTTTACAACTGCTTTTTAAGACTTTATCTATTATATTTTAAGGAAAAATAACAGTTATGATTCAAACAATTAGGTATGCCATGGATACTATATTGTTGCATTCTATGAGAATAATTTAAACCTAAAATATCAATAAGAGATTAATGAAGATTCGAAACGTAGGAAATATATTGTTTTCCTTTTTAAAAGAAAAGATAAAATCGAAAAGAGAATTATAAAAAATGTTCTTTCTGTCATAATTATATATGTCATTATATATCTATGAGGTGTGGTCACAATATACTTGGAATTTCAAAGGGATTTGTCCGATTTCTTCTCTCTCTCTGCAACAGTTTCTTAGTACATTTGACATCATATCATAATTGAAGGTCAATGACACCTGTACAGCATTGAGGTGTTTTATGATAATTTTCATTTCCATGAAATTTACAAAGGTATGTATTATATTTATTCAGAATGATCATTTTCTTTATATTCCTATATAATGCCCTGTGCAACATTATGGCAGACACACACATAAGTAGTATGTAACATGCATGTATACAAATTAAATATTATGTACCATATATATAGAGGATATTTTCTTTTCCTGTGTTAATACCAGATATATTTCATCGTGTGGTACAAAAAATATGATATTTTAACGAGTGGCAAAGCCACAAGTTAAAATATACCGTTTTTGGCACCACAAGATTAAATATATCTGGTATTAACACAGGAAAAGAAAATTTTCTTTTATTATATACCAAAGTTTCTCCAGAATCGAAGCTTAGAAGATTAAACTCACTATTCAGCACCACACTCCACCGCCCACCCACCCCTTTTTTGTAAATTCACCTCACTTTCAAACGCTGGTCATATAAATATCAGTGACTTAAGATATCGGTATGATTGGGTTGACCTAATCTGTCGCAGTAAATTATATTTTTGACATTTTGTAAACTATTTTATCATATTTGACCACAAAGCAAGTCCGATTCATCAATGCATCACAGCGGGTTTATCATTGTAGTCAAGGAAGTAAGGGGAAATATCTTCATAGAGACGTGAATGGCGTTGACTCAAATTTCATCTGCAAAAATTAATGTCCATGTCTGAAATGTAATGCAGTTTCTATTTATTTGTTGTAGCTCACCAAGTGCTCATTTTTGTTGCTGCAGGTATAACTTCTGTAGGCACACACAATCAAACGTCGCATGGCATGATGGGAAATCTTATATTTTCACATGTGACAATATAAGGATATATTTTTCACATGTGAAAATATAGGAATGAAAAAATATGAAAATTATTTCGTCAATAAGTTTCTATATTTCACACTAAAGTATATAATAAACTTGTGTAATAGCAGGTCCAAATGCAAACAACATAGACCCTGATCTGCTGTCACATAATGCGCCGGCAGATCAGGGTCTATGTTGTTTGTTCTACTGATTAGTCCTTACAAACTGCATAGACCCAGATCTGCTGGCACATTATGCGATGGCAGATCTGGGTCTATGCAGTTTGCAGTTGGTATTGGATTATATGCGAGTATATACGGTAATATGTGTAACATGCATGTATACAAATTAAATATTATATAATATGTGTAACATGCATGTATGCAAATTAAATGTTATGTAGTATATATAACATTACATGTTAAAAGTTAAAAGGTTCTTTTCTCAAGGTGCCAACATATTTTATTTTGGGAACAGATAATGTTGCCTCTTGTCCATACATCTCTTTGTTAATAAGTACAACCCATAATTTACAAATTTAATTTCTTCTCAGTTACTTCTGAATGACTTTATTAAATGAAAATTATATTTCTTATAGAACATAATATCATACAAAGACGACTCTGTCAACAGCTCAGCTGTCCAGAGTGCCTATTACAAGTTGTGAGAAAGTGTTGTACAATCAATATAATATAAAGGGTTTTTATGTGAAATTATTTATAATTCTTGTAATAAATAGATAACATTACCATACATGTGACAAAACACAGAGGTCAGCTTAGGACAGATCAGGAGATTTGTAAAATTTGGTCGGGAGTTTTGACTTCAAAAGAGGGAGGATTTTCATTGACCCGATTTAGCATAAAAATGGACAAAAATTACATCTGTTGAACAAATTTCCATTTTTTAAAATACTAAAATATGCACATTATCTCCTCACGTTGGTCCTTTCGCAGTGACTTCTTGCCATTCATACTCTATATATATACCACAAGCATTTTTAGCATCTCTTAGGAGATCATTGTCTGGAATATATCTGTCTCCTCATCATTGTTGATCGTAACACTTGGGAGATGATGTTTTGTTACTGGATCCAGGTTTCCTCTGGAGTCAGCCTGAATCTTCCTCAGAATGGAAGATGTCCTTCTAGTGTTTGCATTGCAATGTGGCAATGTTAATACAACTCTACTGAGTCCACCAAGAAGTTTAGTTGTTTCCTGCCTGTGTGTAGATTCAGGTTGCTGACTGCCTGCCAGAACTTGTCAAGATTAGATCTATCTGGGTTGAATTTGGAAGTTTTTCTTAAAATCCACTTTATAGGAATGGCAGAATGCATATTCATGTCCCTTTGAACTTGATTCTAACCACTGAAATTCCTGTTTCCATTTATTATTGAATTTTGTGTGACATTTCGGTTGTTTAGATTTTGGTGTTTTAGCGTTGGGAGATCACACATGTTTTGATATTGACAAATGTTAAATACCGATACCAAATCGACCTGTTTTATGCCACACAAGCTCTTTAGTAATGTCTAATCCAACCATAATCCAAAAACATCTTTAATGCTTTATGAATTACTATTGATCACACATAGTATAATCCAGTGATTAATTTTAGGTTATTGTCTGTCGAATTAGCAATTAAAGTGTCATGCTCACAATCAAGTGATCACAAGAAGTCTTTACCAGACATACTGAACTGGAAGCAAGGTGTAAAAAAAAAAACCAGAAAAATTTCTTTTCTGGACTTTTTTAAGCAATAATTTTGAGTATGCGGGAGATTTAAATGAGTGACAGGAGGGAGGAGAGACACCCCTCATCTTGGGAGAAAAACCCTCCCGGTTGGGAGGTTTACATGTATGCATTATTTTATAGGCAGTCTGATAGTACTGTCAATTATAGGAAAATCATATTCCACCATCTAATATTAATTTCTCGATATATCACTAAGTTTGTTACAAGGTTTAGACCACAATATCAAATGAAGTCTTACACCAAGTTAATTCATAACCTGTTTGTAATTACAGCAATTTTGTTGACTGTTTTTTCTCAAAGACTGTAAAAGTTCTGATACCATAAATCTTGTGTCAGAGTTTCAAAACAAACTGAGTACTTTATCCTCTTTAATTTGTGCGGTCTTGAAGCACAGTGCCAGTTTATTCAATGATAAATACAATACATCAAGCTACTTTGACCTGTTTTCAAAATCATGGAGTGGCTGTATTCATTGCCATCACTTTACCTTGTTTTAGATTTGTTTAAATTAGTCAGATGTTCAAGAAAGAATATTCACAAGGAAGAATATTTTTTAGTGTCCTGCCTAAGCATGTAAGAGTTATAGCCCTTAAGTAAAATGGCAGTTGCTTGCATCTTCCACATATGAATTTAAAAGTAACAAGGAAGCATAACCAAAAGTTAAATCAGGGCACTGAAATATATTGAATGTAGATAGTCCTCAATTAAATTTTGTTCAGTTCCTCATGCCACTTACAGTTTTGAAATTAAATTATCGTAAAAGCATATTACTTTGAAGAGAAAGAAGAAAGAAGCATGAGAAAAAATTCTAGCAAAATCTGTGTTTCAGTGTATACATAGAGAAATATGGTTGACTTCTAAAACAAATTCTCTATGTTCTACATCAGATCAGTAACTTTTGATTGAAATGATTAAATATGTGAATTGAATTTGGCCATATTTTCTTTTATTTGCACAGGTTTTAGGGACTACACTCGCTGTTTCCAGTACGGTGGTGGATTAAGAAACTGGGATCCTGGAGACAACCCATGGATCGAACATGCTAGATGGTACCCACAGTGTGCTTATGTGCTGGGCAAGAGGGGACAGAAATTTGTAAACAATGTACTCACAAAACTAGTTGAACTGGTAAAGACATTTTGTTATATATATATATATATATATATATACTGGACATTAAGTGTTAACAGTGTCCATCAGTATGTCACAAAACTTTCATTTCTGCTTAACAACATTTCAAGGACTAAATGGATTGAAACCAAAATTAATATGAGGTTTTATAAAACCTAGATTGATTTTGATTTTCACCTTTATCTGTCAACATTTTGAGTTATGGTCCCTGTCTAACTTAAAACCTAGCTCGTGCATATTGAAATCACATTAAGGATTCTTTGATTGCACCCTATTGGCAAACACATTTATCATCAGATGTCAATAGAGTTTTATTTCTGCTTAACAACGTTGCAAGATTTCATGGATTAAAACCAAATTGGATATGAGGTTTTATAAGACCTAGGTTGGTTTTGATTTTCACCTTTATCTGTCAACATGTGAGTTATCGTCCCTGTCTAAATGTAAAACCTAGTTCCTGCATATTGAAATCGCATTAAGGATTCTTTAATTGCACCCTATTGGCAGACACATTTATCGTCAGATGGATGAATTTCTTGTTGTTATTTAAATGCAAAACATAGAGTACAGTGCTCCAGCTAGACAGAAATAGAGGAGTGCTCCTCCACGCTCTCAGTGTCCGTGTAGCCTCACTCCTCTGCCTTTCCAGCACACTCCCCTCTCCCACTCTCAAGATCTGTACAACACATCTTTCAAACTGTCTTATTTTCTATTTATTTCACTTATTTTTCTGTTCGTTTAATGTAGGATAAACATATAAATGTGCTTTCATCTATTGCTAGTGCTGAAAAGATGAAATTCTAAATTTTATCAGCTGAGTCAAGTCCTCTCTTCCAAAAAGTTTCCCTTCCTTCAACAAAAGTGCCCCTATCGCTAAAGATGCCCCTCTTGCACTACACTCGGAAAGAAAATTTCCTAACTGGAGCACTGGAATATATTTCATATAGTTCATTATTGAATATATGCAAGAATCTTAATAATAATATTATGATTATTATTATTATTGCCAAGAGCAGCACATTGCCTTATCTAGCAAGTTTTATCAATTGTATGTCTTATAGATTATAAAATAAAAATTGTTTTCTATCCAGATTTTCCACTGCCCCAAACTACACGTCTTTATATTGTGCCTTGGTGTGATGTTATGACACTGCCCTAACTTATATATCTTTGAATTGTGCCTCTTTGATGTTATAACACTGCTCGAAACTACACATCTTTGTATTGTGCCTCAATGTGATGCTATAACACTGTTCTAAACTACACGTCTTTATATCATGCCATATTGTGATGTTATGACACTGCCATAAACTACACATCTTTGTATTGTGCCTTGGTGAAGCTTATAACATTGCCATAAACTACACATCTTTGTGTTGTGTCTCGGTTTGATGTTATGACACTGCCCTAAACTACACATCTTTATATCGTGTCTCAGTGTGATTTTTTGACACTGCCATAAACTACACATCTTTGTATTGTGCCATGGTGAAGCTTATGACACTGCCCTAAACAGCATGTCTTTGTATCATGCCTAGATAAGATGTTATGACACTGCCCTAAACTACACATCTTTGTATCATGCCTTGGTGTGATGTTATGACACTGCCCAAAACTACACATCTTTGTATTGTGCCTTGGTGTGATGTTATTACACTGTCCTAAACTACATGTCTTTGTATTGTGCCTTGGTGTGATGTTATGACACTGCCCTAAACTGCACATCTTTGTATTGTGCCTTGGTGAAGCTGATGACACTTATGTGATGTTATGACCCTAATAACATGAACATTTTGTACAATATTGATTCTCTGCCCCATCCCCACCCCTTTGAAGACTTGAAATACGAATTATTTGTTTGGGACATTTTAAAGAAATCTTAAGATTAAGTAAGATTAAAATAATGCCAAGGTCTAATTACAAACTGCTGAGATTGTGCTGAAGAAGGCTGCTTATTTGAAACATTATTCAAGACTAAGAAGGATGGAACTGAACAATGGCTTCTTTGTAAGAAATAAATACCATATAATTGGCAATATTGGCAGATTTTGATGAGCTTGTTTGTATGAAATTGTACATTTTAACACAGCGAAACTCTCAAAATTGGCTACACTGGGGCTACTAAAATGATCATGTCAAAAATTAAACTGCATAAACAAAGTTATTGATTTTCCTAGAGATAGTCAGAATTTCAAATTTATTGTAACTGTAAAATTGACAATGATAAAATTCAATCTATTCTCTTTCTAGTTCTTCTTTTAGTTGATTGTGACTATGTTAAGTTACAAACAGTTACAACAAAATGTGAATAAAATAAATTTGATCAGTTCAGTGGTGTAGATTATTATGCAGTGGCCGACAAGTGTGCAAGTTGTCCTGCCAAAGCAATGAATCCACACAATTATTTTTCAATGCAAATCAATAATCTATCTATGTATAAACTTCAAACCAATGAAACAAAAAAAAAACTTTTGTGCACTGTCTCTGAAATAAAACTGAAATGTACTTTTCAGACTTAAGGATTCAATTTCATCTTCACGTGAATGGATTTAAAAGGCCTTGTCCATTGTAAATTTGCAATGAGTCATTCACATTTATGCATACTTCTTTGTGATGTCATGTGACTATGGTGACATAAATGGAGCTGTTCTTTTGTGTTACTACTAGTTTTAATTTTGGCACAAATACTAGAATTTTTGTGTGTTTTGTCAATGAAGTATCTATATTTCTGTAAGTAATTATATGTTACCATTATTTAAACATTTGCTTTTTCTTTCAAGCAGGGAATCTGTGGTTTTTGGTATACAATCAATTCGAGATTGTATGAATTATATTGTGTGTCAAGTGGCAGTTTTGTCGTTTTTTGCTGTTTTATTTTCTTGTCAGCGATTGAAACCAAGATTGTTACTCAGTCATAAACCACTGCCCTCTGTTATTTGCATTGGCCACTCGGCCGCCAACAACAACATCAGATTGAAACTTTCTTCTAAAATATCATCATTTTGATACCCCTGCCAACAGCATCTCCGAAGATTATGTTTTCTGTAAACATAAGTAGTCCTACATCATATGGTTAATAATAGTATATGAAAATGTTTGACTACAATATGACCTTATTTACATTCAATATGAGAAAATATTGAATGGTTACTTTAATGCAACAACTTGGTTTTACACAAAATAAAGTTATTTATTATGTGCCTCGCTCATAAAAGCCTGGTGAGACATCGATCTAATATAGGAGGCAGGGGCATGCAGCTTTGACGATGAACAGCATATAGAGGGGTCTTTTAGCAGTCTAGACATTTTAGCATTTTACATAGAGCGGTTTGAGAGTGAGATCACTAAAATAAATTAAAAATGTATCATTTTATATATCATAACCTCCCTAAATATGCCACCAGTAAAATATAACTAGTCAAAATTAAAAATCCACTTTTATGACAAAATAGTTAAATTCTATGCCTGCAACAAATCTTGCTATACAGTAACTTTCTTGAGCTCTCTCATGTATAACATACATACTGTAGTACAAATAGCTTTAGTGTTAAATACAAGGAAACCTCTCATGTCCAAAAACCATAGTAGACCAGATTTATTTTCTGGTCCCATATTTTCCTTCTTTCAATAAAATTAATTCATTGAACTGAAAAATCTCTAATCCAATAGTTTTGTTTGGTCCTGAGAGCTTTTAGTCTTAAGATGTTTCACAGTATGTCTGTTTCAAATGATTTCAAGCATATTAGATTATATTTTATTTTGTTAATCAATAATACTCAGCTTGCAGTCCAAAATGCTGAGAGAAATGATAGTAACAGTACTACCACTACCTCCACCATAAGAAGATCTGGAACAGGCACCAATTCCAAGTCTGATTCAGCACAGGAATCTGGCTCACAGTCAGGTCAGAAACTGCAAGAATATTTATCTCCAATCAACCCTGTGAGCTTGTATTATAGTCCTATGACCCCCTGTATCATTTATTGTCTGCTAACCATCAAGTATCCATCAACTGAGGCTTTTTCATCTTCTTTAAAAAGAAACTTCTGATTCCATTTATTCAAGCTTTGGAATAAAATTGTTCTTGTACATACTTGACCAAAATTGTACACAGGTTGGCTTATTTTTGAATTCCTGACCAGAACAGCAAAGCCTATTTCAATTAAACTTCTGTAGAAGTGTTCCTCATTAGTACTATACCAAATTTTGGCAGCACTATGAGAGCATATTGGCAGCATTATGTATTTAAGTTTGTACAAAGAGGGTTTACTTATTATGCCCATTGTGGCTATAGCAGATATCCACTGTGAATTCTTCAGAAAATTTTAATAGCAATAAAATACATGGCTAAGAGAAACACCCATGTTATTATTAACAATACTTGTGAACTCAGATTTGATCTGAATTCTGTATTTGTAGACATTTATCTATTCAGGAATCTTGTTACAGTTATTTTCTTATTTTCATAGAGAAAATATCTTTTTTTCTTCTGATTAAATTTGCTCATGATGAGTGAAGTACCTCCATCCAAGCCAGAAAAGTTTTCATTGTTATCCCACCCTGAGTAGGTAATATGGGGGATATTTGAATGTCTTATCTGTCTGTCCGTAAACATTTTACATTACTGAAACATAACTCTCAAACTGTTCGAGGTATTTAAACCAAACTTGGTGCACATGTCCAGAAAGTTGCATAGATATGTCTTTTTGTAGTTAGAATTTTCCACATTCAAGTTACCATGAAAACAGTGTAGCATATTTAGTATATAAACTGATAGTGTCAGATAATAATGTACTAGCATAAGAAGTATAGAATTTTAGAATGATGCACCATAGGATCCTTATAATAGGGGGTCTTTGCAGAACCAGGGGACCGGTTGATACGTCATCCTTGTGTTTAATATAGCTTTGCATGAAAAAAGAGCAAAAACATTAACCGTTGTCACAAAAGTTTTGTATATTGTATATACAGTAGAACTTTTTGATCACATAGACCGGGACCCACACTATATTTTGTATAAATGTTATAAATCAGTTATCCAGACAACCAAATATGTCCAGAGAACCAAATATCCAGACAAAATCCATATCCCCATTAAGTCTGGATAATCATTTTACTGTATGAATCAGTTTCTTGCTACTTATTCAGTCATTCAGCCACAATTGACAATAAGTCTTTTTTTGTACTTATCATTACCAAATTTTTAGGCACTTAAATTGTTAAGTTCACTACATGATTTGCATATCTTTCTATGAGACTCTCTCTCTATACATACACATCTACCTATGACCTGTTTCATGTGCTCACAACAACTTATGTTTTACTTTCTAACACTGACTTCAAGGATATTAATTTAGCACAATTATACTATATGTTTGTATGTAAGAATTTTCCAAGGGCAATTGGAATGTTTCTGGACTTCATTTAACTCTGGATGTAATTTCAGATAAAATCAGTTTCTAAAAACATGAAATCAGCATATTTAATTTTGTTTTTCTGCAAGGGAGTTGCAATGCAATTGGTCCACGTTGTGCAGATTCAGGATAACGAACATGTCTGCATTTAACTAAATGAACTACAACCAGCATTATCAGACATTTGTAAAACTTTGCTATTTTTGTTCCAAGGGGAAAAAATAACATAGGACAAATTTTGTTTCTCTGCCAGATCAGCCAAGGTACTTCAAGATTCCACAAGAGAATGACATCACCAACAAATTGATAGAGGAGATGGGATATCAGCAGGAAACAGTTTGGAAAGCCATATTGGAAGTCAAGAGAAGAAGAGGTTCCTTAAATTTATTAAGTCTCATATGAACAAACATTGTGCAAATCATGTGGAAGATGGATGATAAGTTAGAAAATGTAGTAATTTAGGACTTGCTAATCACTGAATAGATGAGTCATACCCCCTCCCAATCCTCTTGTAGAAATATATAGGACTTGCTAATCACTGAATAGATGAGTCATACCCCCTCCCAATCCTCTTATAGAAATATATAGGACTTGCTAATCACTGAATAGATGAGTCATACCCCCCTCCAAATCCATTTGTAGAAATATATAGGACTCTGATAATAACTGAATAGATGAGTCATATCCCCTCCCAATCCTCTTGTAGAAATATATAGGACTCTGATAATCACTGAATAGATGAGTCAAACCCCCTCCCAATCCTCTTGTAGAAATATATAGGACTCTGATGATCACTGAATAGATGAGTCATACCCACTCCCAATCCACTTATAGAAATATATAGGAATCTGATAATCACTGAATAGATGAGTCATACCCACTCCCAATCCACTTATAGAAATATATCGGAATCTGATAATCACTGAATAGATGAGTCATACCCACTCCCAATCCTGTTATAGAAATATATAGGAATCTGATAATCAAACCCATCTTTGCTGGTATTTGCATTAGTGGGGAGAGCTTGTAAGACTTTTACACCTGTCATCATTTGTAGCCTTTGCTTGGATGTCAGGGGAATACACACACACACACACATATATATACACACATACATACATACATACATACATACATACATACATACATACATACACACATATATACATACATACATACATACACACACACATATATATACACACATATGTATATGTACACACACACACATATATATATATATATATATATATATATATATATATATATATATAAAACAAGATGATTTATTGCCATTGCCTAGTTATTTTCTTCAGTAAAAGCAAAAATAGCCATATTCCATTTAATTTTGTTGCATATTCCCTCCTTTTCCTAGTGAAATAGAATATATTCAAGTTGTGAACTGTTGTTTGGTCTTCGGCTTATGCAAAATTATTTGCTAAGCAGACGATGGGCACTACTGTAAATGTAACTTATATAGAATTTTAATTTAATGTACTGATATCATTTAAGCTGAAGATTAAAAATTCTTCCAATGAGCCTAAAAATTACAAATACTTTTATACCCCAACTGCAGCAGATGAAAGGGAAATACTGTTTTGCTGCTGTCCATCCGTATGCCTGTATATATGTACATACGTACATCTGCACATCTGTATGTCCTTCACAAATCCATTTGTGTGCAATAGCACCAAAAACTCTTAAATTTAGAGCCATGAAATTTTGCACTCTTTATTTTCATAGTAGACAACCTCATTTGATTTTAAGACTGTTAGAGCAATTTTTTTTGTGTGTGCACATTTTTGAACTATTTGAACATGCTTTTCTTAGAAAAACTTGTATAACAATTAAGGACAAACCACTTGAGGCAAAAAAATTAAAATGTTTTCGGCATATCTGTATTCATATGAAAATGACCAGTTAGATGTTGACACCATTACAGCAATTTTTCAATTTTTTACCCATTTTTGAACTCTTTTGGCTTTGACTTTTGACATAAATATTGTTAGCTTGATTAAGCAAAATCCACTTGAGGTAGACAAGCGAAATTGGGTGTGCCAGTTGTATGCATTGTGTGCATATGTTGATGACCTGATTGTATTTTTGTTTTACATTGATATATTGGTCTGTAGTGGGGGGAGGGGGGCATGCATACTTTAAAAGAACAAATTTAGTTATTTTCTTAATTTTATGAAAATTTGAGACTTAAGCAGCTGGTTAATTAAGGTCCATAATTACTATACAATCTCTTCTGTTCAGGACAACAAGAAATTACTATTGAGCGTGCAGTAGATTTATTGCTTGCTGATGAAGAGAGAAGGGGTAGAGCTGGGGGGCAGAATGAAGCTGCTACTGTGGAGAAACTGACTCAGAATAGTAGACAATTTACACTACATGAGGACAGCAATCCACTAGCATCACCGACCCCACCAACAGAAAAAACAACAGGAATACTACAACCACCATCAACAGCAAAGTCAGATCGTAGTGGTCACCCACACCAAGTTGCAGGTGCAAGATCCTATGGTCAGCAACAGAGTGGACAAACTGACCAGACCACTGGTTTAGGAAGGACTTCCTTGAGTCCACATCCATTATCATCACCATCATTTGCTAATCTTGAAGGTCATCAAAGCATCAAAGCAGCCAAAAGACCATCATCTCCACCCCGACTGGAACCAGCTGCTTTGCCTGCACTGGGTAAAATCTGTAGCTGTTTTTCATTCAATTTACTGATTCAACCCAAAATCCGCATCCATCTTGTCTGGATGCAGCAGGACTTATAGGCACAAAGACCTTGTTCAGCTATAACAGTACTTGCAAGAGTTACTTCACTTGGAATGTATGTAATTTCTTTTTGATTGTGTGAGGAGCCTACAATCTTGATGCAAAGAATGTCTTATAACATTAAAAACACTAAATTTGTTGTGCAAATTAGAATGTTTTGAGATTTTTGGATAATTTTCCTAATCTGGCTTAAGAGAGACTTGTCTCTGAAAATGAAAATGATGAAAAACGAAAACATCAAGTCATAGTTCTCAGAATGTTACCAATTGTCACTTTATAAACAGCTTCTCTCTCTCTCTCTCTCTCTCTCTCTCTCTCTCTATATATATATATATATATATATATATATATATATATATATATATATATATATATATATATATACAGCTGTATATCTGATACCAGTAGGTTTTCATTTCATCACATTTATACAAGGACATGAAAAAGTCACCAGTGATCTAGTTGTTTAATAACTGGACATTAAGGTCACTTGGTGTGAACATTTTTATGGTCAAGATAGTGAGCTTTTTTATTTTACATATTGGTTTTTTTTTTAGTTAGCTGATCTAAACATAATTTGTTGTATATTGGATCTTTGAAAATACACCTGTTGAATTATTTTCATATAAATGTATGTGCCTCATATTCATCTATGATATACGTGTACAAGCTAGTTTACAAACATAATTTGTTTCATTGTGCCATCATATTTTCTAAATACTATTCTTGAAATCATTCAATTTAGTATAAATCAGCATAATATCAAAATGATATAAAGACTTCCCTGTTGTGTTTTCAGATGCTGAGTCACTGAGAGTAGAATAATTGCGGCTACAATATCAGAACATATGTAAAGTCTGCATGGAGAGAAATGTTGAATTGGCATTCTTACCTTGTGGTCATTTAGTGTGCTGCAAAATATGTGGGCAGGCCCTCAGATTCTGTCCAATCTGCCGAGCTAAAATAAATGCCTCAGTCAAAACTTACCATTCATAAAAAGAGTGGTTAATGCACAAAACATACATGATTTTTCTAAAATTAGAAAAATATGGTCGTAAGTTCATTTGATCAAAAACAAGCTGCATGTAAATTGATTTTCTACTCCAGTTTTCCTTTTTTCTACAGCCTTCTACACCGCACTTTTGGGAAGAATAAATAATTACACTTAAATTAACATATTAGGCACTGAAACATGCTCACAGATGAAATTTTAGACTTTTCAGACACCCACTTTTTTAAAGCTCCAAAGTATTATTTAAGAGCAGACTGTAATTTATCAGAATATTTAGTTTCTGCTGAACTACAATTCATGCCTCAATAAAAACTTACCTTTGGAAAAAGTGATAAATACACAAGACAAAATTATCCAATTTATCTAAAATTTGAAAAAATTTACCTCATTTTACCACACCTAACTAAATCAATTGGAAAGTGCACATTATTTATTTGAAGAGAAGATGCATGGCTTTATTTGCTTCTTTCAACATTGTGATTTATAACTTTTAAAAATTGCATATTTTTGGAGAAAAATATCACCTGGATATTTAAATTCCTCACAAAGAGAAACTGTATTTCCACCCAGTTTAAATACAAAACTTGAGTGTAATTAAGTGATCAAAAAATCTTTATTTTTGTTTTTGATAAATTAACATTTAGTTTCCAAATTTTAGTGTACTCAGAGAAAACATAAATTGTTTTCTTGGAAAGAGTCGGCAGCATTTCTGATTACAGTGTTGTCTGCATATAGTAAAAACAACAGTTTCAAGTACATGTTAGTGTCAGAACCTTTTGTTTCTAGTGCAATTCCTGTACAGTCATTCTCTAACAGAAAACATTCCAAGTTGTTCAGAAACAGTGACAATTGTATTGGTGAGAGATGTTCACTTTGCTTAACTACACAAAGAATTTGGAAGAAACCAGACTGTTGTCCAGCAAACATCACATAGGATTTGATATTTTTATACAAATTGAGATTAATTCTAAAAAAAACTTGCCATTTATATTATTTTGCAGTAACTTTCTCCAAAGACCCGCCCACCCAACTGAATCAAAAGCTTTGCTAAAATAAATGAAGTAACAAAATATTGGTTTGCTTATATTTGCTTGCACTTTGGACATTATCCTTACTGTAGTATAATTTATTTTCAGGGGGCTCAATTTTCGTGGTTTTGTATTAAAAAAAAGGCATTTTTGTGGGTTCTTAAATTTGTGGTTTTGCTTGTCAAAGTTTGCATATTAGTAGGTATTTAATTTCATGGTTTAACCTCTACAAATACCCAAAATAAAGAAGGCAAAAGAATAAAACTATACTGATGCAAACAGCGGTCGCTTTAATGTTTAAAACAACACTACCACCTGTATGAGCACAAATCAAAGACCTGACAAGTTGAATAGTTACACCGTGTTTTCGACCGAGTGAATAACATCAGTCGAAGCCGACGCAGCCAACAACGCTAAAACAATACTACCACCTCTATGAGCACAAATAAAACACCTAAGATTAATCACTTACACCATGTTTTCGTCTGAGTGCTCAACATCAAAGGAAGCCGATGCAGCCAATAACACCAAGCCAATCAGTTATTAAAGTACATATGAATGATCTCTTACTTAAACCACTGTCCATCAAGTTGCACCATCAGTACTTTCTGACGATCATGGCATTAACACAGTGGCTTAAGAGTGGTAAAATTCAACTTAGACCCCCCCCCCCTTGGTTCCTGGACTTCCTAACCCGTCAGAAGCTGTGAGTACGGTGCAGGCACTTGCTTACCAGGTAGCTAATGACGCAGTAGAACCCCTGCTTCAGTCACTGTCCAGGAAAAGAAAGCGAGGAGACTATAACAGTTACAACTAGGAAATCCGGGCAAAGATAGCCAGATACTCCATCCGCCCGTAAATTCAGTACCGATACGAGTTGTATGATTAGTGAGACCACTGTATGGAGTATGCGGGACCAATACATGAAGTTAAAAAAGCAAAATGGACAAGAACTTTCTAATCTACCCAAATCGCCCCGGGGCAGTCCTTTGATGCCAGGAAGCACGCTTGATGCGGAGGTACAAGATTGGATCAAGACAGTTATAATTAATGGGGAAGTGATAAACATTAGGATTGTAATGGCTGGGGCAGAGGCTGTGATCGTCGAGTATGCTCGCAGCCAGCTGGCATGTTATGGTGGACACATCAGCATCACCAAGCATTGGGTGAGGTTGCTACTTTGCCGTATGGGATTTGTTAAGCGGAAAGGAACGAAAAGCGTAAAACAGCTGCCCCGTGTGACTTTGCTGACATTAAGAAAACATTCTTGGAGAAAGTTAAAACTGTAGTGAAATAGCACAATATTCCAGACTGTCTTCTAATAAATTTGGATCAGATGGGTTGCCAACTTGTGCCAGGTGGCAATTGGATGATGGAAGCTTGTGGATCTAAGCAAGTGTCAGTTTCTGCACTTGATGACTAGAGGCAGATTACGATTTTACTCGCAATAACAAAATCCAGTACTCTCCTGCCCCCACAGGTCATTTACGCAGGGAAGACTGGTTTTGAGAAAGCTGGACTTGTTTAATTCAGCAATTTGGGGATTATTTACTGAGAAGCATTTGTGTGTACCATGAGACTTGATTGACACAATGTTGATAGAGTGGCTTTGTCCAAAAATCTGTGAAGTGTGAGTTTTAATACTCTGCTGTAATTAGTGTATATACATAGTGTTTCATTAATAAATGTGTTTTAAGAAATAGTTATAGTATTTTACAGGATTATTGTTCTTTTGGATTAAAAATGCATGGATAAAATGAAATGTGCTTTCAGTAGGATTTAAATGTTTCAACAGCATTTGTACTCAAATGAAGGATCAATTTGAATAAGTATTAAATTTAATTTTCACATACTGTTATTTTGTATTATTCTTTCTTTCACTTTCAGTATTACTATTGTTTGAATACCTTATGCTTTTTCTCGTTTCTCTCTATCCTTACATATCTCGCATATCGATTTAAGGCAGTGAGTGTAAAATTACAGCTTTTGGATACCTTATTGATACGTGTGCGTTGAAACAATATAAAATGATTTATAATTCTTGTTTCAAAGGGTTAAAATAAAAAATAAAACAAACACATGTAAAAGCTAATATTTAATTACCAGATTATATTATTGACCTTGATTTATCAAATACTAGTAGCTTTGTTAATCTCTAGGAATGAAACATGGTAAAAAAAAGGGGGGGGGGGCATCGTCATACGCTCTTTTTTCGTTGGGTATTTAAATTCGTGGTTCGAGGCAACAACGAAAACCATGAAAATTGGTCCCCCACGAAAATTGATGATACTACAGTATTCATTTGCGAAGGATTACTATTTTAAATTTTTGCTTGTTAAGTGACATTTTTTCCATGTATTGTGACATTGTCTTGCAAACTAAGGTTTGTTTTTTATTAGATTGTTTTCATTTTTAGTCACCTTTAGAACTTAAATAACTTTTATGAGCTGAATCAAGAAATAATTTTGATATCTTTGAGCAGATGTCATTGATAGTTTCCATGTTTGTATCAGTTTTATTTTCTTGTGCACTCTGTATGCTTCTATGTAAAGCATTTACTTTGTCAGTATCCATATTTTTAATAAAATCACATTTTTGCTTTTCATTCCACCTTCTGTTGGATTGCATGTGGTACTGGTGAATTGTAGTGTAGTTGTAAGAAGCGAATGACCATGTGAGTCAAGTTCATCATCACTAAAATTGTCAACATACCTAAGAGCTTTGACTGATACTGAGGAATAGTCAATGACTGAAACATTGTGAAAAGTAAATGCTCCTAAACCTTTGTCATCTCTGTATCTTCCATTCAAGATAAGCATTATTATTCTTTTTACAAATTTCAAGTAACTTAATACCCTCATTATGCAATATTTTGTCTTGCAAACTTCTATTTTTTGTCAGACATATTTTTCTGGAGTAGATGGGCTATTACAAAAGTCATGCAGCGACTCATCATACTTAAATTGACAGGAGACAAAATTATCTATTTTGACATAGTTGTCTTTTATGTATATTCTCGCATTAAAATCTGTTAAGAACACATATTTCTGTGAAGTGCACATATTGGTTATTTCTGATTGGAACATATTTAATTTGTCGCCAGTATTAAATCGTGATTTGGTTGGGGGGACATAAACTGCACCAGTAATTAGGTCGTCATCAATTTACTTTTGAATTTTTAATCAGAAATGTAGTTTGATTCAGTTTGATTTCAGTAATAAAAGGGGAAAGTGTGCTTCTTACAAAAACACCTATACCACCACTTTTGCATATATACTTTTGTTTTCTGGATTGAGACAGGCAATCATATTCATGTGGATTAATAATGTCATATGTATCGAGTTTAGTTTCATTTACAAATAAATATCAAAAGCTGGATAAAATTGATGAAATTCTGGGTAAATAAGATTGGGTGGTCTCTCGGGACATGTTTTTGTACAAGTGTTTGAATACCTTATGTTTTTTCTCATTTCTCCCTATCCCAACTTATGACACAACTTATCAATATAAGGCAGAGAGTGGAAGTTAGGCTACCAGATAACATATAGATGTGTGTGCATTGAAACAATATAAAATGTTTTATTATTGTTATTTTAAAGGGTTAAAATAAAACAAACACATGTAAAAGCTAATATTTTATTACCAGATTACAGAAATGACATTGATTTTTGAAATAGCATTCTTGATCTCTAGGAATGAAAAACAGTAAGAAAAGGGGGGGGGGGGCTTCTTCATCATATGTGACAAATTTTTGATTGGGTCTTTAAATTTGTGGTTCGGGGCTATCTGTGTATGGATATTGTTCTTTGCTGAGAACCCTCTTTCACAGTCTGCTGTGTGATGGAGCATATACATAGCTTTGCCAGCTTGATCAAGTTGGGAAACTGTTCATTATGGTTGTTATGTACAATTTTCCACACCTCATGTGTATTGTCTCTCGAATATCTCTGCTCCAAAATAAGAATTTTTGCTAACATGAGCTCTGCCAAAGTTTCACCTTCTTGTATCAGTGTTTTGATGACTACTATGCCAGATTTCTTATCTTTTCCATAAAATTGTATTAGGGTTTTCAGTCTATCAATAGTCTGTTTGTTCTGACAGGTATTTTTATCAAACACATATCCTTACTTTTTAATTTCTTTTTAGATTCTTATTTATTCGATTTATCTTAACCCTTAGAGTGTTGTACAGTTTTACAGCACAAGATCCCTCAGGGTCGTCTGGATGACTGGACAGACCAGTTGACAGTTTGGATGGCACATGACAGCTGGTACAGGTCTTGGCTGGTGAAATCAGATTGTAACACCATGCACTTGGTCTTACAGGCACTAAGGTCATGTATGGGCATGTCGGGGGACTTATATCCAGTGTGCTGCCAAAAGGTGGTGGGGATATCTTCCAATATATTTCCCAAGTCACCTGTGGGAAGTCAGGGCAACAGTCTCGATGCAAAATGCCTGGTAGCTAACATTTTACATGTAGCTTGTTAGATATGGTGACACATTTGAGATTCTAACATTGCATGGTTGGGGTCCACTGTAACAGAGTCTGCAGTGTCAGATATGACAGTAGCTATCAGCGCTGCATGGCGAATCTTCACTAGGGGAGGAGTGCCATCACAGGGACCCCCACAATGCTTGCAATCAATTTCAAAAGGGAATGATGGCTCAGGACATCTCCTTGCCCTTGAGCTGCTTACTGTATATACTCGCAAACAAGCTGGGTCCAAATGCAAACAACATAAACCCTGCCATCGCATAATGTTCTGACAGAGCAATGTCTATGTTGTTTGTTCTACTGATTAGTCCTTACAAACTGCATAGACCCAGATCTGCCGGCGCATTGTGACAGCAGATCTGGGTCTATGCAGTTTGCAGTTGGTATCAGATTATACGCGAGTATATACGGTACATAAAAAGTTTAACCACATTCCCTTGACCACGTATTGCAGACACTGCATGGATATTAGATGATAAATATTTCATACACACCAGGAACATTCCATGGGTGTCTATAGTGACTATGTGCTTACATTTATTGCATTCCTAGGCCATTTTCCCCTGAAATAGAGAGAGAGAGATAGATCAGAATGCAATGAATATAGACAAACTACTTGAAAGAGAAACGCCTATAAAACAAATGAATGATAAATTGCATTGTCTTTGATTTAATTCAATAAATATACAGGTGAATATAACACACAGTTGAAGAACAAGTCCACAGCGACACAAATGAGTCCACAGTGACAAGAACAAGTCCACAGCGACAAGAACAAGTCCACAGCGACAAGAAATTTGAATAAATTCACTAAAAATTACACAAATAGCATATACATGCATTGTAACGACACTAAAAGTGTCTAAATTACCTAAGTTTGTTGACATATGACTTGAAAAACCTGATAAATTGCAATGGATTCAAGATGCACTTTGAACTGTAGTTGCGTCTTGAGTGAAAGCTAGACTGATAAACATCTGGTATATGGGTGGCCACCTAGCAGGTTCAAGGGGAGGTAATTTGTAAGAGTTACTTCGCTTTATCTATATGCTGTATACATGGTAAGATGAATTTTTCTTCCTTTCAGGAGTGCTGGATTTGGGAGGTAGCATAATTAATGTAATCAAGTGATATATTCGATGGAGAAATGGATCAGTTTAGTAAAAAATGTACAACTTTCCAGAATCTGATTGCATAGACACAGGCTATGCTGAAATCCGTGGACACTTTAGACCATTTTATAGTATGATGTCAAATAACTTTGCTAATTTAATGTTTAAAAACAGCATTTGCAATTAGCACCTGCCAGTCTGATGCAGACAATTTTCTAAATTTATGATGTTCTGGACGACCAGGAACTTTGTAAAGTTGCTGGTCCTACTGGCCAGGGAAACATTGTTTCATAGAGGTAACCTGTTTACCGCAGATTGTACAACATTCATAAAATGGACAAATATACTTGTTAACTTTTAAGTTTTTGACAGAAAATAATTGTTTATAAATATAATATGTATCTGTAAATGATTACTTTCTGTCAAAAACCTGTTAGTTAAAAAGTATATTTATCCATTTTATTGATTTTGAACAATCTGCCATGAACAGGTTGTCAATTCATTAGAATCCTTCTACCTTAGCATTCTTCTCAGCATAAGTTTAAAAAAAGCACATAGTCTTCATTTTCTTTAAAGAAAAATATCATTTGCAATATTTTCTGCCAAATCAGACTATTCCTTGAAATTCAATTTTCCTTCTGGCAAAATTCTTCCCCAACTCTCTCTACTACTGTCCCTGCTCTCTGAAGTAAAGTAATTTGTTGGATTAGCCTAGTGGTACACTGATGAATAAAAAGGAGAATTAACAGTTCTGAATTTATTTGGGAACAAACCTGTCACAGGCTTCATACTGTAACTGGTCAATGCTGTCTTTAAGAATCAAATCTCAATTGTATAATCACATTTTATGCCTGCCCCATGTTTAACAGTCCTCTCTGTAGGTACTAGTGGAGTATGGTTGACTCTGGAGATTACTGACAATGAATCTCAATGACCCCAACCTTTGATCATGCAGTCTTGAACTAAACTTAATATCCAGAAACTATTATTTTCTTCTTTGACTTACCATGACCTTGATTCTGACCTTTAGACCCCAGAATCGAAAGATTTCTTTATTACCCCAAGTGGAAACCATCCCCAAAGTTTGGTCAAGGAATTTACTCTAGAACAAAAGTTATTCTGCAAAAAATATTTTTCTTTGACCCACAATTACCTTGACCTTTGGCCCTCAAAATTAAAAAGCTTCTTCCATACCTTAAGTGCAAGCCCTCTACAAACTCTGGTCAAGATATGTGGTCTAGAACTAAAGCTATTAAGCAAAAAACATTTTTCTCCTGTCAGTCACAGTGACCTTGACCTACTTTTTTACCCCAAATCAACAGGTTTCTTCCAACCCCAAGTGCAAGTCATCTACCAAGTTTGGTCCGGGTATGTGATGCAGAACTAATATTATTGTTTAGAAACCATTTTCTGCTTCCAGCCACCTTGACCTTTGAACCCCCAAATCAATAGGTATCTTCCTTACCCCAAGTGATAGCCATCCACAAAGTTTTGTCTAGATATGTGATGTAGAAATAATGTTATTGTGCTGAAACCATTTTTATTGCTCCAGTCAGAGTGACCTTGGCCTTTTACCTTTTCACCCTAAAATCAATAGGCTTCTTCATTACCCCCAATGCTGGCCATCCACTATGTTTGGTAAATGTAGATCGTGGGGAACTCGAGTTATTATGTGGAGCCCGTTTTGCTTCTTTCATAGTGACCTGGACTTTTGACCTTTTCACCCCAATGCTTATAGAGTTCCCTCTTAACCCAAGTGCAAGCCATACACAATATTTGGTTACTGTAGATGTATTTTTTCTTTAGTTATTGTGCAGAAGCCATTTTGCTTCTTTCAGTCAGTGACCTTGACATTTGATCTTTTAACTCCAAAATTTAAAGGATTCTTCCTTACTCCAAGTGCAAACCATCCACAACGTTTGGTAACTGTAGATTGTGGACAATTTGAGGCATTGAGGACATTAGTAACAGATAGACTGATGGAGAACATCATAACATAAAACACTGCCTCATGGCAGGCATATAAAAACATACCAAAAAAAAGGTTATTTTTGTTGCTGTAATGTCTGATGAATTGTACTAAAAATAAATGTATTCTTAATGTTTTATACTTTATGAGTTAAGGGACCAATTAAGAATTTAAAATAAAGGTTGTAAATAGTTTATTTTTATGTAAGGACAAAGTGTAAAAATACTTAAATTAACTGTGCATAACAATGTGTTAGACACCCTGAAATGGGATATTTTACTAGTGAAATGAAAATGGAATGTAGACAGAATGCAACATGAAAGCATTTCATATTCAACCAGCCTCTAAGTTCCCATAATTAAAAGTCCTTTCACATGATAATCCAGGGTCAGTTTCCTTACACTGACGGACAACTTTTCACATGATAATCCAGCGTCCAATTCCTTACACTGGCAGACAACTTTTCACATGATAATTCAGGGTCAGATTCCTTACACTGACGGACAACTTTTCACATGATAATTCAGGGTCAGATTCCTTACACTGACAGACAACTTTTCACATGATAATTCATGGTCAGATTCCTTACACTGACAGACAACTTTTCACATGATAATCCAGGGTCAGATTCCTTACACTGACAGACAACTTTTCACATGATAATCCAGGGTCAGATTCCTTACACTGACAGACAACTTTTCACATGATAATCCAGGGTCAGATTCCTTACACTGACAGACAACTTTTCACATGATAATCCAGGGTCAGATTCCTTACACTGACAGGGAACTTTTCACACCTTAAAAACCATGACATTGCTCTTGTTGAGCCGGAAATTTAAAAAAAACCACCACCACTGATGTGATGACCATTTTTGGACCAGTGAAAAGTAAGGTGGGACTAGTGAAGAGTAAGGTGGGACTAGTGAATTTTCTGAAACCACTTGTCCTGGACTAGTGGTTAAAATTTTTTTTTGCTCAGCCCTGCTAAGGTTTAAACTTAAAATTTTAAGATTATAATGACACAACACTGGAAATAAAATTATTTATTGTATACCCATTTAATCTTACATGCATGATCTGGCATTTAATATTATTACATACCCATTTAATCTTACATGCTTGATCTGGCATTCGATACAGCTGTTCAATCTCTATTTCCTTATCACACACCCAGATTGGAACTACTTAGGTGTCATTTTTTATGTCCGCGCATATTTTTAGACTCAACTTTTATAAATCCCAATTCATTTTGAATTTCATTCATAGTCAAGCTACAAATATTTAGAAAGCATAAAAGACGGGGTATTAATAAAAACCGTATTCATCTTTTCTTCTGAGTTGGGTGAAAGAACTTGTTTGATGTGGCTTATAAATAGGTTGAGGTCTGACGGCCTCAATGTATCCCTACACCATATCAAACTTATTCTTTCTACAGACTTGGAAAAAAAAATGTATGTAGTTTTGTGTATGCATACCTGTGATTCTACCGGCGGTTTAAAGACCGTCTACCGCACATACCGTTTAGTAGTCGAAATCTACCGGTTTTGAAAATTTCAAGGAAATTTTTTTTTTTTTAAAACCCGGTTTTTTACGCGTTCTATCAACATATTATATAAACCAGCCAGAACCAGTCTACTGGGAACCGGAAATATTCCACCTACGATATTACCGGTATCACGATGCGTGGTTGAGTAGTCCGATTACAATTGTTAGCATGTGTACACAAGAAGCGGCTAATTGATTACCTTATTGTTGTAATTTGGGGAGTTTAAGGCCAAATGCGGGATGTTGTTTGAGGTGTTATAAGTAATAAAAGGATCAAAGGTAATCTATGATGACCATGAGTCTTTGATTAAAACTCGGCCGATCTGTCGTGGAAGGAAGATAAAACGGAGAGACCGACCAAAAATGATCTTGGCAGAAACACTTGAGTAAGTATTTTGATTTGATGTCTTTTAATTGTTCTTGTATTGTTCACGATGGTTTAAGATGAAAATTTCAGGAGTGCAAGAAAGTTTTACTGTGAAGTGGTGGGGAAAATGATTGACAAGTTTCCATTTGATGATGAAGTTCTAAGAGCCATGGCCTATCTGAATCCATACACCAAGCAGAAGGTCTCACCAAATGAAGGTCTCCATCTTTTGTAATTAATGAACTTTTTCAATTATTCTTTCACACAAATTATGTTCAAGTCCTAGATAAAATATATCCGCGAGTTAAAAATGTATTAATATTTAATTTTAAAGTTGGGATAAATTATTAAAATCATGTGTTTTTTAACTGTTTATTTCAAGTCTAAATCTAATTTGTTTGAAATTAATTACAGTGGTGAAACTTGCCAACAGATTTTTGGACATAAGCCTCGAAGAGAAACAAGCCCTTGAGGATGAGGCTCAGGAATACATATTAAGTCCAAGCCAGGAATTTCCTCCTCGGGGTGAAATGAGCTTGGAGCAGTATTGGAGATCAGTCAGCAGCCTCAGAAACCCAGCAACAGGAAAACTTAAGTTAGAACTTCTTTCCAGACTGAGTGTAGTTGTCCTATCATTGCCACATTCCAATGCTGACACAGAGAGGACATTCTCCATTCTTCGGAAAATCCAGAGTGATTCAAGGGGAAGTCTGGACCAGAAAACTATTGAGAGCCTGCTAAGTGTGAAGGATAACAATCACAGTGAATGTCACAAGTGGTCACCAGACAATGATCTTGTGAAGGAAACTAAAAATGCCTGTGGATTTTATAAAAAATCTTTGCAGTGAACTGTGAGATGTACAACTCTTCCTTTTTCATTTAATTAACAATATACTGGCTCATATTAACTAACTATTATTGTAACATTTTCCATCAGATTCTGAATCTGAATCGTGTTCAAAATTTGTGTTTTATTATAATATGAAGAGAATACATATTATGCGACAAAACTTGTTTTGTTTTCAATCCCCTTAAAACACGTAAAATTTATGCCGATAAAAAATCTGCCTTTTTAGAAGCCAATCTACTGATCAAAATTTGTAAATCTACTGGTTTGAAATCCTGGTTCTGTCACAGGTATGTGTATGTATGTGTCTTATATGTGCTAATGCATTAAAGATAACATTTTTAAAAAGCTGATTCTTACTGTTTGTTGTTTCATTGTAGTTTTGCCAAAGTAATCAAAGTCGATGTTAAACCATCTGTAGATTTCCTCGTGGATGATGTTGTACTTGTCACAGATCTGTTGAGGTGTGAGTCCTTCCTCAATGGTCTTTGTCTCAGTGGCTGTACCATACTCATCTGTTCTACAGATGTGCAGGCAGTTGTAATTCCTCAGTCGACATTACATAGAATATATACATATTTCACATTCTACTTTATCTTGAATTCAATCAACCAGATTAATTCTAACTTGTTAAATTTTTAAATGTCATCGAAAACTCTGAAATTAGCCAAAATATTGAAAATTCACATTTTTGTATGAAGAAGTTTATTTTTCTTTGTTATCACTTCTTGCACTGGCTCATTAAAATAAAAGTAGGGTCAACTGACAACAGTTTTAAATGACTCACTATTATTTTTAACCTGGAAACAAATATAAATTTTCTGTACAAATATACATGTACAGTAAACTCTCATTACAACTGCATTCATTGTGATGGAATATTTGGGTTCCGACAGAAAACTGATAGGAACAAGCGTTTTCAATGGTAAATTTGATCATAATAAACATACTATTTAGCTTCTGACTGATACATATTTCATAGTAACAAATATGCATATTGAATATATATATATATGAAATTTAAAAAAAAAACTAAAGTATATTGGGTATGAAGTATAGATTAATATTTCCGACTTATTCTTTTCATCATTTATACATGCAAGTTTAACAAGGATAGGACAAGGAAGATAATCCCCCTAAATTAAAGGCATAATCTGTACAAACAGTGATGCAGCACTATGACAAGAATGACTAGAAACAAACTTGGTCATTGTAAATAGAGTTGACTGTATATGTGTTTCTTTTGCATACAGATGCTTAACTCAAAAACCAAATAAATCCAGATTTATTTGTTGAAAATTCCAGAGTTCTCATAAAAAAATGAAATTCTGTCAGCCTCTTTTCTTCTGATACACTTTTCTTGGAAGTGTCTAACAATTTTACATCAATCCATGTGGTGCAATAGACACTCATAAACTGACTGTGATAAACATCTTCCCATATCATTTAAAGAGCAGCTCAATAAAACATCGTCATGATAATGAAAAACATGTTTAGTGAAATAATAATATAAAGAAATAAACAACAAATAAAAGGGGGACGAAATATGAAGGCCATGTTTGACCCAGGTAATATGTAATTTTTTCAACATGTGTAAAAGTAGGTAATGCTGACATCATTTTGTAGAAAAATAATTTTTTGAATGGATGCTTCCATTTACAAGGCTAAAAACAGCCTTTAAAGTGGGTCAGGGTCAGCAAAAAATGCATATTGTTGCCAAATTTTGAACAATTCAGAGCTTTCATTAATAGGCACTTTAATTGTAAACTAAGTCCATATTAAGAAACTGATTTGTATAATGTCTCTGTCTTCAAATAATTAAAGAATCTTTTGGTTCTCAATTGAATCATTGACCAAGAAAGGAAATTTTTTAAAATTTTTGCTCTAAAAATGAACGTGGAAGGGTGGGGGAGGTTATGATAGGCACAAGTTTATGGGATTTTCAAATATTTGTTATCAAATGGACTACTTTGTTATCTGGGTTGAAGAATACATATAATATGTTTATCATATTATGTGAAAACTCATCATGACATCACAAATGACATTATTATGTGACATAAGCAAAAGCACAGTGTCTGAGGCATCTGAATGCATTTCTGAGTCATTCTGTACTGTAGTTTTGTCGCTTAAATCATCACATTTCATCATGTGATAAATAAAAATCATATATTTGTGCTCATTTTAAATTAAATTTGTGAAACTCAATATATAATTCAACACAATGTATTCCAAGGCTTGCAAAAGTTTGAAATTATTCAACTCAGTTTATAATTCCATTTGAATGAGCACTAATAAAAGATCGTATATATTTTATATCATATTTCCATTCTCGTGACTGGGTGTTTTCATTCAGCCTTAAATCTCTGTATTTCTCAGGTTAGTCATGCTTCTATTGTCTGGACTGATTCTATTCACCTGAGACAAAGAGAGATACCAGACAGCCTGTGCAGAAAGATCAGAACCAATATAAATGACTGCAAAATTAAAACGGGTCAATTGGAAATCTCCTATTTAATAACATTTTTACAACTTTCATAAAGTTTCAATACTAACATCACTACTTAATGCAGCTACTAAATTCAAGAATATGATGACTTGTGTAATATATTGAAAACAACCCATATCATAATCATACCATACCACAGCAAGCAGGATTCACACAGGGTTTTATACTTCATCTATACAACTCTATCTACTTTCCTTTAAAGAATAAAATGACCCTCCTCTAAGGGAAAGCAAAATGCTGATCTTGTCTGCTTATTGTCCAAAATTATCTCACAAAAACATGTTATCCTTATTAATAAACAAGAGTCCCTCAAAGGGACTAATGCTCTACAGTCCGATTTTTTTCCCCAGGAATTCAAGATAATACTGTTTCTTCTTTCAACTGCTGAGTGTTGAAACCATCTCTGATATTCTTAAGCAATAAGATTTTCAAATTAGCCACTGTGGCAGCCATACTGGATGTAAGATTGGCATCATTTTCGTTTAGGACAAACTTGACACCATTAGAAGACTTTTGGTGAAATCTCCATGTTGATATGACCATCCATTCAAAAGAATTAGTGACAAGATTTTCAATATGTTCATTGTGGCAGCAATATTTGAGGTAAAATTTGTGCCATTTTTGTTCAGGATATATAATTAGTCTTCTGGTGAAAACCCGATGTCTATATGACTTTCCATTCAGGAGAAATAGCAATAACAAGATTTCAAAGATGGCTGCCATGGTGGCCATTCTGGATGTCAGATCAGCACTATCTTCATCTAATACCAATTAGACATCATAAGAAGTCTTCTGGTGAAAACCCAATGTTGATATGATAAGTGGAGTAGAAATAAGATTTTTAGGAAGGTGACTGTGGCTGCCATATTGGATATCAGATTGACACAATTTTTATTCTATATTAACTAGACACCATAAGAAGTCTTTCAGTAAAAACCCCTGCTGATATAACTTTCCGTTCAGGAGCAGTAGCTATAACAAGATTTTCAAGATGTCTGCTCTGGTGGTTATATTGGATGTCAGATTGGTACAGACTGATGCAGTAAATTCTGCGTGGAGCTTATATTTTTAATATACATGTGGTAATTACTGGGAAAAGAGAAGCGCGCAAAGACATTTTAAAACTTTACTTAACTGAAAATTTCCTGTTATTGGTACATGTTTCATCTAAAGAAATATGTATATAATTCATGTGTTCATAGTTTTATAGTTTGAGTACACCGCAAAGACGTGCATAGACAGGACAAAGACATGCAACGACGGGCATAGACATGCAAAGACGGGCATAGACATGCAAAGACGGGCATAGACATGCAAAAAGAGTTCAAAAACGTTCTTGGATAGTATTTTACTTTGCTATTTTCTTTAGTATAGTTTGTTAAGCATTTGCTACACATTTGTCTGTATGGGGCAGCACAGATGTATACCTGGGACTTGGGACGTGGACTCTGCTTTTTAAGTCCCATAATTCTGAATTTTGTGTATGCTAATTGCATACTTGTGAATTTCTCAAGCCAAAATTGTCCAAAACATAAGTATTTAAATTATTGTTTTGTTTGAATTCAAATGCTAACATATCAATGTACTGAATTAAGTTTATCAAATATCGTTTAAAATGTCCATCATTTACAAGGAATTTAATAATTACCTATTGGTTTAACATGTATTAAATTTTTTATTAGTATTGATAATTATACTTTTGATTTCCCAATACATATTATTTAAATATTAATAACAGAATCCACAATTTAAGATGTGTAAGTATAAAGAGATGATAAATAAATAAATTTATGCTAAATGATGGAAATACAAATGCAAATCGCTAAACGAACATATAAAGTGTAAAAATAACATAGTACATATACCAAAAATGTAGATCTATGAGTAGAAATATATAAGTGAAGCCCGATAGTAAGTTCGATATTTCATTGGTTTTATTCCCTGTACAAATTTATTGTAGAGCTGAAATTAAGAAACTTGTATATTTGTACACAATCAATATTTCCATATAATATTTTTTATTTATTATTTGTTTTAACATTTATACATAGAAAATAAAATGAGAAAAGATAAAAGAGATTAAGATCTAATATATATTTTTTCTTTTCTTTTCTTTGTATGTAAATACAATACATATACAAGGTATATACAAACCAGTTTACAAATGTGTGCTGCGCCGTCCCAAACTGAGCTCCTTTGTTGGAGTTGACCTCGTGCCCTTGCAACGAGTCTTCTTGTTAGGCTTGAGACCTTGGTACTGTGAAGGTCCCATCTGAAGATATTACAGTCGGTGATTTTACTTCTTTCCCCGCCTTCAAAAACTTTAAAAAGTAGGTCCTTTTATCTTCTGACGTTTTGCTGACCAAACTGCATGAGACAACTTAAACTTGGCATATCTGTAGTTGCGGCTAAAATTGCCGGTGTCATAAATAGCTCGTCTAATGTCCACAGTTGGGTGTTCACAAGTTCATGTAACTTGCTGACGAGTTCATCACATTTCAGTGGTTTCCAGTCACATTCAACTTTAAGTCTATGGTTTATTGACTCCGTGTTGTTATTTGTCCACATTTTGTCTTCGTGGTTAATGCAGTGTTTTTCAATTTTGTCTTTCGCGTACTTGTCATAATAGTTAAGAAATTTAATGTTAATGGTAACTATTCAGAATTTATCTCACGTGATACTGTTGTTCGGCAGGGAGAAAATTTATGATTAACACCTATGTAAACGTATTGCTGCTTCTTTATGCAAATAACAATGTATTAATTGCTGCCAAATATAAAGAAAAAAAATGAATAAGATTCTTGTTTTTCTGATTATTGTAAAACCTGAAAACTGACGGTCAACAGAAAATGGTTAACATCGCTGACAGTCCATTAAATGCAATATAATTTGACTTACCTCCTGAAATCTGAGAAATATGCTGTGACAGTTGTACAACCCTCCATCAGCATCCAGAATGCGCTTATTACACATGTAGGGGAAATTTCCCGAAAGAAGAACCAAGTCACTGTTAATCAGGCCATTACATGACGCATGCATCCATTTCTTACAAACATCACATTGTACCCCTAACACGCAATTTTCTAAACAAACTTCACATGGCCATGATTCAACCCTGGCCTTTTTACGGACTAGGCCCGGCATGATTATGCTTACACAATTTTATATTAGCCTTTTTTATATTTACAGGCAGGAAAAACTATATAGAAATTATATCCAAAATTATATAAAAATATATAGTACAGATATCAATAAAGAATACGAGCTTGAAACAATACAACGACTGACAAATATTACTTCCAAAGCATGTATAACGTGTCTATGAAGGGTCAGTTTATATAGAGCACAAATTAATGAATGTCTGATCGCGATTATCAAAGAATTCCGAAGTTTGTAGATGATTAGTATTTGATCATCTCCTTTGCCGACGTAATTAGCAAAGGATTATAAAACTTTTAACGTTATTGGTATTAATCAATTGTTTAGCCGACTTAATTTGACGGCCACACCCCTTTAATAATTTTATATTAAAGTATGGCTATCCTGAGGTTTGGATACCTGTATACAATTAATTGGATAATTATCTCTTTCATGTATTGGTTCATTGCCGAGAAACTTGAACTGTCATTGTACTGCCGCTATGTTAACCGAGTTAAAGGTAGCGCATGTCTACTCTGCAACTTGTGATTGTAACACGCGTTGACACGTATTAATCGGATCACAGTAGCACTTCACTACCATGTACCGTACATTTGATATCAATAGTAAATATTTTCCAGTATTGTAAGTTTAAAAACGTCTCTGTCCTTGTACTGCCGAAATGTTAATTGAGTTAAATAGATGTTAAAAAAAGAACGAGCAACAGACAAAGCAAACATTTCTAATTCTTATATATTTATTTATATAAATTTTGTATCAACGGTAAATATTTTCCAATATTGTAAGTATTTGTCCTGTTTTTGTGTGTCTTATTCCTTCTCTCAACACTTACCGTAATTAAATAATTTTAGAAATTTACACGATTAGGTTTACATTGTCAATAAGAAAAAGAGAGAGTAAAAGTAACTTCCTTATGTCAAAATATTGAATTATTTAAAGAAAAGGACGGTCCAACACATAAACAAAGCAAACATTTCTAATTCTTTTATATTTATTTTTTTTTATAAATTTTGTATCAACAATAAATATTTTACACTATTGTCAGTTTAAAATGTCTATGTGCCGTCTTTGCTATGTCTTTGCTCGTCTTTGCGTGTCTTTGCCCGTCTTTGCTATGTCTTTGCCCATCATTGCCCTTTCTTTGCGTGTCTTTGCCCGTCTTTGCACGTCTTTGAGCGTCTTTACGGGGATTAGTAGGACCGTTAGATTCCGGTTTCTTTTTTGACGAAGATATTTCCGGCGAACAAAATGGATGATTTTTCTAAAAATCACTGCGCCGACATACATCTGAGGCATAATGTTTCCTGCAGAAATAGCCGAAGAATTCAGAATGTGTACAAGAAAATATAAGAAACCAGTCAATTGAAGGAAGTTATAAAAGAAACCAATCACAGGTAGTTTTACAAAGCGAGACGGGAATTGTTGCCAACAACAACTGTTGGGAGCCAAAACGAGTGTGTTTTGAAAAGAACTTGAGCAAAGAATCAGTTTTCGACGTCATAAAATCTCAGAATGGTAATATATATAAACAGTGATAACCAGTGTTTTATTTTATGTTGATTCAGTTCTTTCCTTGTCGTGAAACAGTGAGTCTTATTACTTTGTTGCGTATCAAACTGTACAGGAAATCGCAGATCAGGTGTGTCCATGCACACTCCATCTTCAATTACAGTATAGGTTTCATTTCCATCGCATGTTTCGCGAAAAGAGGATAACAGTCTTGAGGAATTTAAAAGCACTTAAACAGTTGCAAATATGACGCTTCAGCATTTGGTTGAGAAAGGAAATGATTGGTCTTTGAAGAAATGTTAACCTACGTCTTTTAAGATAATACAGACATCTACTAGTTCTCGTCAATAGTACAAACATTATTTCACTTTTCAAAATGATCTTAGTGTACCTCGTTATCCATAACATACTTTGTTATATTGCAAATAGTTTGCTGTGCAGGCTGTTTGTAAAAATAGTATATGAGGCAGAGGTCCTCATCCTGCTGAACTACTTCTTGTCATCCCCCCACCCCCACCCAATGCTGTAATATATTCATTTGAATTATTTGCTTTATTTCAGTAAGTACATTTCTTTTTACATTTTAATATCTAATATATTGGAAGTGATAATCAATATCAATATAAAGATTCACACTTGATCTAGAAATGAAATTGCAACTTGCATCAGTGGCTGTCTAAATTTCCCTAAACAGGTGGAGCTCAGAATAATGTTAAGTTGACATTGTCTCATGAGCTAATGCAATTTCTATGCACAATTTCTTGCCATGATATCAACATGTAACTAAATTAATGATCCGTAATTATTTCTCTTTATTGGTCTCCAATTGTGCGAACACAATGCAAAGCATTCTTTCCTTAGCAAAAGCACAGCAGTGTAAACAAGATGGATTCATTGTCATTCAGGTCTGCTATTTGAATAAATGTAATTTACAAATCGATGCTGATTGTTGCTGTTCAAGTTTTCTTTGAAGTCACTAAAGGCAGAGACAAAACAGAAGTAATTTGTTTCAAAATCAGTGCTTTCTGAGAATCATTACGAGAACTGGTTGCTAATGAAAACTGGTAGGTCACCAGTAGATGATTGAAATGTGAAACTACAGTCAAACCTGTCAATAGTGGCCACCCATGGGAAAGGCAAAACTCGACATTGTACACAGATGACCTCTGTACACAGGCTCACCTATTAGAACTGTTTTTTTTTAACAAATACCATCCATTGAATATCATTATTATTATTATTATTATTATTCCCAAGATTGTTTTATATTCACTATTCAATAAAATCATAAATACATATATATGTTGTTCTCTCCCAAATTTATGTTCCAAACAAGATTACTGTATCCTGCTCACTTGAATCCATCCTCTAAATTAAATCATCACTGACTTAAAATAATCACCTATCTTAGTTCTTTTGTGCACCATGACAAAACAATTTCACTACTGATTGACAGCTTACATATGACTGTAAAACAGGACTGACTCTTTTGTCTGCCAGCTTGTATAAAGGTTAGGCTTGGAAACAGCTGTTCATGCATTAAAAATAATATCTGGATAAGCCAGTTGCTCTACTTGCTGGGTCAAAAGACAGTTCTGATAAGGGGAAGCTACTCTTTACATATTATATCCTGGGTTTTTTAAACTATAAAAGCCACATTTATCTTATGAATACATTTATTTTTGAAATTAATAATAACTTAACAATCAAGAGTGATTTACAAAAAACTAAAGTAGTCTGTAAATTGGTGGTATGTGCTAAATATCGATGATAAATCCATATTTTCAAAAGTATTAAAACTGTTTTTACCTTTAATTCAGTGCCAGTTTCATGTGAGAAGCATACACGCAAGCACAAATATCTCATGAATATTCATGAATTATTTGTGGAACTTAATCACATGTCATTGCTGCTTACAAGGATGTAACATGAGACCAAACAAACCAAGATTGAAACTTCACATCTGGAGAGCACAATTTGATTGTGATTTAGAGTTACATCTGTTTTATCATTCCTACTTCATAACCACTGGGTTTAATATAAGGTCTTTCAAATTGTCCTGTTTTATGGACTTAGATTGTTATAGAAGATGTTTTAGTATTGAATCAGCATTGAATTGATGGAAATATATATTGGTCTGTGGGTATTTGAGAATGTAAATCATATTACACATTATACATTGAAACCAGCCTTACACTCTGACCTTATTCTTTGATGATTCAGCATGAAAACTTCTTTTGAAAACATGAAAGTTCATCTGTTGAAAATATTTTCAATGAAATTAATCTAAATATACCAGGTGATAAAAGAGATGAGTAGAGACCATATAGTTTAGTAATATTTATATATTGTTCTGTGTTTTCTCTAGGATGCACAATTACCCCCCCCCCCCCTTAGTTGAATTAATTCCCCCCCCCCTTAAAAATAAGTGAGGACGTGAAAATCAGACAAAGTTGATTTTCCATGAACGTTGTGAAAACCAGTGACATCCATTAATATCTGATAATGTAAGCACTTGACTTCTGGATTATGCCATAAGTGCTTACTAAGTTACCATTTGCAATGGAACAATGAGACACTTTCATTGATTATCCAGTTATTAAAAGCATTTCACCAACTGCACTTGGTGAAGTTGTACATTGGCAGACATCCAGTTTTCAGTATTCAGTGATAATGTGTCTGCTGTTACATGTGTGTGTGTGTGTATAACATGTTGCATATGATGTGGTGCTGTTGTCATAACACATGATCACTGCTGATATGTTGATAACAAAGTTAAACAACTGTAAGTTCTATCTTTATTCATTACAAGTTATTTATCACACACACATTTGTTAAAGCCTATTTATCTTTATTCATTACAAGTTATTTATAACACACACTTGTTAAAGCCTATTTATCTTTATTCATTACAAGTTATTTATAACACACATTTGTTAAAGCCTACTTATCTTTATTCATTACAAGTTATTTATAACACACACTTGTTAAAGCCTACTTATCTTTATTCATCACAAGTTATTTATCACACACAGACTTGTTAAAGCCTACTTATCTTTATTCATCACAAGTTATTTATCACACACACATTTGTTAAAACCTACTTATCTTTATTCATTACAAGTTATTTATAACACACTTGTTAAAGCCTACTTATCTTTATTCATCACAAGTTATTTATCACACACACATTTGTTGAAGCCTATTTATCTTTATTCATTACAAGTTATTTATAACACACATTTGTTAAAGACCACTTATCTTTATTCATTACAAGTTATTTATCACACACACATTTGTTAAAGCCTACTTATCTTTATTCATTACAAGTTATTTATCACACACACATTTGTTAAAGCCTACTTATCTTTATTCATTACAAGTTATTTATCACACACACATTTGTTAAAGCCTATTTATCTTTATTCATGACAAGTTATTTATAACACACACTTGTTAAAGCCTACTTATCTTTATTCATTACAAGTTATTTATCACACACATATTTTTTAAAGCCTACTTATCTTTATTCATTACAAGTTATTTATCACACACACATTTGTTAAAGCCTATTTATCTTTATTCATCACAAGTTATTTATAACACACTTGTTAAAGCCTACTTATCTTTATTCATTACAAGTTATTTATCACACACACATTTTTTAAAGCCTACTTATCTTTATTCATTACAAGTTATTTATCACACACACATTTGCTAAAGCCTACTTATCTTTATTCATTACAAATTACTTATCACACACAGACTTGTTAAAGCCTACTTATCTTTATTCATTACAAGTTATTTATCACACACACATTTGTTAAAGCTTACTATCAGGGGTCTATTTGTAGATACTGTTCTCATGTACTCCCTTATTAAAAATTGAAAATCCTCTCATGAAAATGCCAGAGGGGAAATTCTTAGAGAAATCACTGCTTATTATCTAGTGTTATTTTCATTAAAGTGATAAAATACACTGCACATCTATAAAGGCACATGCTTGATATATTACAGGTGAGAACTTTTTAGATAAAAATGGTAGGTCTATAAAACTGCAGACAGCATCGTATGATTTTGTTTCAGATAATCCATTGTTATACCATTTGATCTTTGCCGTGTTATTATTTTGTTTCGTGTGGACCAGTGTAGTCATAGGACCTCACTATTTTGTTGTGCCATATTTTCCAAAGACATCTGGTGCTTCAAATATAAATTGTACTGCCTCTGTATGTTAGTGCTTGTTACATGATTCTAGTCATAACTGCATATCAAATAAAAAATTTAACTTTGCACAAAAGCACAGACACAGTTTGAGAACATCTTGCAAATGTGTTTAGATAATTTATAGCAAATTTTGCATCTGATCAAAATCACAATTTCAAATATATTTTAATTGGTAATGATTTTTTAAAAAAAATTTGTGTTTTTAGGCTGAAAGTGATGACAGGTACTGTTTTATTGTGGAGTGGTATGACGCCTTTGCCGCCCTAGTTAGAAGATACCAGTTCCTCTACTATAGAAATGACAAATCGGTTGAAATGGTTTGTATTGAAATTATACAATCATGTTTGTACTCTCTTGTGTTTATGTTAATTTGTTGGTGCTCAAAAGCTCTTAAAAGTTTGGTCAAAAGGTTTGAGACTCTTTGTATCCAGTCACTGAATAGGCAATTCCTAGTGACATGATGTAGACACTGCCTAGTTTGACCTTCCACCTGTCCTTCGGTTGTTTCTCCCCAAAATTTTCTGAAGGATTTTTAAATAAAACCATGGTCCATGACAGCTTTCTTTTAAAAGACTTTTTCTTTTACAAGTCTGTCTTTGAACATTGAATTTAAGATAATGAATATATTCAGAATAACTCCTAAAAATGTTATTTTCTAATTATAATCAACGAGAATAGTAAACATTCTCCATTCAAAAGCAAATGAACAGAATCATTATTAAGCCTCCTGTATTTTTTAAAAGTCTTTTCTTGTGAGAAGATTAAGTGTGTCCTTCTGTCCAAGATATTATTTTGCACTGGTGTATATCACTGTTAATGCCATAAAATCTTTTTAAAAAACCTATTTCAAGTACAACAAAAGGAAACTGTTGGGAGTGTATCATCATCCATATTTTTTTGTCAGAATTGAAATAAATTTCCCTTAGATTTTATATCAAGTACCACAAATTTAGTCAGTATGTATTGTATACAGAATGATTCAGTTTTTTTGTCTTTAGATTTAAGTATGAGCTGATCAGCATAACTGTTCTGAGTAAGTGACTCGAATTGAATTCTTATTAAAAACTCAGAAAATAGTTAAATCATGCTGGTTACAAATTCCTCTGTATGATTCAATTTATATATCTATGACATTTTTTAAAGCGAAAATGGCTTTTAATTATTCCAAATAAAATTCTAAGCATGTGGCATGCTGTTTCTATTTTGGAAAGAAGGTGGTGAGTAGCATTAAGCCTAGCAAACAAAAATATTTACCTTACAGAGTTTTTAAGTGCTCTTATGAGCTTATTAACACTAGAAGCTGAATGCAGACTCTTTCACCTAACAATTATCACCTGTATACATCATTATAGGAACAGCTGTAATTTGAATTTGACTTACTGTATGCATAACATAAAAGCCAATAAACAGGAAATGTCATAAAGATAGGTCACTGGTGTCGCATTAAATCAAAAGTTGTCATGGGATTTTAGGGTTGCCACTTACTGGGAGTCATTTTTTAAGTATGTCAGGCCTGACAAGCTATGAATGCCTAGGAAGAAAACTGCATTCTGTTGCTGGAAATAAATTTTCTTCCTCATTTAAATGACAATATGTAGATTTTTTTTCATACCCATATAATCCCTTTGATCCTGTCAAAAACATGCACTTAACAAATGTTGAATTCATATTTAAATATGAAATATTCTATCAGACATTAGTGAATAAATCATCCATATTTTATTCATTTAAGAAGATTACAAAGAATGATTCTACTTGAATATATCTTTGAGGTTTAGAATGACATAGAGTTCACAAACTTGATCTTCTAGTGATTCATTCATGTTTCATTCTTTACTGAAAGTTTTTGAAGCAATTTAATTATTCTTTAATATGTTAACATATCTGAGTTACTGTCTCTACTCGCTTATAAGTCATGTCCAACTGCAAACAACATAGACCCTGATCTGCCATTGCATAATGCACTGGCAGATCAGGGTCTATGTTGTTTTTTCTAGTAATTACTCCAAAAAAACTGCATAGACCCAGATCTGCCACTGCATTAAGTGACGGCAGATATGGGTCTGTGCAGTTTGCATTTGAACTTGACTTGTGGTCGAGTAAAGACTGTTATTGTTATTTTATTGTTTAGGTTGACATTAAAAATCACCGTATGTTCCTGAAGAGGACCAAAGTAGACGACATATGTCTGGAAGACTTATACATTGGTAGCACAATAAACCTGTTCTCACGCCAACTCACCTTTGTGGACTATGGAGATGAGTTCACGAGAAACAGACTGACCATGAAAAAAGAGAAGTAAATAATTATTGACATAAATGTTATGTAAATTGGAGCCTTATTTAATTTGTCCCTATGTGTCTGTATGTGTGTTTTGGTTTAAGATGCGGAATGGATTGTGTTAAACAGCTGCAGTTTTTGTGTGTGTTTTGGTTTAAGATAAGGAATGGATTATGTTACACAGCTCTGGTGGGTGTGTGTTTTGGTTTAAGATAAGGAATGGATTGTGTTAAACAGCTGCAGTGTGTGTGTGTTGGTTTAAGATAAGGAAGGGATTGTGTTTAACAGCTTTATTAGGTATGGGTGTTTTGGTTTAAGATAAGGAATGGATTATGTTAAACAGCTCCAGTGTGTGTGTGTGTGTGTACATGCACACATGAGTGCATGTGCATATGTTTGTGTGTTGATTTAAGATAAGAAATTAATTGTGTTATGTAGCAGTGGGTTTGTGTGTTTTAGTTTTAGATAAGGAATGAATTGTGTTACACAGTTTCAATGTGTGTGTGTGTGTGTGTGTGTGTGTGTGTGTGTGTGTGCATGCATGTGTGTGTGTGTGTGTGTGCATGTGTGTGTCCAAAGATATTTTCCACTGTTGACTGTATAACAAACTTCCTCTGTGCTCATCTATGTTGTTTCCTATTCATTCAGAACTTTGGGGATGATAAAACCTGATGCAGTTTCCAAGATGGGATCTATTCTGGACCTGATATACAGCAGTGGCATGAAGATAACAAAATTGAAGATGTGTCACCTGAACAGAAATGAAGCTTTTGAGTTTTATCAAGAACATCAGGGAAAACCTTTCTTAGAGTGAGTGTGACTTTGCATATAACCCTACTATTATATCCAGTATCGCTTGATCAACATCTACAATTGTTTTTCCTATTTTTATACCTTAGTTGAAGTTTGATGTATTTTTCAATTACATTAGGAGAACAAAGAATTGTAGGAAATCAAGTGAAACTTCCATTATGCCAGACTTCATCATTTTTTAAGATTGTTTGCTGTTACTTCATTTTTTTACTGTTGACATCTTGCAAAGTCATTTTGAGAGATAATTTCAACAAAGAAGGAACTTTTAATATCAATATTTACACACATACAAGATCACTATCCTCCTGGTAACAGATTTATGGAGAATAAAATATTTAATATATCACTTCATCCGTAGAGTTAATCAAGGCTTCACCATGGACTCATTTATTGTTTATAATATCTGATGGGATACGGAACAGAAAAATGAAAGAATTAAATTTAACAAGAGTGTAATGCAATATCAAATCAGAATTTTTGCCTAATTTGGCTTTACATGCTGTTATTTACCATTGTTTTGTTTGATGCATTTGTTTCAAATGTACGTGCTACTGTTCTCTGTGTGTGTATTTGTGTGTGCACATGCAGTTGTAATGAATGTAAATATAGGTATAACATGTATGAACAGCCTTTACTTAGCAATCCATACCAGAATTTATCTCACTGTATTTATAATTCTAGGATGTTTATTTGATTTAACATGAAACAAAATTTGTACCATTGTAGCAATCTCCTCAGCTATGTAACAAGTGGTCCTGTGATAGCATTTGAGCTGATGGGTGAAGGAACTGTGGGAAGATGGAGAGAACTGCTTGGTCCGACAGACAGCACTGTGGCTAGAAAAGAAAACCCAACCAGTATCAGAGCTAGGTTTGGGAAAGGTCAGTAAGATATGGAACTTGCCATATTTTCTTCATGGTGTTAGATGCTAAAAAATAATTATTAATTTTTCTATCCCAAAACATACAAAATATTTCATTCAGTGTCTGAAAACAAACAAATAAATGAAAAATCAAAGTTCATGCAACCAAACCCACCTATACAATGTAAGGCTATCCCATAAGTCATACAGCAATGTAGTCACACTTGATGTGTACATTGATGAATGCAAAGTGACATTATCTGCCTAGTTTCTTCTAGTTTGCTTCATTTCACAAGAAAATGCAAGTATATTAAACAACACAGCTTTTCACATGCAGCAGAATAATCTGCCATGTTTTAATCTATTTCCATCATCTACCACCAATAAAAGTTAACATCGGTTTAAACAATTTCATGATCATGACTTTAACTTTAATGGTTTTCTCTTTTAATAAATTCTTCTAATCCTGTTACTATTTAAATTTTTTCCTCTACAGGTGAGTAATATAGTATTAAATATTATTTGTTATACCAGTGTCAGTGATCTAATGAATAGTCAAACATGTTTCTCCCTATTTTTGACATCTTGTTTTACATGTATCTTGTCAAGGCTATTTCTGATGATAAGCAAGCCATTCCTCTAGTTTTTCCAAAAGCAATATTAGTCAGTCTAGCTTATCTTATCATAGTAGAACTTAAGTTGTGTCAAGAAACATTAGTATAGAAATAAAATTCTTTTAAAATAATGTGTACAAATTACAGGGCATACAAAAATTATATTTTGCAAAAAGACCTTTGGCTATGTAAACATTGTACTAAGACATACAGAAAATATGTTAGTCATTTGTCCAGTAATGAAATTTAACATCACTAAGGAATGAATATATTTCAGTAGATAATGCAGTTTATTATTAGTGTCCAAATCCCACAGAATTTCTTTTTGGCATGAGAGTCCAGATTAATTTATCAAGGGTGTGAAAATCCATTGCTTGACTTGTTTGACCTATTTTTAAAAATTGCTAGACAAGTGAAAATTGTATGCTTGCTTGCTGATAGCAAGTTAAAAATAAAAACACTGGCAATCATAAATAACTTAAATACATTACATTAAATCTTGTAAAAGTCTCATTATGATCTATGCCTTTAAAACCATTAATTCCACTATTTTAATCTACAATGCATCATTTGAAAATGATTGCGTTCAGTGCTTGAACTGAAACCTCTCATCAAAAAGTTGTTGACACATTAGATTGGTACACAAATGTTTTTAGGATACACAAAATTACACCAGCCTTTGGAACAAATTGACAGGTACTTTAACATAAAACCTACAAATATATTTATTAATTTGTAAAGCCCTCAAATGAAGATGGATAGCAAGTGCAAGTAAAAGAGGGATAACTAACACCAGGCATGTGCAACCAATGTCCCTGTGGGCCACATATGGCCCGCGACCTGGTTCTATCTGGTTACATTTACATCATACGGGTACATTTAAAAATTGCTATTCAGCCTGCACCCTGGAGGAAGTTGCACATACCTGACTTACCCAATGCTCTCTTTATGTATCAATAGTATTATGGTGTGATCATTTGAGGGACACAGGAGAATACTGTCAGAGGAAAAGACCAACCTTGGATGTAGCCATGGGTTACAGTTTTGCTATCCTTGTTTTGAAAAAGTTTGCAGATGGCAATCCTCTCTTAAATAGTATTTTCATGCTATGCTATGACATGAAATTAGAATTTCGTATATCTGGAGATTATGGTTTTGTCTTTGAAAGCTCAGGACATACAATATTAGGTATTTTGTTATTAATTCAGTACAGCCTGCAAAACAGTTATTTTCTAACATTGGAACAACCATTAACCTGCAGTTCTCAATGTAAGATTTATATCTATATTTTTGTTACATTCTGTAAAATATTATTAAAAGAATGACTACATCCATGCTTTACAGTGTTGTTCATAAGATCATAGTGGCATCAATGTTTTCAATTGTTTGGTCATCACCTTAAATGCTGGAACTTTTATATTCAGATAAACATTGTTCATTACCTTCTTATAAATTTGTATATTAAGTACTTTTATTTATTTATTTCTTACACACAGACAAGACAATGAATGCCTGTCATGGTTCAGATGGTGTGGCATCAGCAGCTAGGGAACTGGAGTTTTTCTTCCCCAGTGTTGGGCCTTCTCGTAAAAACACGGCCAAATTTGATGACTGTACATGCTGCATCATCAAGCCGCATGCTGTTCTAGATGGTGAGGATAAGTAATTCAGAAACAAACTAAAATTGTAAATTAAAAAATTTCTTCTTCAGTAATCCCCATAGTTTGTGAAAGCTTTAATTTGACTTATGACGAGACTTGTCATGAGAGAATTATAATGACAAGAAAACATGTCACAACCAAACCCATCCTAACACTACAGTATACACAATGGTCTCCTCATAATTAGTTTTGCTGGTCTTATTTCATTCCCCCACCTTACTTTAATCATGCACAGTTTGCAAGGGTATCCATGTTTATGGACACATTTCTAAATTAACTCCATGAAACACTAGCATTGTGATCTGTTGAACACTTTGTTCTAGTGAACTATGTCTTTGGGTCTAAAATGGCTCCTTAGTGTGAGACAAAAATGTAGAGAAAAAAGGACAGGTTTGGTCATGATTAAAGCTGACTTCAATAGGTCTTTTTTTGATAGAAAGAGTATGATCTGATCACTAGAATGAATAGAATTTCTTAATTTCATAGTACAATGTTTAATTTGAAAACTGTGACGCCAATGTTTTGTTTGAGTTGGCACCTCTCTGTGTCGCTTCAAAATTGTAAACAGCTGCATTTAAAATCTTTCCATGGTGTTCCTTGAAAATGATAATATAATATGTCTCATTTAGAGAGATATTTTTAGTAGGCATATAATGTGGATTTGTTTTTCTTCATATAATGTTGATAATCAAAATCATTTGTTATACTCTTCTATTCATTAGGGAAGGCTGGAAAAATCATCAATGCCATAATGGAAGCTGGTTTTGAGATTTCCATGCTGCAGATGTTTTTCATGGAGAAAGCTAATGCAGAGGAATTTTTTGAGGTTTACAAGGGAGTCCTTCAGGAGTACAATGCTATGGTCAATGAACTGACATCAGGACCTAGCATAGCGATGGAGATTAGGGCACAAAATGCTCCGGTTGCTTTCAGAGAAATGGTTGGACCAGCTGATCCTGTAAGTTTTAAGAATAGGTAGACACCTGTACTGTGTAAAACACTTTTTACAGGTATTGTAATGGCCCTGTCTGGAAATGCAAGAGCCCTTTAGAAATCATCTTTTTCTTCCATCTGTCCATAGGTCTTCATTTTGTGACCACCATAACTTGGCAAACATATAATTTATCTTAATGCCCATAATTATGAAAATTACAAATGACATCTACATCAATGTTTGCTTAATATTGACTCTGTCTGTACCATTCATACAGAGTTATGGCATTTTTTTCATAAATTCTGCATTTTTCGTGGATAAGATAGTTTTCCAAGAAATTATTCCGAATTTTTATCATATTTTAAAAGGTTATTTGTAAGAAATACAAACTCCGACAGTCTGACAAAATTTGCCTGTGTCAATGGAGGCAACTCAAACTACCATATCTAGATGATTTGTTTGCTTGGAGTTGCCTCCCCTGAGAAGAAGTAGACTACATTAATGAGTGAAGGTGTGAAAATGGATGCATTTGAGAGCAGAAAGCTAACTTAGGAGAAAGTCAAGTAAGGAATAACAGAGTCAAAGGTCACTGCAGAACTTTGGAACATTTTCCTCATGCATTTTATACAGAGCTGTGCAGAATAGTCAGACTGGACAGACAATAAAGCACCAAAAAATGAACAGGGAGGTCTAGGAAACTCAACTAAACATATTGCAGGTGACCATACAGATTGTAAGTTGTGGAAATCTTAAAAGTGTTGAAAGCTTTATGCAGGAGATGATTAGGGATGGAAAGTTGTACAGTTTTTATTGAGACATTGAAAACTGAACTGCATCAATTATATAAAAAAAAACAACAAAAGATCCCAAAACACAGTCCTAATTTTCATATGGGGGCTGCCATTTCATTGCAGGCAGCCACCCTTTGGTGTATATTCCCAGAAAACATGACAAGTGAGTGTTATCTAGACATTTAAATGAAAATTGATATCTCTTACCAACAGCACAAGTTTTGTACAATGATTCCTGGATCTTTCAATAGGATAATGACCCCAGACACATGGCTGTCTACACAAACACCTGATTTGCTAATCAAATTATCCATGTCCTAGATTGGCCAAGCCACAGTGCTGGTCTTATCCCAATTGAAAATATTTGGGCATTTTTAAAGGTCAACATCAGTAAGAAAGGGATCATAGATATAAAAGAAATGAAGAGAGAAGTGGTGCAATATCGTAACAGTATGACCCATGCTTTTATACATCATTTCATTTCATACATAATTTCAATGGTAGTTTACCTAAGTGTATCAAAGCCTGTGTTGAGTTACAAGGCAGGCTAATTAGATATTGACTTGCTTTTCTTTTGTAACACAAGGTACTTTCCTTTCTATTTAATATCACATTTTTTCATTAAATATATTTCTTGTCTTTTCTTTAGTAAAAACTATAATTCTCAATACAGCTTTTCCACATTATAACATGTTTCGTTAAAATGTGATTATGGATATAACGTGATACTGCTTTGGACACCATGACCAGAATTATACAAATTAAGAAATAAAACAAATTACACAATTTAGAATTTTTAACATTAGCTGAAAAATTTGCATCAAAACCATTGTACTTAAATGGACTATCAAATGCATGACAATATGGGTTGAAAGAAAACAGCATGAAGCTCAGTATTATATCTTTATTTCCTTTTTTAAAACATTATTTTTTCACAAAATTTAATGCACAAATACCCTGTGTAACTGGCATTTTGTATCCTCTACCACCACCACCTGCCAAGACACATATGTACATTCATTGAATTTTTTATCATTCTTGCTATAGCATGGTTTGGTATATAATGTGGTCAGCCATTATGGACCGTAAGTACCTTGTTGTAATGAGGGTGAGCTGTAATTTCTGGGAATACTGTATGTATGTATGTATGTATGTATGTATGTATGTATGTATGTATGTATGTATGTATGTATGTATGTATGTATGTATGTATGTATGTATAATGGCACATCAGCAATAGTGATGCTACAGTATATTAATATGTACGAGTAGGTAAAATAATGTATTACAATTCATATCAGTATAGATTCTTCCATATCAGTATTTTCAACCTAACTATATGTTACTTAAACTGGTTGTGGAACAATTTTTATTTACCCAAAATAATATTTGATATAATGAAATAACAGCGTAATCAGTCCGATGTATGGTTTAGTCATGGCTGATGGTCAGTCATTGTCAATAAAGCTGGAACCCACTCTTACTCTCAATAAGCAGGCAAAGAGTTCTGTTGGGACTCATTTTGGCTTTAAACATAAAGAAAATGATAATGGTGAAATTTATAATTCATCGCAGTATGCCGTGGATGCTTTGATAGCATTAAATGTTCTGGAGGAACTACTGTATTAATCCTGCCACTCGCATATGTTGACACATTCCTGGCCTGGGTCTCCTTTAGGACTTGAAACTGAAGGGTCATTGACTTATGGGCTGAAATTTCTAAGAGTCAAAATTTGAAGACTAAGGGTCAAAATCTTAAACCAGAGAGTCATGAGAATGACATGGAGAAAGAAAATACACTTTTAAAACTCATTTACATTTATTGTCAAACACAAAGCATCAAAGAGTCTTCTTTAATACACAAGAAACACAATTACATGTATAACATAAAATATCAAGAAGAGACCAAAAGGAAATTTGAACATCACATATTACAATGAAATGCAGTATTTGTAAATCACCATAGAAAAATATTTGGCATAAATGATAATGGATTATCACATGTTTTGCTTGATACAGCATAATCTGTATATCACTACTGACAACACAATACATTAAGATCACTCATCAATTTTCTTCCACGCATCCCTAAATTTTTGTGTGCATTTTGAAGGAGTGTCTTCTTTCCGTTTCTTACTACCATGTCCATTTTCACTGTCTGAGTCATGCTGACATATCTCTGAGAAATAAATCAAATTATTCCTCTGAGCCATGGTATTTATATATAATACTTAAATTTGAAAATCAAATTTGATTTAACATGATGTCGCACAATCAACAATAGAATAATGTACACAGTGTAACAGTAATGTTAAAGAAATTATAAAATAGGAAATAATTCACTTATATACCAGAAAAACGACAATTTAATAGAGAATCAGTTGAAATCATCAATTGCAAAAAGAATTTTGCAGATAGTATAGGATCATCAGGACAAACATGTGGTACTTACCCCAATCAATGTTCTTTGATTTCCACCTGCCTTTTGTAATTTCTAGTCATCATGGCCTATTCACTGTCTTACTTTTAAAAGAGGTGCTAAATTCCAATTATCTCAATTAGTGTAACTCAAGCTATTGATTTATCTTCTCAGAACAAAAGATCAAAGTTGACATTGATGTCAGTTATTGGACATCCCACATGACTTACAATTTCTCATGAGAAAAATGCTAATTGAGCTGTGGATCATGCAGGTGCGTAGGTATGATCCTTCAAACAGCAAGAATGTCAGAAGTAATCATTTGGTGTTTAATGCTTAAAGCAAAATTTCCAAGAGTCAAACTGACACATAGGGCTGAATACACACGCATCAGTTTTTGATCAAATATGAAATACAAAAGTCAAAACCCAGGAGTATGGGTAAAAGGGAAACCCTGCTGGATATATAGTTCTGAGAAGAAGTAAGTTTTTAAAAGTATAAAGGTTAAAAATTGCTAAAATCTTTGGTAAAAAAAACTCTTTAAAATAAAAGTCAATATTTTCTCCTACAAGGTGGTTGCTTGTAACTAGCATAGCTTAGCTAGAATTGATGTATTGGATGGCTTTTAGTATGAAAACTGTCTAATAAGTCTATACCTATATGCTTTGTGTGTATTTGGTCTGTTTACATCCATTAATAAGTACAGTAGAAAGATTAAAAATACATTGAAACGTGCCTAATTGGACACCTGTGTATACAAGGATATCTCGTTAAGGATAACAAAAGAACCCCTTTTCTTAATTTTATTTACAGATTCTACATAAAGGACATCTGTTCACAAAATACAAAAGTTTATGGTTTATTGAGTTCTCTAATAAACAGGCTTCACTGCAACTGGATTAATGACATCATAAACCCTAATAAATCTCCACAGTTAGCAACAGTCAGTTTCATATTATTGGTCATAAGGTAAATTGTCAAGCCCATGTTAGTGGGAAGTGAGACATAGCTGTCATTTTTCTGCTGGCCTTGAACATTATGAACTCTCATTGGTGATGACAAAGGGAAGAATGCAATCGATTGCACAGACTTGCCAGCAAGTAGCAAGCATTATGCATTTGCACTTTCTTTTTAATCTGTAGGAAATTGCTCGTCACTTACGACCTCGGACATTACGAGCCCTCTTTGGTGAAGACAAAGTGAAGAATGCAGTCCATTGTACAGACCTACCAGAAGACGCTTTATTGGAGGTAAAGTTTTCCTGATCACATTTTTTGAGAAAACTTGTAAAATTAGAGGGTTGTTGAAAATGCCTATGAGAGAAATATGATGAATATGTGCTGTATACTGAAATGTTTTTTCACTAGCTTTAATTTCATAAAAATGTCACCTGGGCTTTGTTTCATAAAACATACCTAAATTACCTTTGGTTCCAATTTATATGTAATTAGCACATTTTTATCTATATGCAACATGCATCAGTCTGCAAATATCTAGGACCCATGTCTCCTGCAGTATAGCGTACCAGCAGAGGTCCTACACTGACCTGTGTTGAGGTGCTGCAAGTATTAGGTTTTATGAACTGGTAAATCTCATATTGACGGACATGAAGCAGAGGTCAATATTATAGGTTTACTGGTTCATATAAAATATTCCCCCAAATAAAGATTTATAATTGTTTTTTCACATGATTTAATGCAACATTTTGAAATTCAGTTTGTTTCAGTATAGTGAAAATGCCATTTTAACTGCATGACACCATAAAAATATGTTATGATGTCATGACAGTTCAGTATTATGAATTATTGAAAATCACATGACATGTTAGCTGATGGAAAAACACCTCTGATGGGAATCATGTAGTGATATGTAATGGCAGATCTTGGTTTACACTCAGAGATGTAAATGTCAGTGATTTCAGTGGATTTTCTATGAGTTTTGACTGAAAATCTGCACTCTGAATTATGATGCCTTTTCTCTGATTTTTGGCTGTGTTAACTTCACTGTAAATTGATATTTTAAGTGGTAAAAATTTTCCAAGCTAAGAAAACAGATTATCACTGATTCCTGTGACTGGTACACATGTTTACTTGTATTCTTCTCACTGTCAGATACAGTACAGGGAAATTGAATACAAGTCTACAGTCAAACCTGTAAATAGCAGCCACCCATGGGAAAAGACCAGACTGATCATTTTATTACAGGTGACCTCTGAATGCAGGTTCACCTTTCAGAATTAATTCTTGAACAAATGCCATGCACTGAATACTATTATTATTATTATTTCAGGCAATTGGCATAATTTCTTATTCAAAGAATTCATGATATAAATTTATCATTCATTAATTCTGGTGAAAAATAATTTCATTAATAGATTTGTTCAAACTTTCCCTCTGTCTCTTTTTTCATGTAGTATAGTTTTGCTTATATATAACATAAAGAAGGAGATAGCTAGCTCAGCTGCTTGCATATTGCACCTGGAGTCAGCTGTTTCAGAAGTAATAGACCTAGGCCAAATATAGACAGAATCGATCCAATGATTGGCAGGTCACCTTTGTTCAAAGACTTGTAATGCCTTACAATTTGAAACACTTTTCCCTTCATGTATTTACTACCAAAAGTTTTTGTCCTCAGTTCTGTGTTCTTGCAGAATTTGGCATAGTGTTCATTGAATATTTTGAAGCAACAGAATATCTTACAATAAATAGTGACTTTAACATTGGTCAGTTATTTGTTCTTGGATTGAAAGGAGTAACCCAATGATTAAATGCCCGATAATATTTTCATTTAAAACATGGATGGATGTTTAATGAAGATCTGGTATGTACATTGTGACTATTAGTTTGCTTGACATTGACCATCATGTATTTTGCGCACACAGATTTATGTTGACTTTTCCATAGTATTATAATACTTTAGCTGTTTTTGTTGTTGTTTCTTTGCACACAATAATTACAATCCACTTGTCTGATAGATATGTGCAGTGTTTGAAAGCTGAATTTCATCTTTTTTATTATAAACAATATTTTTTTGTAGGAAGAGATTACCAGAATCTTAATCCCCAAACTATTATTATGCAGTAGACACTGATAGAAATTGTTGAATAGGTCAAATTTGATAAACTTAAGCAATTTCAGGGTAAAATTAGTTCACTATTATTAATATCTGATTAATACATTAGTACAATTCTCAGTGCATGCCCCCCCCCCCAAAAAAAAAAGGGGGGGGGGGAGAGAGGGGGGCTATAAGAATGACAATTTACCTGGAGTATTTACCCCAACAACAAATTTATTAGCAATAGTTTGGCTTTATTCAAATTCATACAATAAAAATGCAGTGGAGGGATTAGCCAGTGTAAAGGTGACATATTGAGTACAGACATATTGAGTACAGACATATTGAGTACTGACATATTGAGTACTGACATATTGAGTACAGTGAATATTAAGCAAGACAGTACATGTTTACACATCAATTCACATGACATATCTTTACAGAAACAATGACTTTCTTGGTAAAAGAAACATTTTAATTTGCATGGTTGATACTCTAGAATGACCTCTGTAAACAGTAAGAAACCACTGTTTGGTTAGGTAACACCTGGCTGTTGACTGCAGAAAGCACCTGAGCATTTAATACATGACTTTTATTGAGGAAATTTCACAGTGGGAAATGGGAATGGCCAGTGAGATCAGGTGACTGCTATATAAAGGTAACTGTTAGAGCAGGTTTGACTATATACCTCGTGTCACATGGGAAAAATGTCAGCCAATTAAAACCTCCAGATTTTGAGTTGCAATCAACAAGGTATTTTTTATTTGGAAGAATATTCCATTATGTTTCCCATATTCACCAAATCATAACTTATGCATTTTGAAAGGTCCATACAAGTAACATAAATCCAGTATATGGAGTAAATGTGTGATCTAGCATAACATTTGAATTTGAAAATTCTCTTTTTTAAATTCTTGAAAAAATTATTGCTATGAAGTTCAGGATCAATAATTCAAATAGTTGTTTACAATGCATCACATTTTTCTGCTAAGTGGAGGCCATCTACAACAAGATGAAAATTGAGAACCATATCATTGTTCAATAATGTGGACATTATACAGGGATAAATGTGATAAAAGTTAATTGTTCAACAATATGGACATTATACGGGCAAGCATGATAAATTTCATTGTTCAATAATGTAGACATTATACAGGGGCTAGCATAATAAATTTCATTGTTCAATAATGTAGACATTATACAGGGGCTAGCATGATAAATTTCGTTGTTCAATAATGTAGACATTATACAGGGGCAAGCATGATAAATTTCATTGTTCAATAATGTAGACATTATACAGGGGCTAGCATGATAAATTTCATTGTTCAATAATGTAGACATTATACAGGGATAAATGTGATAAAGTTAATTATTCAACAATATGGTTATAATACAGGGATAAATGTGATAAAAGTTAATTGTTCAACAATATGGACATTATATGGGCAAGCATGATAAATTTCATTGTTCAATAATGTAGACATTATACAGGGGCAAGCATGATAAATTTCATTGTTCAATAATGTAGACATTATACAGGGGCAAGCATGATAAATTTCATTGTTCAATAATGTAGACATTATACAGGGATAAATGTGATAAAGTTATTTATTCAACAATATGGTTATAATACAGGGATAAATGTGATAAAAGTTCATTGTTCAACAATATGGACATTATACGGGCAAGCATGATAAATTTCATTGTTCAATAATGTAGACATTATACAGGGGCAAGCATGATAAATTTCATTGTTCAATAATGTAGACATTATACAGGGGCAAGCAGGATAAATTTCATTGTTCAATAATGTAGACATTATACAGGGGCAAGCATGATAAATTTAATTGTTTAATAATGTAGACATTATACAGGGGCAAGCATGATAAATTTCATTGTTCAATAATGTAGACATTATACAGGGGCAAGCATGAAAAATTTCATTGTTCAATAATGTAGACATTATACAGGGGCAAGCATGATAAATTTCATTGTTCAATAATGTAGACATTATACAGGGGCAAGCATGATAACGTTCACTGTTCAATAATGTAGACATTATACAGGGGCTAGCATGATAAATTTCATTGTTCAATAATGTAGACATTATACAGGGGCTAGCATGATAAATTTCATTGTTCAATAATGTAGACATTATACAGGGGCAAGCATGATAAATTTCATTGTTCAATAATGTAGACATTATACAAGGGCAAGCATGATAAAGTTCACTGTTCAATAATGTAGACATTATAAAGGGGCTAGCATGATACATTTCATTGTTCAATAATGTAGACATTATACAGGGGCTAGCATGATAAATTTAATTGTTCAATAATGTAGACATTATACAGGGGCAAGCATGATCAATTTCATTGTTCAATAATGTAGACATTATACAGGGGCAAGGATGATAAATTTCATTGTTCAATAATGTAGACATTAATCAGGGGCAAGCATGATAAATTTCATTGTTCAATAATGTAGACATTATACAGGGATAAATGTGATAAAAGTTAATTGTTCAACAATATGCACATTATACGGGCAAGCATGATAAATTTCATTGTTCAATAATGTAGACATTATACAGGGGCAAGCATGATAAATTTCATTGTTCAATAATGTAGACATTATACAGGGGCAAGCATGATAAAGTTCACTGTTCAATGATGTAGACATTATACAGGGGCAAGCATGATAAAGTTCATTGTTCAATAATGTAGACATTATACAGGGGCAAGAATGATAAAGTTCACTTTTCAATAATGTAGACATTATACAGGGGCAAGCATGATAAATTTCATTGTTCAATAATGTAGACATTATACAGGGGCTAGCATGATAAATTTCATTGTTCAATAATAAAGACATTATACAGGGGCTAGCATGATAAATTTCATTGTTCAATAATGTAGACATTATACAGGGGCAAGCATAATAAATTTCATTGTTCAATAATGTAGACATTATACAGGGGCTAGCATGACAAATTTCATTGTTCAATAATGTAGACATTATACAGGGGCAAGCATGATACATTTCATTGTTCAATAATGTAGACATAATACAGGGATAAATGTGATAAAAGTTAATTGTTCAACAATATGGACATTATACGGGCAAGCATGATAAATTTCATTGTTCAATAATGTAGATATTATACAGGGGCTAGCATGATAAATTTCATTGTTCAATAATGTAGACATTATACAGGGGCAAGCATGATAAAGTTCATTGTTCAATAATGTAGACATTATACAAGGGCAAGCATGATAAATTTCATTGTTCAATAATGTAGACATTATACAGGGGCTAGCATGATAAATTTCATTGTTCAATAATAAAGACATTATACAGGGGCTAGCATGATAAATTTCATTGTTCAATAATGTAGACATTATACAGGGGCAAGCATGATAAATTTCATTGTTCAATAATGTAGACATTATACAGGGGCTAGCATGACAAATTTCATTGTTCAATAATGTAGACATTATACAGGGGCAAGCATGATACATTTCATTGTTCAATAATGTAGACATAATACAGGGATAAATGTGATAAAAGTTAATTGTTCAACAATATGGACATTATACGGGCAAGCATGATAAATTTCATTGTTCAATAATGTAGATATTATACAGGGGCTAGCATGATAAATTTCATTGTTCAATAATGTAGACATTATACAGGGGCAAGCATGATAAAGTTCATTGTTCAATAATGTAGACATTATACAAGGGCAAGCATGATAAATTTCATTGTTCAATAATGTAGACATTATACAGGGGCTAGCATGATAAATTTGATTGTTCAATAATGTAGACATTATACAGGGCCAAGCATGATAAATTTCATTGTTCAATAATGTAGACATTATACAGGGGCAAGAATAATAAAGTTCACTTTTCAATAATGTAGACATTATACAGGGGCAAGCATGATAAAGTTCATTGTTCAATAATGTAGACATTATACAGGGGCTAGCATGATAAAGTTCATTGTTTAATAATGTAGACATTATACAGGGGCAAGCATGATAAAGTTCATTGTTCAATAATGTAGACATTATACAGGGGCAAGCATGATAAAGTTCACTGTTCAATAATGTAGACATCATACAGGGGCAAGCATGATAAATTTCATTGTTCAATAATGTAGACATTATACAGGGGCAAGCATGATAAAGTTCATTGTTCAATAATGTAGACATTATACAGGGGCAAGCATGATAAAGTTCACTGTTCAATAATGTAGACATTATACAGGGTCAAGCATGATAAATTTCATTGTTCAATAATGTAGACATTATACCAGGGCAAGCATGATAAAGTTCACTGTTCAGTAATGTAGACATTATACAGGGGCAAACATAATAAAGTTAAATGTTCCTTAATGTGGATATTATACAGGGATAAACCTGATAAAGTGTGCATGAATAAATATGATAAATGTAATTGTTCAATAATGTTGACATTATACAGGAATAAACATGGTATAGTTAATTGTTCGGTAATGTGAATATCATACAAAAACAAGCATGGTCAAGGTAATTGTTTAATAATGTGGACATTATATAGTGATAAATGTGATAAATTTTGTTATACTGGGATAAGCGTGTTCAAATTGTTTAGTAATGTGGACATTATATAGTGATAAATGTGATAAATTTAATTGTATTGGGATAAGTGTGTTCAAATTGTTTAGTAATGTGGACATTGTATAATGATAAATGTGATACATTTTATTATACTGGGATAAGCATGTTCAAATTGTTTAGTAATGTGGACATTATATTGTGATAAATGTGATAAATTTTATTATACTGGGATAAGCGTGTTCAAATTGTTTAGTAATGTGGACATTATATTGTGATAAATGTGATAAATTTAATTATACTGGGATAAGCGTGTTCAAATTGTTTAGTAATGTGGACATTATATTGTGATAAATGTGATAAATTTAATTATACTGGGATAAGCATGTTCAAATTGTTTAGTAATGTGGACATTATATTGTGATAAATGTGATAAATTTAATTATACTGGGATAAGCATGTTCAAATTGTTTAGTAATGTGGACATTATATTGTGATAAATGTGATAAATTTAATTATACCGGGATAAGCATGTTCAAATTGTTCAATAATGTGGACATTGTACAGGGATAAACATGATAAAGTTAATTGTACTTGGATAATTGTGATAAAGTTAATTGCACTTGGATAATTGTGATGAAGTTAATTGTTCAGTAATGTAATACAGTGATAAGATGATAAAGTTAAGTTTTCATTATTGCATAATCTTTTACAGAAGTCTCTGTGTTTAACATATCATAAAAATTAAATTGGGAAACCAGGATTCACATGAAAAGAGATTAAACTTCGAAACCAGTTCTGTTTCTTTAACATACAAAAGAGAACAAAATGTTACACTAGTAATTATCATTTTCTTTTTATTTTACAGGTGGAATATTTCTTCAAGATTCTTGATCGCTGAAGGGAAACCTAGAACTGAAGACTCATTTTTCATCAGCCTTAAAATCCTTTCATTGTGATACTTTACCAAAACTGTTTTTCCTATTTTGGCACAAACTAATTGCTGAGATAGAATGCATTTCAGGAAATATATATGATTATGTGTCTTTGACTCAAATAAAAAAATCTTGAGTTACTTTTAGAAAAACAGTATAGATCACATACACATGTGTATTTTTAAATTCTCATTTATTCTTCTACATTCAGTCTTAGTTCAGTTGTTATTAAAATATTGATTTTCAGGATAATATAATTTATTTGAAAAGATTAATTGAG